>OX451217.1:76804892-77224159 GCA_949628195.1 Phasia obesa | reverse complement strand
TATATATATATATATATATATATATATATATATATATATATATATATATATATATATATATATATATATATATATGGGCATTTCCAGTATGGCGTGATGTGACATTTGCACGACAAAACATTGAAAAATGTAATGAAAAAATGAAATTTTTAAAAAAGTTTTTTTTATATTCGCAACATAATTAAGGGCAACTAAATTAATTAAAAAAATGAGAACAATAAAACTTAGGCATTTTAAGGTATAAGCGAAAATATGTCCCTGGCGTGACGTTACAAAAAAGGTAAGAGGGTTTTGACTTAGATTACTAAATTGCAAAACTCTGCGAATTGAGTAAGAATTTTTGCATAAAACCTTTTTTAGTAGGATTTGGGATATTATTAAGTTATTTCCAATTTATAAAATTTAAAAATATTTTCTAGTTTTTTCTCTTAATTAACTTTAGTATCTGGCGTGATGTTACTGGCGTTACGTTACTTAAATTTCTATTCTGTATTTTTTGGCTAAAAAATAAAAAAAGATATAAATATAAGAAACTTTTAAAAATTTATTTATCATTTTATTTATATATATATATATATATATATATATATATATATATATATATATATATATATATATATATATATATATACACATTTTATATTAAGATATATCTTATATTATAATAGTCTTATGTGAAAATGCAGTTTCAGCTGATTTTATTTGCATGTTTTCGCTGCTTGATAAAAAATGTATTTGATGTATACCAGGTATTTTTGGCAGTTCCTTCCACTTTTCAGTTAGCAAAGTAGAAAACAAGTCTATTTGCTCCGAGTTTATGTACGTTAAGTTAACGCCAAAGATGTTATTTCGTGCGCATTGGTAAAACGAAAAGGCACTTTCTAAAATTAAATTTTTTGTTTTTGTTAGCTGCCAAACTTTTCGTTTTATTGTTGCTCCTACCCCCGTCGACCGCACCTTTACCATGAGAAGTTGCAAAATAATTCCACTCAAAAACCTTGCAACCAAATGTGGAAACAAAATAAGGTAACGTTCGAGCAATATACTTATTTTTGAATTGTGAGCTGCTTCCATCCGAAAATATATATATATTTTGAAACTGCCCATGTTCTTTTTGAATCATCTTTTTTAAACGATATTTCTGTTGTCTTTTACGGTTTTGTTCTTGTTTAACCTTCCTTATGTTATTGTAGTTTGATTCCAACAATTTTTTTCTATATCTCGATGCTCTTTCTCTTGCCTTTTCACGGCTTATCTCAAGCCTATGTGAATCTGATTTCAATTTTTGCCTATAGCGCAGTGAATAATTTTTTCTTTCAATCACTGATTCCATCTGCAAAAACAATAATTAAATGTAAATTTAAAATAAACATACCACATGCAATGAAAATACTCACAATCTGGCGTGACGTTACACACTTTTGAATATTAATTTATAATTAACTATTGGTTTAATAACGGAATTTTTTATTGTTATAAGTTTACTTTTTTATTCTTTGTTAAAATACAAAATTTCACGCACTTGCGATCGTCACCGTAGATATAATGAGAAAAAAATGCTTTTTCGTCTGGCGTGACGTTATTTTAGAATACTATTAAAAGAAAATCAAAATTTTACCGCTAATTCATATTTGTTTGATCTTTTGCATCTATTTTACGGTTAGTTGTTGTTGTAGAAAGAGTACTGCGAAAAGATCAGAATTTCTCAATTACTCTTAGACATGTAAGTTGTAAAGAGAAGATACTCTTGCAAGTATAAAAAACTGACCAACAAGTGAACTTGAACTTTGGAGCCCAGTATCTCGTAAGAACAACTAAGGAAAGTTTAGAACTCTTTAATTTATTTAATTTTGAATATTTCTCTTTAACAATACAAGAAAAAAAAAACTTTTGGTTAACTTTTAATTTTTCGTTCAGGGTGGACCTTTCTCTGGAAATGCCCATATATATATATATATATATATTTACCCAACAAAGTTAGGTTTGATACTACATTAGTATTAACTAAAAACGAATGTTGAAAGAAAACAAATAAAAAAAACAAAAAGTAGCTTTCATTGCTAACCGAAGGTTGGCTGAAACAACAACAAATATAAGGTGGTAAATATTAAAGTAAAAATATTAAACATAAGGGAAGCTTTAGGTATTGGTAAACTTCATTCTCACCAACTGATGATTGAATACCGTTTTCTCGTATTCCTTTATCTAAGTTTAGTTGGTTAAATAGATGATGCTTAGAACTAAACACTACGTAAAGTAGATAGATACGACAAATGCTGATGACGAATGTAGCTGTCTAGAAAATTTACATTCCGCTCTGCTGGCATCTGAAAATTAAATTTTCCAATTTTTCTTTAATAATATCACCTAATTTGTAATTTAATTTATTCTTTCTTAGAGAGAATAAAAACGAACTTAAGCTTGATTTAAAAATCTGTATGTAAAATAAATAGTTAAAAAAATTTCAAATATTCAATATTAAATAATAATAATTAAGTAATAATAATTATTTGTCATCCCTGTTATAAACGCAATAAGTTGGTACACATCAACACAAATTTGAGTAACAGCATTGCTAGTAATATTTTCACAAAACAGATTACTGCGGTCTACTGCAATTTTGCTCTCAACGTGTGTATTATCGAACTCCGGTGAATTTTCAACGCCTTCAATTACGGTGAAAAACCTACATAATTGACCAACAGCTTCCTCCATTTTTGTAAGCAGAAAATTGTTGAATGATACTCTACCAATGTATGATTTTTCTCCACTAACGACTGCAACAATAATTTTTCCAACCAGTAGTATCCCCTGTTGGAGGACTATTATTGTTTAAAGCTCTTTCCATAACTCCTCCAATTTTATATGGTCTACTTTTATTGTAATTGTGCTTACATATTTTTGTAAAAGTCTTCCATTTCATAATGAAATTCAAAAGTATTTTCGAACAACTACATTTTGTGTAAAACTAGTTTCTAGAACATGGCAATTTACTAAGAATTAATGTTCGAAAACAAAACAGAAATGAAACGCAAAAAGTAAAATGAAGAATGCAGAACACCAAAGAGTCAAAATGAAGTGAATACAAATTTACTTTTACTTCAAAGCATCCAGAACATACCTGAATAATTCTTTAAAATTTATCATAAATATTTTTTAACGCCTCCATCCTAAAAATAATTTATTTTACTACACTTTTGTTCACTTAAATTTTCTTTGGCTTCAAAAACTGTCAAATTATAAATCCATTTTCAATTCAACTGACATTAAATTCATCAAATTTTCAAATCTTTTAAAAAAAATATTTCTTTTTGAATTTATTTACATATATTTTTGTTGGCAAATAAGCAAAAAAAAAACACTACAAAGAAAGACAAAACAAATTCCAAAGTATGCTAAAGCACGTCCAGGATTTATGTGTTCAGTTTTATTTTGACGACTTAAACATACAAAGGCGACTTAAAAACAACACTGCATTTTTGTGTTTGGTTAACAAATAAATAAATAAATATATACGAGTAAAAAACATAGATTTAAAATTCATAATAAATTCTAATAAAACTTAAAAATATATTAAAATTAAAGAAAACGTCTGCAAGCGAGCTAAACAAAAAAAAAAAAAAAAACACAAAAAAAAGAAAGGCAGTATATAAAAGCTATACCTTTTTGGAAAAAGAGTAAAGAAAAAATTAATCCAAATAGGAATGAATGTATAAGCAAAACTGTTTTCTGAGCACGTTCCAGTCATGCATGACAATGACAGTAAATGTGGTTATTTGCTTGGAGCTTTAAAAATAATTTTTTATTTTAATATTTTTGTTCCTTTTGTTATCACTTGTATCAGAAAGTGCGGTCGATATAAATGAAAAAAAAAAAAATAAATATTTTATTTTATAAAGTAAAATAAAACATTAGTAATAACTGACTGCAAGTTAAGTAGAAGCAAACTAGACATGTTCCTGGCAAAACGAACCTATAGGATTTTTAAACATAAATATTAAACCATAAATTGAAATAAAATACTCGTATTAATGCAAAATTACAGAGTGATTTACAATAGGATTCAAAAAATTATAAAAGAAACACTTAAAGTAAAAAAAAGATTTTGATTATTTTTTCTTTAATGGAAAACAAAATATTCGAGAACGCTTTCAATATAGTTTACCTTATGCTGGAATAGAAGAATTTGCTACTTCATTTAACGGACATCTTAACCACTATTGGCGAAGAGATGGTCAAATGCTTCCCCAGAAGTACTTAAGAAACCCAAAAAAGTGTCAGGACACTGCAACTTCAAATGTTATATGACTGATATGTAAATCTAAGATTATACACTCAGTTTGTGAATATTTAGCTCTAACTGGCATTATATTTGGAATATGTGGATACCTTAGCTTAAAGACTAGAGGTCACTAAGTCATTTAAAAAAAAAAATTGGCAACTATTTATCGACAGGCAAAAATCTATATAATAAAAGCCGTACGATATTATTAAGAAGGTGTACAACAACCAGTCAACAACCGGAAATAACTAAAAAACGGTGGTGGATTAATAAGGAAATCACATTTTTAATACAGCGTTTATTGTCTCCACAATCCATCAAGCTTTCTTAAATTAAATTGGACCTCTTCAAAAATGTATTTCATGATATCGTCTCATTGCACTGCCATTTATATTTCGCCCACTCAGGTTCAATACCGAACCGTATTTCCTAATTTTTCAATCACTTTTAGTTTCAGTTTAAAAATTCGATCAGGCTTTTATTTATGAGTTTTTAAAACCAGTTATCAAATCAGAGCAAAAAAACGTTAATTAAGTTTATAACAAATTTTAAAAAAGGAAGCAATAAGCCAACAAATACATATTTTCAACGTAATGAACGCATGAAAGAAGCTAATATTGTAATAGTATACCAGCAAATAACAAAGTAACTAGAACCAGACGAAGAAGTGTTAAATCGAAATAAGAATGTCTCGTGTAAACAGTGAAAAGAAGTAATTGGAGTGCTGTGTGTCGCCAAATATTAAACTCGAATACGCACATTTTTCTCGGAGAAGCCAATATCAAATTTAGAAATTGTCATTTTTGCAGTTATCTAAATATAGAATAATTACTTTGTTGGAAGCTAACCGGTCCTCCCATCCTAAGCTTTAACTTGAAAATAAACATTATTCCCAGAGTACGAAATTTCAACCCTTTACCTATTATAGTTCGATAGGTTCACGACAATATTTTTGGACTTTGTATTCGAGGTATATAAGGAGGTTAAAAGTATTGTTAAAAGTATGTGAGTTACAACATCCAGACGTCCAATCCAAAAGATTGGTTATGCAAAATTATGAGCGAATTCCTCGTAAAAAATTTCAAGACTCTACTTCTTGTAGTTCTCTAATTACACATAATAATTGTTTCTTTGTATGAAAATTATCACGTCAATTTCTCCTATCCCGTCTGTTTCCTGCTAACCTTTTAACATATAAGGGTTACTTGTGTAAAATTTCAAGACTCTACCTACGCTCTCTATTCTCTATTCAATAAATTCATCCTTAATATCGGAGTTACTTATACATAATTTTAATTTTTATTTCCGTAAATTCCTAAGTTCGGATATGATAAAGATTTGAAAAAAAAAAAATTGCCAAATCGATGCAGCCGTTCTTAACTTAAGATGGATGGATTTTAACAAGATTTTGTGAGGAGGTACCTAAGTACCCCGATTCCATTATAAATAAAAATATCGTATTTCCAAGAAAAAGTGGAGAAAAAGCAGTTAAAGTACGCCCATTCTTTTACCGATTTAAATGTACTACATACTTTAAGGCATCTTTTATTTTTGATAGCAGTATATTTTTAGCACGGTTATGCAACAGACGGCGCTGCTAATGAGTAACTCATTTTCAGTCTGTCTTTTACAGACTTTACAATAATTTTTAGACTTTTATCCAGGGATGGGTATCTTTATATAAAGTAAATACGTAAGAGTCTTAAAATTTGGTGCGGATTACTTTTAAAGCAAAATTGAACAAAATATTGTCAGGACGCAACGTGTGTGGTCACAACTAGTCTGAACATATTTTTATTTCAAATAGATCTGATTACTAGATTTTTATTTTTTTATAAAAAATGTATATATAGAGTTAGTTATAATATATAATTTTTCTATTATTGAAAAAATTATTTTAATAATTCATAAAATAATTCGTTACTATCGATAGTTTTTCAACTAACTATCGAAAATATCGAATATGGTGACTCTCGATAGTTTGCCAGCTCTATTCTTAAGTGATGCGATTACAAACGAACGACATTTGATTTTATTTATATAGAAAATTTTTAAATAATTCACTTTACCTGCTTTATTAGAATATTTTTAAATAGTTCAGGTTTGTTAGGTTGTGTAGAACTTAAGCGTCAAAGTTCACCTTGCTTTAGTATGGCAGTTTCAGAACGAAAAATGAAAAGTTGTTTTCCAATTTAAAAATTTTCAATAACAAATTGATTTACTCACGCACACCTTAAAAATTAAATTGCTCTACTTTTTGTAGTTTTAAAGTTGCGGTTATTCAACATTTTAAATTTCGTAAAATGATACTTAAACTTGTTTTTGATTAATTACTTTAGTTTTTTTTTTTCAATATGCATACGTTTCTTTTTCAACAATTTTTTCAAATGCAATTAAAGTGACCCAGTTTTATTATTAGTTGTTTTTTTTTTCTTTTTGTTTAAATTTTATTAGTCATAATTTTGTGTAAAATAAAGACAAAGTTGGAAATATAAAAATGTTTGCAAAAAATAATAAAATGTTTAACAAACATTCAAAAACAGCAAGTAGTATTTTAAGCAGGACTCTAAAGGGCTGTTTAAATGTTGCTTTCCACATCATAATTATAAGATTTTAAATATACGCTCTCTACAAGTGTTTTTAATATTTTCAATGTCAGATTAATAAATATTTTTTCGCATGTAATTCACTGTTTAAAATCCGAAATAGTCGCGCTGTTCACATAAATGACTAAACTTCATATTAGCTTACATTGTAGCATCTTAAGGGTAAGATCTCACCGACACTCTTACTAGACCAATTTAACCTAAAACCTAGATTCTCTATATAATGTTAAACTCCGAAAACTCTCTGGTTATACTTTACAGAAATGTAGAGAAAATCATTAATTTACTTTAATAGTAATTTTCGAAAAAGAAAAATTGTTTAAATTTGCATTAAACATACTTTTTTGCATAACTTCTAAAATAGCAAAGTTAGACTAAAAAACAATTTGGATGCAGTATTTTGGAATTTTGTAAAGGATGTTTTATATAGAGGCAAAGAAAATTAAGTTGAAATAAATCATAAAAAAACGTTTTTAGTATCCATCCAATTGGCTTGATGAATTAGATAAATCTATGGCTTTAATGTTTAAATATGATATGACACAGCTAGCGCGTTCATGGCAAAACATTATACCTAATTTTCGCTTTCAAGAGTTAGATCGTTTTTGGTTTATACGCATAGGGATGTTTACACTGTGATACAGATTTACGTCAATACCGCGATTGTCGCCTGAACCTGACAGTAGTCTTACCACTAAGTGAAAATATGGCGTCTACTTACGCCCTTGTTGCGCATACGGACACAAAAATTACCAAATATAAAAGATGGCTGGCAGAATCATGGTCATATATCTTGTACTGATAATGATGCCTCCGGTTAAGTACAACAGCACACCGGACTAAAGATCAGGAAGGTCAAGAAAACAGACACTACGATACTCCTCGAAGGTCCTCACCAACAATTGATCACAGAGACTGGGAAAATACCTATAATCCTACTGTACACTGAACCAAAAATTTACCTAAATACTGTAAAATAGGGTGTAGAAATTTTGTCGTTGAGCATTAACTATTTTTTTTAGTTAATATTACCTACAAAATTTGGTTCAGTGTATGATATTGTCAATAGACAATATACCCATGCGGAGAGTTCTAAGCCATTAATATCACCAGATAAAATAATCGAATGGCTTGAAATCACATTAAAATGGTGGGCATTTAACAAGTCGACTTCTTGAAACTATTCGTTCGCCAAATGTTTTTCTCAGTGAATTGCTAATATCGTGCGCTAATTTTGCAATGCCAGCTAAGAGACAAAAATGTTAGTATGTTTCTATATCACTCATCGTTGTCTGGAACGTTCTGACCATTACTATTTCTGAAGACATACGGAGCAATCATTCTATCGAGGAATTATTCCTCACTAAATAATTCCTATGTTTAAGGAGTTTATTTCTACTCACCTGCCTTAATTAAGCTTAGCTTCTTCTAAAAACGTATTTATTTTTATTGGCCATAATCTGTTTCAATATTCTGCGTATATATTATAAACAATTAACAAATATTGTAATAAAATTAAATAAAAAGATAAATTTAACAGTACAAAAATTAAAAAAGAAAAATAAATAATAGTGAAATTAATAGCAGAGAAATAACTAATAATAATAGAAATAAAAATACCAAAAATAATTATAATAAAAATGAGTTTAAAAAATTGCTCCAATAGAATCAAAACCCGAACACTTTGTTACAAAGCACTACTAAATGATTATTCTCAAAACAAATTCCACAATTAAAATTTTTGGACGCCACCCCAGTCGAACTTCTGGCAATATCCACCGTTACTAATATAGCTCTCTATGGCTGACGACCCAAAAGCAAATTAAGTTTTTAACTATAATATTGTATAAAGAACAATTTCTTTTATATCTCTGTTTCGCTTAACACCACTAGTAATAAAAATAGAACGACATTTAATTGACAATATAAAAAAAATAGTGAAAAATATTATATTTATAGATTTTTATCCCTAAAATTTTATATTTTTCTCTTTCTGATTTTGTCTATATACAAAATTTATTTAAACAAAATTTGACAGGATGAGAAAAATCTGAAACTGAAAATGGAAAACTTTATTTTTATGCTTTTATCTTTTGTGTTATTGGCCAAACTTTGGCTTTCATTTGACAAAAACTAGTTTTTAATTTGCAGATAAATTTTTTTTTTGCGTTATAATAAATTGAGTAATAATTTTTTTTTTGTAGAGAAATTACATATAAAATAAATAGATCAAATTGTTAAATAAATAGTTAAATAAAAGTTAACAATTTGTAACTGAAACGAGATGGCTTAAAGGCTGTAAACATAAAGATTAAGAATAGAGGCAAATGTAACACAAACTTTTTTATGACTAAAAATGATTGTAACAAAAGTTAAATTTTTTGTTTTTTTTCTCATTTTAGACATGGTTTTTTACGGATACCGATGACTCATATTATCAACAAAAGACAAGTAAGTTAACTTATTTTATTTAAACTATTACTATACAACTTTGAAAATTAGATTTTTAAATATAAAATTGTTTTATTTTTTTAATTTAATTGTACTAAAATCACACAAATCCTTAAAAAAAATAAAATATTATATAATAAAGGCTTACCCTATTTGATAACGAAATATATTGGAGTTAGATAAAATAACAGCAATATTTTTCTCTCAAAGTTCTTCCCATAAATTGCAATTTTCTGTCAACATGAAGTACTAATTGTAAGTGTAAACAAAATAAAATTGGTCCATCGATTATATTGAATAATTTTATAGAACACATTTATTAAACTTTTAATAAACAATAATTTTAATATTTCGCTTGAATTTTTTTTCGCCAAGATATCCAAAGTTTTGGATATCTCTGAAACAACTAGGCAAATTCAAAAACTATTTAGAATTATATAGAGGTTATCCTAACGCGCATATACAAATTTATTTGACATTTCCAAATGTAGTAAACCCTTATCGAATTATGCTAATATTACTTCGTTTTGGATACTAGAATCGATTTAATAACAGAGTGCGATTGTGAATTCAACGCTCCAAATAATCTTAAAAACATTTTTCAGAAGACTCAGTCCACAATTTCACCTTAAATTTGTAAACTTGTGCTATTAAATAATTGTGTTAGTTTGATTGGGAATGGCTAAGAGTAGAGAATGGGTAAAGTAGATCAGAAATAATTATTGATAAAAAAACAATTCTAAATAGATAGACGGGCATCAAATCTATACTTAATATTTAAAAGGGACTAAACTTAAAAAAATAAAATGACGTACAATATGAGATAAAATGTCGAATGGTATGGGACAGGCTATAGAAGTCTATTAAAAAGTCTACTCAAAAGCTAAAATTTTTAACTGGCATAAACAAAATATTGACAATATTATCTATTGGGTGGTTATATTTTAAGGGCCGATGTTGAATGTGAACCACACCTAAAAGTTTTTTCTGCACTTAATTTAACATTTCTCAATCTCAGACAAACTCAATTTGCACCAATGAGAGATTCACAATTATACGCGACAATTTTAATGGCTGTGTGGTGGCGATGTCAATTGGCCGCCAAGATCATGTGATTTGACACCGTTGGGCTTCTTTGTTTGGGGTTATTTGAAAGAAAAGTGTACGTCGATAAACCTGCAATAATTCAATAGCTAAAGAATAATTCGGCACATTAACAGCATAGAACCTCAATTAAGCCTCAGCGTCATTGAAAATTTTGAGCATCGGTTGGAGGTGTGCTGCCGAGGTCGCGGCGGCCATTTGTCCGATATTTTGTTCCTTACATAATTGAATCATACCAATATTATTAAAATAAAAAGAAATGAAAATAATTTCCTAAATAATTTGTGTGATAATCAACATTGGTCTTTAAAATTTAACAACCCTTTATATCTATAAATGTAATAAAATAGTAACTCATTTCCGTCTGTCTGCTTCTTATTTGTGTGCGCATCACGTAAAAACTACTGAATGGACTTTAACAAAATTTTGTTAGGAGGTACCTTAGATTATCGTGATTCTAATATAGGATACTTCTTTTCCCGCAGAAATGTCGCATTTCCAAAAAAAAAAGTGGATAAAAAGCAGTGAAAAACACAACTTCTGAAATTTTCGATTTAAAACTGATATGTTACTATTGCGTAACATTAGGCGCCAATGGAATAAAATTTCTATTTGATTTATATTTTTACTTTGTGGAATTACAATTTTATTAAAATATTTTAAACACCTTTTACAGAGCTTTACAATAATTTTTAGAATTTTTTATAAATTTTAGAATTTTATCTAGAGATTGGTACCTTTATATAAGTATATACATAAATCATAACTAAAACACCATAAAAGTAAGAGTCTTACAATTGGTGTGGAATAGTTTTAAAGCAAAATCGAGCAAAACATTGTCAGGACGCCCACGACGTGGCGGGCCCAGCTATTATTAACTAAAACTTAAAATTGCATTATTTCAAAATAATTTGCTGCTAAAATGAGATCTTTTTTGGCCAAACATTTTATTTAAATCAAATTTAAAATCCCTTCAGCTATACTTTAATCACAAACAAATTTAAATTGTTCAATTTGAAAATGATCCTAAAGCACAAAAAATGTGTGAATGCTGAAACACAAATTCTAAAAAAATTTCATTTAAATCAGATCTAAATTAAACTTTAAACAAAATAAATTAAAATTTGTTAAAGAAATGAAAAAAAAAACAAAAACTCATTCTGCAATTCAATTAAAAATGCGGGCGCAACATTATTCAGCAAGTTTTGAAAAACAATCACCGAGATGCTCAACAACTAACCAGTCAGTGTTGTGCTCCAACCACCGTCAACAAAACAAATCATTATGAAAATTGTAAAAAAGGGTTTTACTTCACGTTACTACGTGAAGAATACGTACGTATGTATATATATTTCTGTGAAAAGGATCGTTTTTATATATTTTTTTAATAACTTTTTTCTTTTATTTTTTTTTTTTTTTATTGTGATTAATGAATATCGGTAGAAGATTAAAATTTGTATGGGTCATGCAAAAAGGGAACAAAATTAAAAATAAGGAAAAAAGCAATATTAAGCGGTTGAGTTCGTTGGTGTGGCACAAAACGGCAGCAAAAGCAATCAACAATCAAAATAGCCGATATTAAAAAAATACAAATATTAGGGGTACTGAAAAAATTTACGACCGCAGAAGCAAGGCAATTGTAAAACTAATGGCTTTTTCTTTTCCGAAAAAATATTTTGTGTTATTAATAGGTAATACTTTTTATGGATCACCCAGCCCTTGAAAAATGTGATCTTTTTTATGATTTCAAAAGAACACACAAGCAAACTGATTTTACATTTAACATTTATGCCTATGTGACGTATAAAATAAAATATTTATCTCATAAAAATTTTAATTCAAAATAAAATTCTTGCTTTCAATAAAAAAAATATTTACAAAAAAGGGTAATATCTCACCCTGAATAAAAGTTGAGTGTAAAAAATTTAGCTTATTTACCTGGTTTTGGTGCGACAAATTTAGAAAAGAACATGATGTTTATGACGGCATTCGCTATCGATAACAAATTTACTTTAAATGAAAAAAATTTCTTCTAGGTTTTTATGTACAAAACTCGTTCGATACTCATTTACAAAATTTTTGGAAGAATCAAAAAACTTGTTGGGGATAATTAAATTAACCCAATTAGTTGAATGCTTTTAATTCTAAAATATTATGTCATTCTTGCTTAAAAACTCAACAGTTGAAAAATCGAAACATACTAAAATATGAAAGAATAATGTATTAAAATTTGGAACGAACGAGTTTTATGTATTTGATTCAATAATAACCAAAAATCCGAATGGCCTAATAGGTTAAGTAGTAAACTATAAGTAAGCTTAAACATAATACTTATAGCTAACACTAGTTACACGGCGATGCACAGTGGGATTTGTTGATACAATGTTTGGCAAAATATATAAGGATTGCCCGTAGAATGTTGAAATTTTGCTCTGAGCCTTTGGTTAGCTCAATTAAGAAAAATATAAAGTTTCAATAAAATTGGCCATGCCCACTACCCACCGCCCGTAGAACCCAAAATTTATTTTTGGCCCAAAGTTTTTGAAATTTGGCACAGAGCCTTTTATTACCTCAATTAAGAATAAAATAAAGTTTTATCAAAATTTGCCACGCCCACTACCCACAGCTCATAGAACTCAAAATTTATTTTTGGCCCAAAGTTTTTGAAATTTGGCATAGAGGCTTTTATTACCTCAATTAAGAATAAAATAAAGTTTCATCGAAATCGGCCACGCCCACTACTCACCCATAGAACCCAAAATTTATTTTTGGTCCAAAGTTTTTGTAATTTGGCACAGAGCCTTTTATTACCTCAATTAAGAATAAAATAAAGTTTCATCAAAATTGGCTACGCCCACTACCCACCGCCCATATAACCCATATTATATTTATTCCAACAACTTTTTGTTTCTTTACCAAAACTAATTATTTTATAAATAAATTTCAATACATGCATTTAAATATAGACTTTTATTCATCATCTATCATTTCATTAAGTTCCAGAACCTGTTAACGGGGTTGACATCTAATGCTACTTATAAAAGGATATGAGGATACTAGAAGTCGATGAAAAAAATCTGTATTTGTTGCAACTCTATCACACTTTCTGGAGAACCTTAATCTATAATAATCTTTATTTCTGGCTTCTTCAGAAATCATTCCAATAGGAAGTATTGCCCCAACCATGATATCCTTTCCGTGTATCAGTATTTTGAGTACTGTTACTGGGATATAATACCAAATATATTTTTCAACAAAAAGTTTTGCTGTATCTAGAGCAAAATTCTTGAACTTCAAGGAATTAACTTTTTTGCCACAAGTTATTATTTGTAGTATAATGCGAAATCGATTAATTAGTTGCTCCACTACACCAGTTACATTGGCAACAAGTACGGGGTTAGAAAAGAAACGCCTGGACGTATTTCCATCGTTAGTAGACCCAGTACCTTGTTGAACTGCATCCACTCGTATACCCATCTGTTACTTTAAGTCCTTCTGATTTCGAAGTTTATTTTCCAGTTTTTGACTTTTGTGTTCGGCTTTGAGCGCCGGCCATCTTTCAAATGGTTTGTTGTAGGCAATATGAAGTATGCACTCCATAAATTTTATGCGAGCATGTAAGGAGGAAACGCCCATTTTGGTAGTTCACCATCAATAGCTTTGTTTGAAACTAATTTAATATTATTCATTGCAATTATTGAGTTCGTAACTCAGTTCACTATATAACACAGAAAATAAACTCATTTTAATAATACCTTTTTCACTTTTCTATTTGCTTTTTTCACAAATTATAATTTAATTTTGTAATTTTTTAAAATTAACGATGTCGCTCGATGTCGATCGTTCGCAGAAATACATTTAAAACAAAAACAAAATGTTCGAATACATTTAAAACAAAAACAAATTCGAACATTTTGTTTTTTTTTAAATGTATTTGTGCGAACGATCGACATCGAACGACATCGTGGGACTGGCAGTTAAAATTTCATGTATTTGGAGACAAATTTTATGATTTTATAAAAGATTATTAATTATTTAAACTTTTTTTTAATTGATAGTATGGAGTCTTACCTTTCATTTTATTATAGCGGGAGCACCGAGCAACCTTTTTTTTTTCTTCCAAGGAAGTTTGTAATCACGGCACGTTATAGGTCAAATTTTATTCTATCATATCTTTTAAACCATATGAGCGAATTTTATAATTTTTTTTTTAAATACGCAGAAAAGTATATATTTGAAAAAAATCACTATTTGAATCAGAGCAATAAAATTATCTTACGTACAAACACTATAAAAGTGCGTAAACAGTTTTCAATATTTTGGACCAACATATACATGTGACTTTACATCGATATTTCAAAGACAAATGAACGTTTTTTTGGCATACAATTTATGGATACTTCATACTGAATCAATTTTCTACAAAACTGCATCATTACATTTTTAAATTTTATGTGTCGAAAAAACTATTTTTTGCACAAAAAATCCCTTTGTGCGATGTAGAAAAAAATAAAAACATACAATAAATGCTTACAGTAAGAGTTTACAATAGCCAGTGGCACAAACAACTAAATTAAGTTCTTAAAAAGTGTCTAAATTAAGTTCTTATGAATATTAAGTGAACAGTTTCGGGCATTGCACTATAGGAAATTTTACCCCTTTTTTGGCCAAAATTAATTACAGGCAAACGGCAGGACCAATTTGAATGATTTTTCTTTGACCTGACTTTTGGAAGACTATTAAGAGGGAGGGAGGGATCCTTAAAGTTTTGCATACATTCAAAAAAAAAAACGTTAGTAAATTTATTTAAAAAAATAACTAAGAATTAGTTCCAAAGGGGTTTCCAGGGTTATTCCGTTTCCAAGATTTTTTAGATCTTTGGTAAATCCTCTGGTGTTCTAAAATATTTTTTTTTAATTTTTTTTTTCGAGTGTACTCTTACTTTTAAAGATGGCTGTAGAAATTTAGCTTACCAATTTAACGAAGTAACAAACAAAGTTATGTTTTAAAAGGATTTTATTCAAAAATTTGATTTTCTAGTTCCAATTCGTCAACTACGTTGTGTTTCTCTTGCTATGTATTGAATAACTCTTAACACGCAGTAGTCACCTGGAAAAATACGTTTTTTATAAAATTTTGCTGATATCCGCAGTTGAAATTTATAAAATCCTGAAGGTAATTGATTGTCCTAGAGAAATATTATGATTTTATGGCTAGCATGTGCTAGCATTTTTTTGGAAGTCTAAATAAAATTCCAATTCATAATTCCATAAGTTCGTCTTAAGGTCACTTTAATTTTTCCAATTTAATCGATCTAATAAATGTGTTTACCGACATTTCCCTGCATATCATTAAAGTACTCACCTTCGAAACTATTGTCCATTATTTAGTTTTTGCAAATTATAAATTATTGTTATGAAAACTTTCATTACAAACTATCACAAAATTCACTGCACTCAATCGTTTTTTGATAACTAATTTACAAATCTCAAGCAAAACATGTGATAAAGTAACAGTCAGTGAATTCTTTCCAAAAATTTAAACAGATATTTGTTATTGTTTTTTTTATATTGAAGCAAAAAAAAAATACACTTAACAAAAATTTTGATTTTAACTTTTGGCCAAAAAAATGGGTAAAATTTCCTATATTGCATTGCAAGGAATATCATTACTCCAGATCCTGGAAACTCTAACAGTAAACGATCTATGCATATAAAGAGTATTAATTCTGGATATGTAAAATCGCAGACGTACGAGACGATTGAGCGAAAGTAACAAGATTTTACAAGTATTAGGGATACCCAATTTTTTGAAATTTATAAAAAAGAGTAATAAGCCGAAAATTAATAAAATCTTTTAAATACATTTCTAGAAAATCTTTTGTTTCCGCAGAAACATGAGCCCGTAAATCTAGATGATAAACAAATCGTATTACTCTATGAAAACATTTTTTTATTTTGTCAAAATTTGTTATTGTTGTGGAAGAGTATAGCTCTATGCCATTAAGAAATATTGGCACTACTTTCTTGTATGAAATGCAAAAAAAAAAATAAACTAAAGAATTGACTTTCTAAAGTGTCAAATTAATCCTGTCTTTTGAGAAGCATATAAATAATGTAGTATATTTATATGCTTCTCAAAGGAAATCTGATCATCCAAGTAGAAACCCAAGGACTTATAACTGGAAACATATTCAAACGGAATACATATTCAATATTCCTACCATTCAAATTCAGTTGTGGCAGAAATCTCGAATAATTGCCAAATCCTATTCCATAAGTTTTTAAAGGGTTAAGACACAACTTATTTTTACCTGACCATTGCAAAACTTTCTGCAAGTCATTACTAAAAAGATTAAAAGATTAAAAAAAAGATATAGATATAGATATACTCCCATTAATACAGGCATATAGTACAAAATGATAGAGTTTCAAAAAGATCACTTATGTATATCATTAACAGTAAGGGACCCATAATGCAGCCCTGAGGTACACCACTATAAATCCGAGTATATTTTGACATCCTCTCGTTTACCTTAACAAATTGAAATCTTTTAAAGATAAATGATGAGATTAAAAGAAAATCTAAGAAGACAACAAGAGCACCACAGCACCATTATCCAAATTTGTTCTAATTTTCTGTTAGATCTAATACCACAGTATTTGTGCTAAGACTGATTGACGCACCGATATCATGTTGTTTGGATTTATGTAAGTCATAATGCGTTTATGCATTATGACTTCTAATATCTTACTACATATTGGAAGTATGCTTATTGGCCTGAAATCAGCAACACAAACTGGATTTTTTTTCTTAGCAATTGGAACAATTTTGAATCTCAGGTACTCATCTGCTGAAGGTTAAGGGATTTTTTCTTAAAACGTTTCAGTCCATCCTCTAGAATAGCCGATACAGATTCTTCCCTGTGTTTCCTGAATTAGAATTCAAAATATAAATGGTGAAAAAAGTAAAAAAATAAATTAACTTTTCGTTAAATAAACCGTCCTGGGTATGTTGCGTTCAATTGTTTGGTAAAGTGTTATAGCAATAAAGCTAAGTTTTTCAAGTCAAAACCATGTTGAACTTAGTAAACGCGTCAAAGCAGTAAGCCAAACAGTTAAGAGAAAGTAGAAGGCAAGAATTACAAAGCCAGATGTAATACAGATTCACATTTAGATTGTCGCCTTAACCTGATTATGATCTTGCGACTGGATGATGTGTTGCTCATAGTAACACAAAAGGTAGCGGTTGTAGAACAGACGTGCAGGACTATACTTATAACACTTTTTTAAGTGTTGGTGACTATCTGAAGTCCTGCTACTCCATTGACAACTTCTGTTGAAGTGCAACATCACACCGGACTACATCTGCCTGCCTGCAATTTAGGTCCGAAGCCCCAAAAAAAGTAGATTCCATCTCCTAAGATTTTAGGCTTAAAAAATCTTCAGTTCACCTGCATTCACTAAAACAATGCAATACTTTATTACACCGGCAAAATGTTTTTGAAAAGAGAAAAATACATAGTTTCAAGGATGCTTATTTGGGGATCTCCAGTGTTAACAAGAATTATCTTAGACATAGTATAAATATGAAAATAAATTTCGTTCTGTTTATTAAATAAGATTTTCTCCAGCTTATAGTATGAATCCTACTATCTGTATTGTTTGTCTAAACATTCAATGGTGGTACCAGTGACCGCAGTGCCTTGTAGGTCATTCCGTGAGTTACTTGAAATGGCAGTTTTCGAGCTATAATATATTTTAAGATGAGTCCCGAGATAGCGTACTTTATTTTCTGTGCACATGCGAAACTATAAAAAATGTAAATAATGTTTTCTTAAAAATTATTATTACGAATAATTATGGAACTACCTGCATATATGTTTTTTCTTTGTTTACGTTAAAAGTTTCATATGTAAGTATTTTTGTGAAATATTTTCAATAATAAAAGTAAAAATGGCATTTTAAGATAAAACTAATACCAAAAAAAAAACTTGTATTTTAGAAAATCTGTTGGACCCATAATTTTTGTATACCCCTAACATCAACACACTGACTGAACTTAAAGGCTTCAGAATTTTATGATGAATGCAATGGTGATGATGATCTTACAAATCATCAGTGGTATATTCATTATTGTTAATATTTGCAGACTACTGACTGCCAACGATATTATGATAATGTTGTTGCTTTTTCTGTTTGTTGATTGTTTATTGTTGGTGGTAGTTAAATTGTATTTAAAAATCTTAAGTTTAACTACAACATTTAAATAAATATTCCGTAAGTAGGCACTTACAAGAGCAAACAGAAAACAGAAATTAAGAAATATTTTAGAAGTTCTTGCATGTTGTTTGTTGCTGGTGTTAATGTTGGTGATTGGTGATGAGAATAGTTTTTGATTCTTTAAGTTTCCTAAAATGCTGTTACTCTTAGGTTGTTCTTCGCTTGACGGTTTCATCATTATTATCGTTGTCATAATCATCGTTATTGTAAATAGCAACAGCCGTGTTAGCATGAGTTTCATAATCACGTTGTGCATACAACAGTGGCCACTAGAAGGTGGTCGAGTAGGCGGAGCGTTTTGATGTGCGACTAAATTGGAATTTTATTTTTTTATTATTTTTTTTATACAAAATATTGAGAGGCATACAGTATATACCCGTATATATGTATATGTATGTACATATTTTTAAATTGCTTTTTTATCTGTGTAGAAAGAAAAATTAATATTTAAGCTTTTATTTAACCATAATTTTGAAAAGTAAAGAACGAAACAATTTAGCGTTTTTAAAATTGGGACAGGGGTTGAACTTAAACCAAAAAAAAAAAACAGTTTTTAGAAATTATCCGAATATTTATTTAGAGACAGATAATTCAGGGTGCTATAGGTTAAAAGGTTTGTGCATTGACAGGTAAGCATTTGAAAAATTCAATTGCTTTGGTTTTCAAAGCCAAGCCCCCAAATCGAGTATATATATTCATTAGATTCCAGTAAAAAATATTCTTATATTTCGTTATGAATAAAACTAGGTTTATCACTTTACAAAATCCGTAAGCGTTAAAAAGCGTCTTGCATGAGTGTCATTGCTTTAAGGCAGAGTATGAAAACTCACAAACCTTTTTGCAAACGCGCCATGCATAGGTACAAACTTTTCAGTTTTTTTTTATCATGAGCAAAACCAGATAAGATACTTTTTGAATGAAAAGAGTGCAAACATTCCAATTGGCTTTTATCTGCAGAAATATATTTTTAGTTTTTTTTATTGCATTTTCGAATGTCTCTCAAAAAGAAATCTCTCAAAAAGAAAAGTAAAATACCGCTTTGATAAGTTCTCTAACACAACGGTCAAGTCATTTTGCAAACGTTTGCGAAACGTTTTTTCTCAAAACGTTCTTGTGTTCCTTATTTTCTTCTTCACCTGTAGTGCAATGCACTAACTTTAAGCAATACGAAAATCACTGTATTAGTCAACAGTTTTTGTTGTTTGCACTAACGACCGCAAGACGTTTTAACTATAGTAGACGATACTATTTTTATATTTAAAAGTCATTACAATGAAAAAGAAAAACATTCGGTGGACAAAATAACCAACAACGACATCTGACTTCAAACAACAGGGACTATCATTTAAAAGTATTGCTGCGTCGCAAAATCGTTATTTATTTTATTAAATTGCTTGAGAAGATTCTAATGGTTTCGGATCACCTTAAACGCTTCATTATTGGACTGGAGCTTTGTTTTGATGAAAGAAATTCTTCGGCGTTTCAGTTACAACCATCCCAAAAATAGCGGTTATATCAGTGAAACCAATCTAACTCAAAAGCTTTTTTTTAAACAGCTCTTACAAGGATTTTTTATATACATATGTATTTCCTGATACTTTGGGAAAAAAAATTTTTAAGCTCTTATGACAGTCGTAAAGTAGCTCTGGATTGTTATCACTTAAAGTAAATCAGGCCGTCCTTGTTGTTCGACCTGCGAGTGGATTGCATCTCAATCTCGAACTGACTGATTGGCTTCCTCGAATAGCTGTACTGCAGTACTCTTATTGGTGGTGTAATCTTTTTGGTTATCGTGTATAACCTAAATATAACAAGATGTAAGAACCACAATTTTACAAGAAAATAAAAGTTTAAAAAAAAGTGGATGAAAGAGCCTGGTGGAGACCAAATAAAATCTCAAAAATACTTATATAAACTAACAAAAGGAGTAACTACATAATTGAAGGACAGAATCTGGTGGAGAACTAAATTAAAACTCACAACTCACTTTTCTGACGTGGTACTGCACCACGCAAAAATAAGTAAGATTGATACTGGTGTAGACCTGCAGTGAACTCTGGTGAGCCTACTTCCTGTGCAAAGATACAGGTCGGCTGGATTTTCCGGAAGATAACTTCTATTTGTTGACATACCCTGGCAATATAATCTCCTAGTGTTGGCCATTTATACATAAAAAAAGGGCTTATGTTGACTGTGATTCTCACTAAATTTCTACATTGTATTCAAATATAATTTTTACGAAAGCGTAATACGGTGCCAAAGACTTGGTGTTTTCAACAAGCTTTTTTTTGCTGTGTATATATGTTCTTGAGAAAATTGCCTAGTTTTAGAAAGCAATTAGCGTCGTTTGATGAATACTCTTAAAATTGAAGTATGTTTGTATGCAAAGCTTAAAACGCACAAACTGGGAGCCAAATACAGAAGAATAACAACAAACTAAAATCTTTTACACATAATCCATACACATACATACATAGTTACGTAAGCTTAGACTCACGCAACATAAATTTCGTTACTTTTTCACAACGGACTTTAAAATTTAGTTTGATTTTTGTTTTTTTGTTGGATATCTGAGCCATTATGTTCAGCTAAAGCATTTATTTTATTTTAATATATGCAAAAATGTTTTGTCTGAAATCTCTAGATTGCTGATATTACTTTTTTGTTGTTTTGTTTTTCTGTTAATGTTATTAAGACTGTATTGCTTTTGTTCATTGCCTGCGATTGGATGAGTAAGTGAGTGTGTGCTAAAGGAGAGGGTGTACTTATGTATGGATGTATGTGTCTGGTTCTGTGAAGGTCTGGAGCAGGATATTGCATTTATGTTGATTTATGTTTGATTTTAATAGCTGTCAAATGACGTTGAGCAGACAAAAACATATTAAATTCCATTTTTTTAAATTGTATTTTAAGTGAATATTAAAATAAACTTTGTGTTTTTTTTTTTTTTTTTGTTTTTCTAGAAATATATAAAAAATCTCTTGCCATTAAAAATTTGAGAACAAAAAAAATATTGTTTAGCAATTAAGAGCCTAAAAATGCCTTTAATCTTTTTCAGATTTATTTTATTTATTATTTTTATATGAAGATTTTAATACGTTTTCAAATTGTTTGCATAATTAACAAGTTTAAAAAAGAAATAACGAAGATAAGGTTAAATTAAAAAGACGTTCATTATGTCTTTGAAAATTGGTTATTTAAAATTTTCAAAACTTAAAGTAAGAGAAGAGGTATTAAACTCTTGAACGATAGTCCGACTCGAGACTCGATTTTATTACTAGAAGACAATACAAAATTTATTTTCATAATTTTGGTTCAGTTCGGAAATGGTTTGCTGCAATATTTTGTTTATTGTTGAGACTAATTTTTGGCTCAATTAGCCAAATTGCGGCATTTAGAGGGAGGAAATATCAAAAGAGACTTTTCAGGCTATGTTGTATCCGGAAGTGCTTTACTTCGTAGAAAATAAAACCATCCAGAATGTTACCATCAAAGGCGATTATTCGGAAGTGCGTTGATCCTTGCAATATCCAGAGTAGACCATATCTGTGTAATGAGTGTAATAAATTAGAGTAGAGTTTTTTTTACCTCTGCGAAGCTTTTTGCTTGTCTGCAGAAAACACCCAGAGTCTTTGGCGGGATTCGAACCCGCAACCTCCAGACTTATAGACTAGCGCGCTACTAATCGGTCTATCTAGGCACCATCCATTGCAACCCTACAATACTCTCTACTCCTTCACGACCATTCCACCTAAAAGGAACTTATTAATTTCCTATAATCATGACTGATAGGTAGTTGCACCGCTCTGCTTTCATTTCAGATTTCATTGCATAACCCAACTTCGGTAGTGCATTAGTGATCGACGATCTGTTAGTTTTGATGATATGATTCTTCAAAGCCCTCAGCGTTCCCTGACTGTTGACATAAATGGTCACCTTTTTGAACGTAGTCAAGTGCACAGACACTAATTCCACGGCTTTACAAATCGCTAAAAGAAAGGCAATTTATCTTTCAAATGGCCGTATCCATAGGTAGATACAAACCCCAATTCTTAAAATATTATTCGAGCCGTCCATAAAATCGACACACCTCCCATAAAGTACCACGAATTGCGCCCACTATTGAGTGAAATCAATAACGAACTTTTTTTTTGTTATTTTGGGGTTTTACAATCCTCTAATTATTTCCAAATTTACAAGCCGAACCTTTTGCTTCATTGCGGTTCTATGGACTTAAGGCTTCTCAATTTCAATCTTACCTAACCTAGTTCTGCCTGTCTATTTCAGCGAGACGGTGCATTGTCGGCAACATTAAAATTGTCTGGCTAGGTTTGACAATTAACGTCACAAGAACTGTGTTCCTATTGGCTAGCAATTGTAATGCTCTAGTAATTGCCATTTTATTGCCAACTTTGTAAGGTTGGCAATTCTTGCATATTACTTATATATCTTTGCACGATATTATATGAAGCAATTAGTTTGGCAACCCTTAAAATGGACAAACTACGTAATCTAAGCGGAAATCATGCGAATGACATGAAGGGCATTTCACACTATAATACAAGTATTAATACTTTTGAATAAAATGCAACTCTGTTATAATCGCTGTTTGAATTTTTTTCAAACAACAATAACAGCTCATCATGTCTGGGTTTTATTTTCCTCAACAGTATTAATACTTGTATTATAGTGTGAAAAGCCCTTAACCATGCTTCTGTCACACTTAATCGTAGCCTTTTCGTAGCCTTTATCGTTTTGGTACTCTGATTACAAAATTAGCCCCCTGGATCATGTTATAAAATATCATTGGGTTTCATTATATTGGGGTTATTTAGAGACAAATGTATTTTCTAGCAAGCCCATTAACACCTTGCCATCCCATTTAATTTGTCATAACCTGAAGCAAAGTAAAATTCTAACAATATTTGTAACCCTGTAAATATTTTCCTCAGTTGTTTTTATTTATCATTTAAAATCTATTTAATTAATCAAACATTAAATAAATAACAATCTAACATTTTTCAAATAGAGTCCATAAATTTTAAACGAATAAAAAAGATCTGTTAAATATAAAACCATATTTCCCAGTAGTGCCGCCTGCAGAACGCTAAAAACATACCATAAGTAATTTATCCTCTTGTCGCACGTTTATTTAAAAGGCAGCAACGAACATATAACATGACTACTGGAATTTTGATTAGGACCAAATACCAAAACCGTTAACGTTAAGAACACAGTAGATAGAAACAAACCGTTTATACTGTTTGTTGGTTTGTTAATGTTTTGTTTTTTTCTTTGTTATTCTACTCCTTTTTTATAGAAAAAAAAAAATGTTTTTGT
This sequence comes from Phasia obesa, assembly GCA_949628195.1. NCBI lineage: Eukaryota > Metazoa > Arthropoda > Insecta > Diptera > Tachinidae > Phasia > Phasia obesa. Next base: position 77,200,094 of record OX451217.1, on the reverse strand, counting down.
TTGTTGAATACCTTTTTGGCCCTTATTAATGGATTTTGTAGCCAATTATATAAATAAAAATGCGTAGAGATGTATGAGAGTTAGTTCTATCTGTTTTTATCTTCTAAATATCTCCTTCTCTTCAATGCTGCTTATTGGACCATATGTGGCTGTGCGTGTGTTCTTGTGTGCGAGCGTGTGTTCTTGTGTGTGAACAATAAAAAAAGAGTGTGTTTCACTTAAATTGATAAAGCGATAAAATAATTTTAAAAATTTCAATAATTTTTGTCTCATTAGGACGCACCTTTGTGGTTTTTATGTTTTTATTTCACAAAAACAGTCTTGTGGTTACACTTTAAAAATATTTCTATAATGAGCTTTTCGTACTTTTATTTACTTATTTCTTTAACTTATTTCATTCTGTTTAACTAAAAATTAATTATTTTTAAAGAATTTTAATGAATGACTTAATGTAACATTTAGTTAAAGAAAAATATTTGCTTATTTTATAATTTAAGCTTAAGAAGTTTAAATGAAAGCTTTGTCTTATTAAAGATTTTATTTTATTTGTTTTGTTTAATACTTGAGAATAATAAAAGCCAACAACCAATATATTACAATTTAAAATTTATTGGCCAAAACGAACTTCAGTTTATTTATATGTTCGCCCTTTTATGTGGTTACGAAAAAAATGTTTTTAAAGATTCTTCAATAATTTAAGGGATAAGATAATATGCAAACTTTAACAGCAGATTCATTTTTTTTTCTGGATCTCTACATCCTTCTTCAGCACTTTTCGTATCTATCTACAAGCTAGTTTCAATTTAAGCAAAAAAAATTAGGGAAAAATATAATACAAACAATTAATAATATATTTTCAAAATATTACTTTTAAATTTATTTTGATAATTGAATGAATTTCTTTATCTTGCTTGGATTCCCACTTCAATTGTTAGATGGTTGAATAATATTTTTTAGGGGAATACCGAAGCAGACCACTAACTTTATGAGTTCCTTCTCGACCCCCTACGTTTCTCAATGATTTCTGGTAGCAGACAACCTTACTTTTCTTGTTACTCTTGGTATCACTAGCCTTTTACTCTTGACTGTAGTAATTTCAGCCTGGCGACAGATACATGTCGATATTCTTCCTCACCAGAGAGTCTACCGTATTTTCTAGCATTTACCTAAGTCTAAGGTTTCCACTGCATCTATTTTTAATATGTGTCTGCCCTTAGTCCAAAGCCACTAAGAATGTGCTTTGCCATCTTAGTCTTAGCCTTTTTCAAGGCACAGTCTGCAAGTATCGTCTTACCTCGACTTTTAACATGGCCAGATAATACTTGAAGTTTCCACGACCAGTCACTAACGAATTTAATCATTTGTATGCACCCACTATATGTATATCCATGTACCTCCATAGTCTTCCTGCCAACTTGTAGTGAAAAATACCGGAGTCTTTGGTGCGAATCGAATCCACAACCCTGGACTAATGGACTAGCATACTACCCACTAGCCCAGCTAGGAATTGATTGGATGGTTTGTTAAAAGCATAGACATTTTTATGGATATAATTATATATAAAAATAAAAATAATCCAGACGTTCCCTGGAATATTTAGAACGAAGGATATTCCTTTTTTTGCCGAACACCAGGATTCATCTCCCATATGATGGCATCAACCGTGAAAACAAATTGTTGCCTGGCATTGGGTGGACTTAGTTAAATACAATTTAGTTTTAAGATGTGAAGACTTAAATTAGATTTGAAGATTCAATATATATTTCTTTGCCATAGTGTGACCACAAAATAAAATTGATAGGCAAACAACAAAACAGCTGTTTCTTGCCAAACAAAATTATTTTCCGGTAAACATAAATCTTCCCAATGTGACCACTCATCGGCAAATATTTTTTTCTTTTTTGGCCATATAATAATTTTTTCTTACAAAGTTTTTGTAAGAGCAAACAGGGGGAAACAATAGTTGATTCCAACAGTTTTTTGCTGTTAAAACTTTATTATTATCGAATAAAAAAATATTACACATGTTAACACGCTGTTTCTAAGTGTTCCGTACCTAAAAGCTAACAACATAACCCTTAATATCGCTACAATATGTCGTAAAGTTTTTACAGAAGTTGTATTGTTCAGCCGCTACAACAAATAATAAAATGAAGTTCAAAATAATTTCTTAATTCTTAACCGTTATAGCCGTTATGACAGACTTTGAGACTTGCAGAATGCTAAGCTTGATATACCAAACATTGCCGAACATTGGGCTGGGCATAAGAGCATCCTGGACCTAGTTAGTAAGGAGGTTAGGTGGCTCAAATGCCGATGGAATGCTTGACTAGAAGAATAACAGTCGAAAGACTGTATCGGACACTCATTTCGGAAGGCGTTATATACAATGATTGTATGGGTAAATACATCAGCATTTGTACTGATGGTTCTCTTACGGACGGTAGAGTCTGCGTATGTAAGGGTACTTCTGCGTTTACCAGGCAGAATTGCTTGGGTTGCTGCGTGAGTTGGAACACCTGCTGGAAAGTCGTGTACTGGGAAGAAAGATTCTCATTGATAACCAGTCGTTTATAATACGCATGAGGCAGGTGAACGTGTGTGTTTTAAAACTTAACAGAGGTACCTCGGTTAATGAGGTAACATAGGCAAAAGGGGATATGCTGGGAATTTCTGTTGACTTACACCCAGGGTAGCGTTGGGTAATGGCAGCTAAAGTCCTACAATAGGTGAACTCATTAATCCTGAAAAGTTGGAGAGCCCATGGACAGGAAGGCCACTAAAGTACTCAGATACATTAGAACTACCTTAAGCTAGATAGATGAGTTGGTGACAGCTCATGGAAACTTCTACTGTCATCTAGCCAAGTAGAAAATGTTCATACAATCTTTTCTTTAAGCTTTTTTTGATTTTCTTCCATATCAATTTTTATTTATGTATATTTTTTATATACATATATATGTATGTACATATTTTGGGGAAATAAATTTATGTTTTTTGACAGTTTAATCAATTATTTTTCTTAGCTAAATATTTGCTCTATTTGAACAAAAAGCAAAGAGCAAATAAAGGTGCTTAGTGTGACCACAAAATAAATATATTATTGCTTTAAAAAATTTTGATCAAACACCGACAAACAATTTTGAGGCAAACATTTGCCTTCTTGACTAAAGAATAATTTACATAGCACAATGCTCTCAGTTATAAAGTACTGTTCAGTATATAACAGAATGAATAAGTGGTCGCCTTAGGTATACTATAGTTATTGATAAGTTTCTTAATTATTAATGTAAATTCTTATATTTTTTCTTTCCAGATGGTCACCTAATCAACACCAAATGTTCCCAGGGTCATTTTCGCAAGGCCCTGTGTTGCAAAATGTCAGCCGAGCTAGATGTTTTCCTGGAAAGTGGGAAAAAGTAAGTTCATAAAAATATTTAAGTATATTTCATATTACATTAATATTTACACTGTACACTCTGCAGAATAAAAGTTTTTTTTTTATGTGTTATATTTCCATTTAAAAAAGTTTTTATACATATTTTGTGTTTATTTTTTATTATTCAAAACCTACAAACAAAACAAGATTCTTATAAATGTTCATTCATGTGAATAGTTTCGTTTAACATGACGAGTTTGTTTTTATTTAATTTCAGTTTCAACATGTTGTTTCTTTAATGTACAGCACTCACAATCAAGCATAAGCATTTATGTTTTTTATGTCAATTTTATTAAAAATTTCTATTTTTTTTTTTTCCAAAAATGTATTTCAGTTTGAAACATGTTTTTGTAACACAAAAAGTTTTTTTGCTTTAATAGACCTTGTTAATTTTGTGTTTTTTGTCATGGTCTCAACAAGCATATCGTTACCTTAATATAGAAAGGCCCTAACTCGTTTTTGGATAGATGATCTTCCTAGACATCTTCAAATTAATTGTTACATCATTAAAATGCTAGGAGAAATAATTCGCGACTGCAAAACTATAATTTTTATTAAGTTTTTTCCTTCTCCTATAAAGTAGGAAAAACATTAGTTAGGGCCTTTCTATATTAAGGTATCGATATGTACATATATACGATTTTTCTACTACATCTTTATTTAAAACAATAAAATTTTCAAAAAATCTGAACATAAAACCTAAGTGAACAAACAAATATGTATGTGTGTTATTTCAATCGAATTCTCCATTTTAATTCTATTAAAATTTCGATCGATGTCGAATGCCGTAATTTGCCCCAGGATTCTCTATCATACACAATTGTACAATTTAATATGACAGACTTTTGTCCTACTCAAACAATCGTTTCAACATGGCGTTGTCGGTGCCACACTATTATACAAAAAAATCTGGAGTGGCCTATACTCAACTTTACCATTCCTCATGGAAACATATATTTTTATAGACATCTATAAATCTATATCTATACATATAATAACATAGGAAACTCATTTCCGTCTGTCTGTCTGCTTTTCTTTTGCGTTCGCATCACGTAAAAACTACTGGATGGATTTTAACAAGATTTTGCGAGGAGGTACCTTAGCATTCTGATTCCAATATAGGATACTTTTTTCCGCAAACATATCTCATTTCCAAGAGAAAGTGTAGAAAAAGCAGTCATTGTATGGAATTTCCGGTTTAAAGGTACTGAAACTTTCGGTTAAAACCGGGATATTTTTAGAACGATTGCGCACCTTTTATTTTTGAAAGTGGGATATTTCAAAAACTGGGATTTTTTTAACACGGTTGCGCACCTTTGATTTTTTTAAGTGGAATATTGTAAACAAAATTGCGCAACAGATGGCGCCAATTGAATAAAATGTGTATTTTTACTTTGTGGAATTACATTGTTATTAAAATGTTTTAAACACCTCTCACAGAGCTTTACAATAATTTTTAGAATTTTAGAATTTTATTCAGGGATAGGTACGTTTAACCATTATTGGGAGTGGTACCTCCCATAAGCAAATATCCAGATTCCAAACTTGCAATTCTTTTCGAGTTATTCTTAATTAAAATGAGGCATAATAAAAACATTACACATTTAAAGTTAAAAACGTTCTTTCCTACTTCATTTAGTGTCTTCTTTTGAAAAAGAGCTTTATTTGTCTTAAAACTTTTTACATGGCCCTAAAATCAAATTAACTGTAACATCATATTAATTTACCAGCTTCCGTTTAATTAAAATTCGAACTGTTCAATTTATTTGTCAATTACTACACTTCATTTCTTTCAGTTTAATTATTGACAAAGAAATGTTGAAGAACAAACGACACGAATTTAAACCCATCTTAAATAACAAAAAATCTCAAATTTCTTGAAATTCTCATATTAAGGATGCTAAATATTATTTTGTATGCAAATTTAATACTGTCAAAACCAAATTTAAACATCAAATGTTTAAGCTTTTTCAAAGATGTTCATGTTCTTACATAAAAATGTTAAAGATTTAAATGAAAAAACCAAAGAAAAGGAAAAAATTTCTTAAAAAATATCAAATAACTGAGGGTTGAAACTAAAAGGACTGGACATATTTGGACAGAAAATTTTTGGTAAAAAAATACAAGCAACATAGGAAAAAACTTAAATGAAGCATAAAATTTGCAAAAAATAAAATATATACAGTGGGTGACAATTTATTGAAACTTTTTTTTTTGAATACTCTATTCCGTAGGAAAAACTTAAATGAAGCATAAAATTAAATATATATATTTACAGTGGGTAACAATTCAATTGAAATTTTTTTTTTTTTTTTTGAAAACCCTGTTCCTTAGTTTTATGTCGTTTTCTTTTTTGACAAAAATGTTGCATATATTTTACACTTATTAAATTTTCATGTTCTTTGCTACAAAAAATGTCAGAGTGAAATGTCTAAATATGTCGCACCAAAACGAGGTAAATATGCTAAATTTTTTGCTCTCAAATTTTATTCATAGTTAGATATTGCCCTTTTTTTAAATATTTTTTTTTTTCAATGAAAGCGACAATTTATTTTTAATTTAAAATTTTATATGAATACTTATATTATTTTACACGTCACATAGACATAAATGTTAAATATAAAATCAGTTTGGTTCTTTTGAAATCATAAAAAGTTCACACTTTGCAAGTATTACCTATTGAAAAGGTAGAATTTTTTTTTTTCAGAAAAGATAACGCCATAAGTTAATTTTTGTTTAAAAAATTAAAAATTTTTGTTATTAAACACCAAAATTACGGAATAGAGTTTTTATTTTTACATTGAATTGTCACCCACTGTATGTGTAAATGCAAATGGTGTGAAAGAGAAAAAAGGTTTAAAAAGGAAACTTTATTTTCAAATGTTTTCTTTAAAAGATTAAAATGTAAAAAAAATTTTAACTGAAAATATAACATAAACGAAACGGTTTGTCCCAAAGTGTACTTGTACATATTGTCAAAAGCTACTTATGAAGATATTTTATATAGCACCCCAATTTTCTAACCATAGATTATTTTTAGAAAAAATCCAAGTTTATTTGTAAATCTAATCTTGCAGTAATTAAGTAGAGGGTGTTTTTTACAGAGGTATAGAACATTAAGTTGCAATAAAAAAACGATGGATTATTTGATTGACATGAATTTTATTTATCCGAAAGATTACATTTTAAATATGATTTCTGGCATATGACCGCCACGGCTGGCTAGGATTTAGTACAATCTGGACGTCCAATTTTCGATGAATTTTTCCAACATTTATGGCCGTATATCGGCAATAACACGGCGAATGTTGTCTTCCAAATGGTCAAGCGTTTGTGGCTTATCCGCATAGATCAATGACTTTAAATAGCCCCACAAAGAGTAGTCTAGCGGTGTTAAATCACAAGATCTTGGAGGCCAATTCACAGGTCCAAAACGTGAAATTGCACTATTTGCAAGCACTATTTGCAAGCGTTGTTCAGGCGTGAGTGTATTCATGATGAATTGCCAAACCAAACTGAGAATAAATCACTTGACAGCTGTTAAATCGGTCGTCATCTTGAAAAGTAGTGCCAACTTAAAATTCTATACCTCTATATTCGCAATTTACTTTGTATTATAATAAGTAACTTCAAACATAAATCAAGATACAGATTGCTGAGCTAGTATGTGTAGACGTAAAATCAAGTTTAAAAGTCATAGTCTTTATTGATACTAAATCCGCCATTTTTAAGTGGATGGTTCGATTGACATACAACTTTTCTAGAATATAGCAAAACAGCTTTTAAAAAATTTAAAAACTGTTGCCTTATGTCTTTGATTTGAAATTTGTTCAATATTTACAAATTCCTTGGTTGGGGTTTTTAATATTTTTGTTAGTCAGGAATAATTTTCATTCTTGAAGGCAACATTTTTTTACTAAAAAAGTAAATGATTTTTAACTTAAGGAAATTTTCTTTCCTAGTGGAACTCTAGGTTTTCAAATTGGATTACCTTAAACATGTAAAATTTAAACCAAGCATGTGAATGTTTTATTTTTATTCAATAACGCAGGAAAAACATGGTTGTGGTATGGAAATAAGAACCGTATCAAGTTTTCTGTAACAATATGTAGTTGCGGTGATCACAGTATAGTTGTTTTAAATATTACTTCAGTAAAACCAAACATTATTGTCAATAAAACGCGTTGTTAATGAACACTAAAAACGCTATTTTGAGAGCCTTGAGAAATCTTGTTACTTGGAGGGAATAAAGAAAGCCCCATGTGGCTAAATGTATCGAGGGGTGCCTCGGTGGGCTGGTAGATAGTGTGCTAGTCTATCAGTCCGGGGTTGTGGGTTCGATTCCCATAAAAGAATCTGGAATATTTCACTACAAGTTGGCAGGAAGACCAAGAAGGAGTTTGGATATTATCTGGCGCCAAGAAAGTGTTAACTGCGTTAGTACGGACTCCTAAGTATTATCTGGTCAAGTTCAAAATCGCGGTAAGACGATACTTGCAGACTGTGCTTGGAAAAAGACTAACATAAAAAAGGCTTTGAACCACGGGCAGACACATATGGATAAGCTGAGGAGACTTAGCCTTCAGCAAAAACTCTGTGATGAGGAAGAATGTTGACATGTAGCAGTAGCCAGTCTGAAATCATTACAGTCGAAAGTAAAAGGCTACTGACAGCACGAGACTCAATGAAAGTAAGGTATTCGAAAATTTCCAGTCGGATACCAGAAATCATTGAGGAACGAAAAGGATCGAATTGGGACCCATGAAGTTAGCGGTCTGCTTCGGTATTTCGGTTTAAAACTGGGATATATTACGATTTGTTATAATAAGGCCACAAAATGGCGTAATGCGGGAAAGTTAGAGGGTTAATATAATTTACAAAAATGTTTGCCATAACATTCTCTACACTTCAGATGTAATGAAAACATAGTTTTATATACCGATACGCATCTAAAGTAAAATTCCGATTTGCTCTTTCAAAACGATGACATCCGTATAATTGTTTTGGTCTTCTCTACCGCATTTTTCCCCTGTTGAACTGTTTTATTATTTGTATGAAATGAAATAATTTCATTATCTTGATTAATTTTCTACTCTTAATATTTTTTACAGATGGTTTTGTCACTTCGATGATGACAATTATGTTAATATACCCCGTTTGGTAAAACTTTTGGATGAATATAGTCCCTCTGTTGATTGGTATTTGGGTAAACCCAGCATATCTTCGCCTTTGGAAATTCATTTAGACAGTGTAAGTATAGCCAGTTTATTTAAATTTACTTTTTTTAATTAAACTTCTTTAAAAGTTAATTTTATTTCGTTTTCCCATTTTTTTAGTTTATCATATTTTTTTTGTTTTTTTTTTAATAACTGTTGTCATAATTTTCTGCCCAATTAATTTTGGCTTACAAAAAAAAAACTATTACTTATGGGTTATTTTTTTTCTTCTGCTAAAACTGGTTGTTTGTCAGGTAATTTAAATCTTGTTTGTGTTTAAAGACGTTGTATTAAATTACTTCAGTTTTAAAGGGACACAACTAAAACCATTTCAGCAAAAAACTAAACAGGCTAAATTATATTGATTAAAATTATTAAATTGCTGCTTCTATTTAAACCGGATTGGATGCAAAGAAAATAATTTCAAATTCCACGGCAAATTTAATAAATTTGAGTGTCAGAATCAACGTTACTGTGATATAACGAGTAAATTTATCACAAAGAAATAAAGATTGGATACTTCGTATTATTTTTTTTAAATACCCATTAAATATAGTTTAATTAAGCCGTTGCGACCGTTGGTACAGTTAATCTAGTAATAAAGTTGTATCCTTGTTCTACAAACGATACAATTAAGTGTGCGGTCTCATGTACAACTTCATTTCAATACCAAGTGCTCTCAGAGTAAGATGGCCTATGCGAGAATATTTAACATTCAATGTTAACTGCAAGGTGGTCAGAACACAAACGTTGGGGCAATGATATACAACATGATAGAAAATTAAAACTTTTTGAACTTTCGTACAACCGAGACAAAAATTAATACAACAAGCGTATAAACGTTGCAATCTCGTGTATAACCTTCTCAAGTTGTATCACCTGTGGCATCATCTGTGGTTTGCTTAATGGGCAATATTGCTTTTTAACACAAGGTATTTCGATTTTTTAAATTTCAGTGATTGTGGAACAAGATTAACGTGAGTACCTGCCAACTCGGCCTAACCACACGGTGGTCTTACCACCGAGTGAAATTTAGGCGTAGACTAGCGCCCCCATTGTGTAGTATAAACGATTGCCACCAATCGCTTTTTGTGTGTGATACAGTCACAATGAGTAGCAATTTATATAATATGGCAAGCCTTTCCAAGGCAAGCCTAGATCCATATTATAACCTCTTGCTTAGGGGTTTGGAGACTATCCAAACTCCGTCTGTTGAGAGTGCAACAGCACACTTGATCGACCTTGCACCTTACCTACATAAATCGATCTTAAACCACAACCACCACGTGTACCCCCGAAGGGGACCTCACCAATAACCGGTCACAGAGAGGATAGGCTCTCTGTGGGGCCACCGATTCCCGTGATACCAGTCCTTTGGGCACTGGTCGGGCCTCGAAGAGGACCCGTATGTTTTAACACACTGACCTTTTCTTCCAGATTTAGGCTCTAGGAACCCTAGCGTCTGGTGCCCCTATTTTCCCCAAGTGGACCGCGTCAAAGCATTTGCCATATTCCTGCAGTGACAATTGGAACCCCCGGGGGTAATTTCAGTGATTGAGAATTATCAAAAAAGAAACCTGTTGTTCAACATTTTAAAATATGAGACGCATGCAAAAGGCCATTTTGAATGACTCGCCACACAGTAGTCCGTTTCAGGAGAAGGCGGTCAAGAATCCATAATTTTTGATAAGATTGGAATTTTTATACTTATTTTTTTTTTTGTTTGTGTAATAGATGGGACTCTGGTTCTTAATTTTTGCTATATTAAGATATAGACCAATAAGAAAAAAGTAATGGAGGATTTAAAATACATTTTCATTTCTAGTTGCATTTTATTATGAAAGTGAAGTGATAAAACGTGATAAAAAAGGTTATTTTTAATGTTTTATATCTTCACTTACATTTACATTTAATGCTTACTAATATTAAATTTCTAACTTAAATCTTGTCAGAAAATGAAAAACATTGGCATCCATACTCTGGCACATATTTCTATTATTATACGAAAGTAAATAAAATTGTACCTCGGGAAACAAAAAATTAAAACTGTACTTCAACTATGTAAAAATGGACTTTCTCAGTATTTCGCTAAAAATTAAAATATACTTTAATTTCTAAATGTCTATAACTTTTATGTGTCTTTCAGACATTTTTAAACTTATTTAAAAAAAACGTCGGTATTGTCTGAAAATAGAGCGTAACTCCTTGCCGTCAACCCAATTAAAAAAAATCTTACAGCAATTTTGTTGTCCGAACCCTCCCCTACACTCCTATAGACCATTATATGTCCACCAGGTTCCAGATTTTAAAAATACTTATTAAAAAATACCTACATTCTTTTTGTTATAAAAACCAGTTGTGAATTCTTATCATGTGCTGAGATCAAGCGATTAAACCTAGTATTTCTAAGGCCGTTTGGTATATTTATGGTAGTGACATAATATACTTTTATTGTGCCGTAAATCCATATTTTATATAGGACTGGCAGTGCCCGCCACTTTGTCAGCGTCCTTGCAATATTTTGTTCGATTTTGCTTTGAAAGCAATCCACACCAATGACCCTTACTTTTTAGTCATTCAGTTATGGTTTATATATTTACTTTATATTAAGGTTCTCATCCCTACTAAAATAAGTAAATACGTAAACCATGACTTCCTTCCCTTCCTTTTTTAGTTCTTCAATTATGGTTTATGTATTTACTTTATATAAGAGGTCTCTCTGCTTTTTCTCCGCTTTCTCTTGTAAATAAAATATTTTTGCGAAAAAAAATAACCTATTTTTGGAATCAGGATACCTCCTCCTTTTACGTGTTGCGAACACAAAGAGAAAAAGGCAGACAGAGAGAAAATGAGTTACTTCACAAAGTATATCACCATCCATCCATTCTTTCCCCTGATGTTGTAAATATTTCTTCTTTTCAGTCTATCTAACTAATAGTTAAATAGGAGGTGATACACTTTGTGAAGTTGCTAGATAATATGGCAGAAATATCAAAAGAAATGAAAAAATATTCAATTACGCAATTAGATGTAATTGTAATTTGTAAGTTTTTTAATTGCAATTAAATTCAAGTATTCGTAATTGTATTTGAGACTTTTTCAATTATATATTACATGTAATTTGTAATTGAAAATTGCAATTACTTGTAATTTGTAATTGAACATTATTCATGTAATTGTAATTAAAAAAAATAAATCAGAATTACATGTAATGGAACATTTTAAAGAATATAAGGAATAAATCTAGTTTACGGACACATCATAAAAATTAGAAAAAAGTAACGTATTGTGTGTAAAATTTTATTTTAAGCAAAAAATGTTAAATGAAAAAATTGGGGACGACCCTTAGTTTCGGAGTTACGGACCCCATAAGCTTCTATGTACAATATGATAAATCTCGACAATTTTATTACGGAATGAGTCAATATGGGTATCATTGGAATGGTAATTAAATGTACTATCAAGCTAAGTTAAAATCAGTGAAAAAAAATATATAAAAAAATTGAGTGCGCACAAAAACAGTTTTTTAAAAAATGTTATTTTGAATCACTTAATTCTTCACCATTATTTTCTTCCAGAAGTAAACTTCTTATTTCATCCAATGTAGAATTGGCATTTGAGGCCCGGGAGCACGGATTTTCTCCTCTATGGTATAGCTAACACCGGCTTCGCTAACTAAAGATTTTCTGCATAGCCGGCTTTCGGCCGGGCGCAAGGATTTTCTCCTCTATGGTATAACCAAGATCGGCTTCCCTAACTAAAGATTTTCTGCATAGCCGGCCTTCGGCCGGGCGCAAGGATTTTCTGCATAGGCGGCCTTCGGCCGGGCGCAAGGATTTTCTCCTCTTTGGTATAACCAACACCGGCTATGCTAACTGAAGGTTTTCTGCATAGACGCCCTTCAGCCGGGCGCAAGGATTTTCTACTCTATGGTATAACCATCACCGGCTTCGCTTACTAACGATTTTCTGCATAGCCGGTCGCAGAATAAAAATAAAAAATATTTTTCTTCTATTTACTTAAATTTTTTTAAATTTTTCTGTTATTAATTACACTTTAGTTGGATAGTGCTTTCGTTTACCAATCCAATGATACCCATATTGCCTCATTTCGTCATAAAATACTGGAGATATGCCATACTTTACATAGAAACTTTGGGGGTCGGTAACTCCGAAACTAAGGGTCGCCCCCAATTTGTTCATTTTACATATTTTGCTTAAAATTCAATTTTACAAGCAATAGGCTACTTTTTTTAAATTTTATGATTTTGTTTTGTTCAATTGAAATTGATTATTGCCTAATTACAATCACTTGTAATTTGCAATTGACTTTAGTCAGTCCCTCCACTTACAATTACTTGTAATGGGTGATTGAGGATATACGGTTGCACATAACCTGTAATTTTAATTGTCATTTAATCTCCCCATGTCTGGTTTCCCCTAACTTTTGCAAAAAAAGGTTTTAATAGTGTTAATTCAAATTCATTTAAACACAATTTCAAACTCTCTGTCTCTCTCTCTCTCTCCTCTCTTCTTCAATTTATATTTTCAAAAAATCTTTTTTTTTTTAATACCAGGACAGAAAACAAAAACCTCTAAAGGAATAAAATAAATCTTTTTAAATCTTTAATAAATAATGTACTGATTTGTTTCTTTATGTTTTTATCATGTGCATGTTTTTATTTTATTTTAATTTTGTTTCTTTCCTTTTTGCAGAAAAACACTTCGTTAAATAAAAAGATTACATTTTGGTTTGCAACAGGTGGTGCTGGCTTCTGTTTAAGTCGAGCACTGACATTAAAAATGTTACCCATAGCAGGTGGTGGTAAATTTATAAGTATTGGAGATAAAATAAGATTTCCTGATGATGTTACCATGGGTTTTATTATTGGTAAGTTGTTAAGAAAAAAAAATAAAAGCGATAAAAAAATACTAAAAAAATTCTTTTATTTATTTTCTACAGAGCATCTTCTAAAAGTACCCCTTACGGTTGTCGACAACTTCCATTCACACTTAGAGCCCATGGAGTTTATACGTCCTGACTCGTATCAAAATCAAGTGTCCTTCAGTTATGCACTCATGAAAAATCAATGGAATGTGGTTAAGGTTGATGGTTTCGATACAAAAAAAGATCCGCGTAGATTTTATTCGTTACACTGTAAACTATTTCCTTATTTTAGTTATTGTCCTCATAGATGATTTAATTAAGCGGACACCATTGTAACGGAACTTTTTTTATCTTATTGTTGTTGTTAATTTGAAAGTAGAAAGAAAGAAGTTGAAAATGAAATGAAAATTTTAATGTTAATTTTTTATTAAAAATCTGTGATGTAGCCTATTAATTATAATTGTTCTTTTTTTTGTATAAAATATTTTTAATTATAAAACAAAACATGCTTCCATTTAATTTATTGAAATTTTTTAATAATTTTAAGTTATTGCAAAAACATCAAGAATTAAAATCTAATACTCAGTATTATAGTAAAATATAACTAGATTAATTAGATCTGATTATCATTTACTAGTACAGGTCCAGCTAACATACTAAGGCACTTCTAAATTAGTCGAATAAAAAAGAAAAGCTTTTTGATTTAAACTCGGGTTTTGTTTTTAATAAAAAAATAAAAAATTTAAAGTCAACCTAAAAATATGCCTTCGAAATAAAGCCTTATATATGTGTTATTTTGAAGAGGATACGTCCTATTCAAAGTTAAGCTGCCACTAAAATCATTGGATTATTACTGAGTGTTGAACTAATTGCAATTTGTAACGTAAAAAATTCTTCCACTAAATAAAAAAGTTATTTGATATAAAAAATTAGTTTTTAATAAAATCTAGTCTCTTTAAGAGCAAAAATATTTTAAAAAAAGGAACACAATTTTATGAAAATAATTGAAACGACAAAATGTTATCAGTTCCTAAAAATGTAAATATTTAACCATAAAATAATAATTTAAATAAAAACAAATGAATTTTAAATAAACAAATATACCTTAAATTCTTATTACCTATTAAATAGAAAGTAAGTTGAGTTTATACTAAACGAAACACATTATTGTATACTTAATTAGTCTAGGCTTTACGGCTAAAATTTGGTTATATGGTTAAATTTCCTACATAATGTCTTATATATCTGACATTTAAATTTATTAGTCGAACTAACATATTACCAGACAAATGCATTGTTGTCTCTAGCTTCTTTCTCTATAGGAGTCAATAGAATATTTTTACAAATTAGGTGATTAATTAAGAAGAATGCATTCTCTTGATTCTTACACCCTTCTGCAGCATTCTTCGCATCCATCTACTTTGGGTGGTCATGACAAGTAGTATTTCTTTATGGCTTCAATTATAAAGTGGATGATCACACTGATGATGAAGCGGGAACCAGTAAACTTCCGGTTTTAGGCTCATTAGATTATTATAGTAAAATCTTTGAAATTTGAACTTAAGCAATTTTAATCTTAAACAATATGCTTTGTTAGAAATTGTTTTTACTTTGTAAAATTTAATTCAGTCGTAGAAATATGGACAATCTTTTAGTTTTTACACTTTACGCACGAAATATTAAATATTTAAAACTAAAGAGATATTTTTTGTAATTTTTTTTTTATTATTTTACTGAATATGTTAAAAAAAGCGAACATACCCAGCCAACACAATTTTCAAACATCCCTAGGATGTCTGACAGAAATGTCTACAAAAAGAGTCAGAATCGTATACGAATTCTGTCAGAGTTCTGATCCAAAAAAATATGAAGTGGTCGACACGAAGTCTGACAGACATGTCGTGAGAAATTTTTATTTCTTAATGGATATTTCTGACAGAAATCTTACAGATATTTCTGTTTTGTTGTATTAACCGACATTCCTATTGTTTTCTGATAGATTTCTGAAAGAATTTCGGATAAGTTTCTAATCGACTACCTGTAAAGATTTCTTACAGAAATCTGACGAAATATCCAATGAAAAACAGTACTAGTTGTTTTTATTTTAAATGAATAAATTAATTATTTAGGCTTAAGTTCTTAATTATAAAGAGTTAAAGAAAAATTAAATAGAAAATTAATAACAATTGAAACTACCTTGTAGATAGATACGAAGAGTGCTGATGATGGACGTAGCTGTCTAGAAAATGGGTGCCACTCTGCTGGTGTCTAATTTTTCTTTATCCCTTTATAATTAATTAATTATTTTAATTAATTAAGCCTAAATAATTAATTTATTCATTTAAAAAAAGATCAAATAAAATTAAAATTCTTATAATTGTTTTTATTTTATTTAATAATTATTTCATTAATATAAATTTTTTAAAGAAAATTTCTTACAATTATTTTGAATTGTTCTTGCTATCGAAAGCTTATGTCGTCATTCCCCATAACTTTGTTCACATTACCCATTTTTTGTTAAATCTCGTTACCTAAAAGGAAGAATATTAAATAAGTAAAAATAATAGAAATTTTATTCTTTACTTACTATTTTCCTAGAGGTTCAGCATTTTTTCTTCGTCTTCATTTCAGTCCCAATAAAAAATTTATTGGGAAGGCTAATAGCAAGACAGATATATACCATTTTCAAATAAAAGAAAATATATAAAGAGAATTAAAATAAAGAAAAATGTTTGCTTGGTAGTATAATATAAAAAAGAAATAGAGTTTACAAGTGTAAAACAATTTCAAAAAGCTCTATCTTCTCAGATTCTATTTCTTTGATAAGTTTGTTTAAATAGAAAATTAATAACAATTGAAACTACCGGGTAGATCGATACAAAGAGTACTGATGACGGACGTAGCTGTCTAGAAAATGCATTCTGCTTTGCTGGTATCTAATTTTTCTTTATCTCTTTATAATTAAGAACTTAAGCCTAAATAATTAATTATTAAATATTTTATAAGCAAATGCAATATAAAATATTTATATATAATAATTCGATTATTAAATTTTTTGGAAATAAATATTTTATATTGCATTTATAAAATATTTATAAATTTTCAAGGAATCATGCGTGATAAAAAAAAAAATAGTGTTCTAAAATTTATATAAAATAAATGTACTGAGTGCCCCTAGGTTAATGAAACTCTGCTATGGTCATAGGCTGTAAAAGCTAGAAAATAGGAAAAATCGGACCAAGGAGAAAAAAGTTCCCCCTGGAAGAACTAATCCTACCTCTGAAAAATGCAAGTTTTTTTATTAATTTTCCCGTCATTTTGTTTAGCAATTACAACTTTTAAGGTCAAAGAGTGTTCAAAAACTTAAAGTTGGACTCAAGGGATTCTTAAATGCCAATTTTAGCCCCGCCCCTTTTGCGGGCGGTTAAATAAAATATTATTTGAAAAAATAATGCAATTATTCAAAGAAATAGATTTTATACTTCTTAAAACCATTAAAATTTATTTTTATGTGCAGGGGGAGGTATTCCTCCAATCCCACCCCCAAAACGTTCCTCTGAAAACGTTTTGCCAATTTCCTAAAAATATTCATTTTTAAGCGTTCCAATGCCTAACCAGTCCCCGCCTCCCAAGAATATTATAAAATATTTTTTTTTGTAATTTGTTACTTAATAGTATTTTATTTATCGGAAAATAATTAATTTATTCATAGTAATAGCTTACTGATGATTGTAACGATACATTTTATTTAAAATTATAACAATTAATTTATTTAAAACAAATTCTCCTTTACACTAAGATGATAATGAGTGCCATGGTTATTCTTCGTCTGATTCTTCAAAGACCTCTTCCGAAGTACAGGTGGAAGCATGAAAGAAATTGCTTCTTTCGTAAAAGGTAATGACCATTTTTTGGAGTGAGTCTAGTAAAGAGTGGGTCAGAACTTAGCAAAAGCCTATGAATAATATCTATGTTACACTGAACCCTTGAAAACTCTCTAGCAAAATTCTGCCTGTAAAGCCGGAAATGTTTGTTTCGTCCCTCAGCCGGAAATGTCTGATTAGTGCCTCAGCCGCTTCTTCTGATAACAGCCCAATAGGCAACAATGCCTCATTCATAACAGTTGCACCATGTATTAAAATCTTGTTCATTGTAGGTGTCATAGGATGCCACTCATTTAGAGAAGAGAAAAGTAAAGTTTTGCAGTATCTAAGCAATAATCGACAAACTCGTGCATTTGGATTTTGTGACCACTTTATATTACTTCAATAATAACCTTGATTCGGTATATGAAATCAAACTCAATTCCAGTTATTTCTGCAACTAATTCAGGATTGGAAAAAAAATCTTCTGCTAGTGTTACCATCGTTGGTGTTTCCAAATCTAGCTTTCGGTACACCTACTATTAGCCCTAATTCACTTCTAAATTTTTCTTGAATATTTTTTTCCTCGCGTTAACAATGGCTTTGTCCGCATCAGATTTTATTTGCCATTTTTTCACTGTCAGTTTATATATATGCTCTCAAATAGGGGAATTCTGGCGTGTAAAGTAGATAGTCCGAAAGAAAGGGCATCTACGTCTATATCTCTTTTGATATTTAAATTGTTTTTTGTACAGGTAATAACAGTGTTAGATGTAATGATTTAAATCAAAAACATCTACCTTCAGTTATTAAAAACCAAAACATTTTATGAACATAAAATGGTTTCTTATTCGTATTTACCTATGTAAGATAAGAAAAAACAGAAAAGGGTGTATTTTTTAAAAAATCGCCAAAAAAAAAATTACGCAAATATGCGCAAGGTTTTTTTTTTACAGTATAAAAGTAGAGATCGTAAATTTTGTAGTGATATATAACATTATTAAGACCGCGATAGAGATAACTCTTAAAAAGCTTTTCACTTTTTTTTGACAAAAAATTTTACAAAAAAAACAACCTTTTTTTAATTTTGAACGGAATTTTTTTATCATTAAAATTAAAAAAAAATTCTAAAAACTAACATAAGTAGCTACTAATAAACCCTTTCACAGAAAAAAATATCAAAACAAAATCTTTCTTCGTTTAGCCATTAAAAAATATATTGCAAACCTCTCAAAATCGTTTAAAGTCAATAAAAACGTATGCAATTTACTCAACTTTACTGATTTTAACAGTGTCTCAAAACGACAAATCTCAAGCAAAAGACTTGAAAATTTAGACTTGAAGATGCAGAATTTTGTTATCTGTCGAGCTGCGTACTTAAATTTTTACATTTCTCAAAATTAATTTTTTGTCTAATGTCCGGCTAGATTGGCAAAATACCCCTCTGTGCGACATGTCGGTCACAGCTAGTATTATTATAAAAGCAGTAAATATGTATATATAAGATTTCAAAAATATTGTAAAATCAATAAATAAAATTCTGATTTCGCCGTTGATTTTCAAAACGGGTTTGTATTTTAGAAATAAAAGCTAAAATTTTTTCCTGGTTTCAATTTCATTCAAATTGGCATTAAATTTTTTTTCCAAAATTGTTTTTGAATATTCAACTTCGTAAATTTTAATATAAACAACTAAAATTAAAATTTGTATTTATATTTTCATACAAAATTAACCAAATTAATATCGAGTTTCGATAAAATTTGTGGAAATCTCTTCAAAAATCAAAAATTTAAATCAAAAAATCCGAAAAAAAAACTTCTCCAAAGTGTTAAAAATTGCGAACTTATTTGTAGTTAGATAACCAGCTTTTGTTTTAAGCATTTAAAAAAAATTTTGAAAATATTTTTAATTATTACATGTTTATTTTCCATTAAAATTATGATTAATGTTAAATCTCACCTAAGGAATAATGATAAAAATCGAATAATAATAAATATTTAAATCTCCATAAAGCTCAACATTGATTGATGTCGGATTTGTTTTAATGGTTTTGTCAATTAGATAATGTTTTTAAATTAATAATGATCAAACAGCAACACACACAAAAACATGAACAAATAGACAGAAATATTTCTAATCTTAAGTATGTAAATGTGTACTTGCACATAGGGTCTAGCTAATGACAATTTGGAACCATTGATCGAACATTTAAAAGCAATTGAATTAGAAACACAAAACGGTATGTTAATATGTATAAATATTGAAACAGTATTACAAACATGTGTTCAAAACTGTTTCTAAAATAAAAAGGAATAAACAAACAACAAAAAAACACTCAACACCAGGTGCGATGCTAATCAACCTTAACTACTCTTGGGATACTTTGAGATGTTGAATGAACGAATACAAGTAAATGTGTTTTTAAAACTCGTTCAATAAGCAATAAAAACATCGACCTTAAAAGCCATAATATGTATTTAGATCCTCCTTAACTTAAACTAAAAATTTTTGATTGAGCTTTTTAATCTTTTTTTTTGTGGTATTTTTTTTTTGCCTTCCTTACACAAAACTTGATGAATGACACTTTTATTTATTTATTTATTTTTATTTGGGGCCCTAATTCCCTGTCTTTTGTTTTATGTGTATTTTTTCCTTTTAAAAATCGATCAAAAGTAAGGTTTAAAAGGAATGCTTTAAATCTTTTTATCGGCGCTGTTCTTGTTAAGCACAACATAAATATTCATGTTTCCTAATGAACTTCATAAATTTTGTATATTTCAAAGTTCATTAATTGGTCATTTATTCAAAAGATTTTAAAATTTTATGACATTTTTTTAGGAAACTAAGCGCCCTTTTGGTTAACAGTTTAAACATGTTTTTTTAGAGTTATGGATACCAAAAATAGAAAAAAAATTAATTAAAATAAAATACATACATATATCGGGTGTCATAATGTGAATCTGTTGGAGTATTCAAAACCGGACCAGTTTTAAGTAGATCTAATCAGTAAGCTTTTTAACTATTAATACTTTGCATGATTTTCATTTTCTATTACGTCTTATGAACTACACATTGACGATGAGGTATTAATCAAAAAATCAGGAAAAAAACAGAAAAGGATTTAAAAAAAAATCAATTAATACAAAATACTCAAACTCAGAGAAAAAACATGGTTATGGTAGGATAACCATGGTTTGGTAACCATTTATTTATTTATTCTGATTACAAGCCTTAAAGGCCAAATTAATCTAGATTTATATGGCTTAATAAATTTTATAACTAAAATAATTATACAGAAATTATAAAAAAAAATGATTACTTTTTCAAATTGCACACATGATGAAGCCAAACCAACATTAAAACATGTTGTTAATACCAGTCCTTTATGTGATAACAGCTAAAATTATGCATTTTTATATGTATTGTTTTAGGATGCTTTTAAATTCCTTGATGGGTTTAGTAAATGTCGTTCTTCATTTGGAAGAAAGTTGTTCCATAATCTTGAAACTCTAACCACAAATGATCTAGTCATATAAAGAGTTGAGTGATTTGGACATACAATAGTGTTAGTTCTTGATGATCTTCCAAAGTTGAATTTCTTTAAAAGATATGGGGGCATACCAAATTTAATTATCTTATAAAATTGAAGAAACAATCTTTGGTTAACAAAACTATGAAAATCCGAATCTAATATGCTAATTAAATGACCAGACACATGTTCCCTTAATTTGAGATTACAAATATATCTCACAACTCTATTAAAACATAATCTTAGCTTCGTCATATTTTGTTGGGACGTTCCTGAGAATACTTCCATCCCATAGAGAAATAAAGGAACGCATAATGAAAGAGCTACTCTTTTCCTTACCCTCATAGGTAAGTATATCCTAAGGGAATACAGTTGCCCTAGTGTAAATGAAACTCGAGATATAATAAAATTAACGTGGAAAGTGAAATCTAATTTAAAATTTATTAGTCAAATAGTAACAAAAACTTGTTTTTCGTTACCATATTAATGATTAAAACAACTATAATATATTCATCGCAACCATATGTTGTTACAGAGAACATAATGTGGTTCCTGTGACCATACCATAATCATGGTTTTTCTTTGCGTGTTGTAAATGTTGTGATGCTACTTAAAACAGCAAAAGTTGATGTGTGCACTTGATTGCTAGTTGGCATTTGAATGTGTACAGCAAATATAAAATGGGTCCCAAAATACTACCTTGTGGAACTCCGGCTTTATTGATCTGTGGGGAGCTAAAGAAATCTCCTTCTTTTGTAATAACTTTCGATCAGTTATATAATTTTTTATGAGAAGTTTTTGGGCAATTTCAGCTTTAACTTGTACATAAGGCCTTCATGCCATACCTTGTCGAATGCTTGAGAAACATCGTTAAAAAGTGCAGAACAGTATTTTTTTCTTCAGAGGTCTTTTTAATTACATTTACTAATCTGTGTGTTTTTTGGATCGTACTGGGTTTTTTTCTGAAGCCAAATTGATGGTTCGGAATACATCCTTCCGCGCTTAGAATTGGGTCCAGCTTAGTAATTAATATTCTCTCAAACAGCTTTGATATGTTTGGTAAAATACTTATGGGTCTGTATAATTCCACCTTTGTGTGGTCTTTTCCTGACTTACGTATCACACTAATCAAAGAAATCTTTCACTTTGTAGGAAAGTACTCAAGACGTAAAATGGCATTAAAAACAAAAAGATTAATTTTTGGGCTATACGCGGCAATTCAAATAACATATTGTTACTGATTTTATCAAAGCCAGGAGCTTTCTTAGAGTTTAAGTAAGTTATTGCCTTATCAATATCTCGAAGCTTCAACCTTAGGGTAACTGCCGGACTAACATCGATAGGTGGTACCTCAGCTATATCAGTCGAGACAATTGGAGTAAATACGTAATGAATAATATGATTGTGGATTTGGATCCAGATCTTCCAGGTAATTTTTCAGAGATGCTACTCTTCGAGATTCTAGTAGGTCTCTTAGCCGCTTCGTGCAATCTTTAAGTCTAGTTTTAAGTTTAGGAGATCTATGTATGTGTTTGCCACTCTCTCTGAATTTTTTTTGCGGTCAAAAACCGCTCGACATCTGCAGAATAAATTTGATTGCACCTGTCTATTTGCCGCGTTACTGTTGCATGTTCTATATATATAAAGCACAAAATGTTTGTCGAAAAGCTATAGCTGGCTACACGAGTGAACCGATCTTTCTGACATTTTCACAGTTTTTATTAGATATGGTTGGTAAAATAAAGTACTTATTTTTTGATATTCGACGTGGGCGTGGCACCTTCCATACAAGGTAAATATTTACCATCATGTAGCTTGGTAACAGTAATAGGTAGCGTCTTAAAATGTTGCACCCGTAACCTCTATATTATCATACATGTTTAGAGAAAAATAAACTGGATTGGGACAGTGGGCGTGGTACCTCCCATACAAAGTGAATAATTATTATACTGTATATAGGGAACTGCAATAGGTAGCGCATGGAATTTCGCACCAGTAACCATCATATTAACGTACATAGTTTAGCTAAACACAGACTGAATTGGAATAGTGCGCGTGGTACCTCCTATGCAAAGTGAAAAGGTAGAGTGTTGATACTTTGCGCAAGTAACCCTCAGAGTAATGTGCATATTATAGCAAAGTACAGTCTGGATTAGGACTGTACGAGTGGTACCTCCCTTATTAGGTGAAAAATTTTTATCGTGTACTGGAGAACTACATTAGGTAGAGTCTTGAGTGGGAGGGGTACCTCCCATAAAAAGTAAAATAATATTATCGTGTTAATACGTATAGTCTAGCAAAAAGCATATTGAATGAAAACAGTACGCGTCGCAGCTTGCATATAAACTAAAACATTTTCGATATGCGAAATGCGTGCGTTTTCAAGTTAAAGGTTGGCCACACTTTTCTTCTAAGTGTTTATTGTATTTTTTGTGGGTGGGTGTGTGAAGCGTACCGGGGATAGCTAGTTGTATATAAACCATTATATGTATATTACTATTTAACAAATTATGATAAGTTTGCTTATAGTTAAACACAGTGTGACTAGAAATAAACAAATAATGTTTGGTTTTTTTAAGTTTTGAGTTTATTTTTTTAAAGCAATAAGAATCGAATTTGACGGGTTTAACTTTCAGAAAATAATATAGTTTTTTTGTTTATTGTTTTTTGATTAGTTTCGATGACATGTCTTATAATTCACAATAAGACAAGTCTTATAATTACAGTGCAAGAATTTATAAGTGTATAAAAATAACATTCACATCAGATGAAAATAAAGTCAAATGAAATAACATTTAAAAACATATAAAAATTTAAAATATAAGTATTACACACTGTGTAATTTTTTAAGTCATGGCAAAATATTCATATACGGACACCACTACGTCATAAAAGACCACCTATGGACCTATGGACTATGCTACCTATGTACCTGAACAGGGGAAAAAAGTAAAAAAAAATTGAATTTTTTAAAGTTTTTTGCGATTTTGACCTTGAAGATGAAGTTTTTTTGATTTTATATGTTAACAACAAGAGCTACAACTTTGCCTCAGAGAGTATATCAAAATTCCAAAATATGAGCTTGAGTAAATGATCATTTTTTTTTGCAAAAATTACATCGAGGCCCCACATCTTTGAGGGCCCATAAAAAAAAACCTGGAGGACTTTGGGCAAAACTGGGAGACAGGGGTCTTTTTTTTGGGTCTTTTATCACGTAGTGGTGTCCGTATATGGTTATTTTTTTCCGTGTTGCACTGCGTTATCTATGCAAAATTAACTGTTTCTAAATACATACGAGTATATCAAACTAAATTTTTCTGAAATGCATAGCGTTGCTCTTGTCTTGTAGGTAATGTGGAACAATGTTCCAAAGACGAGTAGCATTTAACATGAGTTGCCATTCAGATACTAGGCTATAATGTTTTGGTATTATAATGTTTCTTCCTCGAGAAGATCTTGCAAATTTAACGAAATCATACAAATATTCTGGTTGCTAGGTGTATATGATTTTATGCAAATTTCGAAAAATACTCCAAGAACTAATTTAGAGTACGGCGATATATGATCGTAGCTTATGAATCCATAAACATATCTAGTGATATTGTTAAACAAAAAACTAAATTTAAATTTGCTTACAGAATCTAAGGTTTTCAAACCACTGTGCAGTCGTACGTAAGTCCAGGAATCAGCTAAGTATGTCTTACCAAGTAAAGCTTTTATTTTCAGTGGCGTGTAATATTTTGTAATCCATAAAGTTCGCAGTTTCAAATAAGTTTGTGCAACTAGGCCTTGTGTATGTTTAGACCAGATAAGACTGTTGTTAAAAATCGCACCAAGATTTTTTGCAGACTGAACTACAGCAACTTTATCATTGTTGATTTTAACTTCATATTGAAAGTTGGGAGTGTAAGATCTTTTATGAATAATTAGACACTTAGATATTTGTGGATTTGAGCAGAGATGGTTACTTGAAGCTCACGAGTATATCTTGTTTAGGTTCTGATTGATTTTAATAACATTTTCCTGGATAAATCTTACCGAGCAACTATGATACAGCTAAACATCAACTGCATACATATGAACTTTGCAATGCGACAGTCGCTGATGTAAATCATTTGCATACAGCGAAAAGAGAAGTGGTCCTAGAATAGACCCTTGAGGCACCCCTTTAAGAAGTGGTAACGATTTAGAACGTACTCCATTAATTTGCCTGTGTTTTACCGGTTAAATATAAAAAACGAAGTTTTACTGAAGTAGACGTAAAATGAAAAAAAAAACTTTTCCAGTTTTTAGCATAGGATGTTCTAGTTGACTACATCGAACGCCTTCGAGTGATCCCAAAGAATGACAAAATTTATGTTAGGAATCAACAAGCAATTTAACTTCAGAGGAAAAGGAATAAAACGAATTCTATTTTGTCCTCCTTACCACTTTCACGATTATTCTGCTGGATATATTATCTTTAACGTAAACCGCAACACCACCTCCATACGTATAAACCCTGTCTGACCTAAATAACTTGTATCCATCAAGACCAATAAGTTTGGCTGGTGTTAGAGTCGGAATCCAGGTTTCAGAGACACATATAACATCATCATAGGATTTTTCGGAAAGGAAAGCAAATTCATCCTTCTTATTCATTAATCTTTGTGCATTTATGTAGCATATTTGCACCAGTTTTGGGATTTGTGTTACAATTAAACCAAATTTGGTATAATCGACTCATGAGTGGTAGACTGGTACACTGGTACACTTCATGCTTTTTTGGTCAAAATCATGAAAAATTTATTGAATAATTTTTTTTATTTAATCAATATTGTTTTATTACTTTTTCTAACTATAATAAACATTTCTAATAGTTCCCCAACCCTGTCTAGAACTAACTAAATTGCAACATTTTTGATTTATATTCAGGAATTTCGTGAATTACAATAATATTTACTACAATAATATTTACTACTTTTATTTACTTTTATGTATAAATAAAGGATTATTTAGTTGCAAGGCCTTTTTGCTGAACTACAGCGTTTCAACGTTTTTGCATTGCCTCCATTTCCATTATTTTAGTGAGAAATAAAAGAAGTCTTTTTGGTAATTATATGACTCTATTGTTCTTCTAAATAACTGCAGACATATGTATGTACCTATGTAAATAAATAAATAGCTGCAGGCATACTCTGGTGGAGTTTCAAGCAGTTGATAGAAATTGTTGTTTAAAAAGCTCCTAACATTGTAAGATTTGTGCTTATGAAATAGGTAAGTATTTTAGCCTAATAATTGTTAGCAAAAGCACAGAAACAGAAATTCCAGGAATCACGGTTAGTTATCATTACTATAGGATATAAATTTTGATTTGTCCTGTTTTAATATCGAGTTACTGTATGTATGTATGTTTTGTTTGTTCTCTTTTCACTTAATGTCAAATGTTTAAATGAAATTAAAAATTTAAATACAACCATAAATAATAATAAAATATGTATGATGAATAAATAGACGAAAAAGATTATTAAGGGCATCTAAGTGTTCAATACAGGTAGGCTTATCAGTAATTAAAGGCTTAACATAGAGCATGCCCGGTAAGAGTAAGCGGATTGAAAAACATTTTGTCCCTTTAGACGGACAGCTTCACGAAGTATTTTAAAATTATAATTTGTTAAGTTGTCATAGATGTAGAAAAACGTATTGTGGCTACTGGACATATCAGGAGAAAATTCAAGAAGAATAATTTATGAATTGAGTCATTTCTCATATCGAATACATAAATAAATCAGTCAAGTACGTCTCACACACGTAGGGTTCCGTACTATGATTAGTACACCTTTAAAAATTCAAGTTGTTAATTTTTTGATGTCTTATGTGGCACTCTTTATTTTTAAAATCAAAGTCATATTCACGAAAATTGCATCGCTATTGGAACACCCTTTAAATTTTAGAAATTGTTTATATAACGGGCATGGTAATACACTTTCTATAAAAATACCAGGCCTACCTATTGCGGTTCAAAAAATAAGGTAATATACGTGAAAACCATGTCATTGATGGATCACCCATTAGTAGTTAGTAATTATAACAGCGGCCGAAGTACAACTTCTACTGTAAACAATTCAAGAGGTTGCCTATTACCGTTTAAAAAATAGGGCTATTTAAGTAAAAATCATATCTCTGTCGGAACACCCTTTAATTTTCAGTAATTGTCATATCAGCCATGGCAACACATCTCCTGTAAAAAATTTTAAGAGTCTACCTATTGCGGTTGAAGAAATAAGGCGTTAT
Organism: Phasia obesa; assembly: GCA_949628195.1. NCBI lineage: Eukaryota > Metazoa > Arthropoda > Insecta > Diptera > Tachinidae > Phasia > Phasia obesa. Next base: position 77,172,887 of record OX451217.1, on the reverse strand, counting down.
ACATAAGAATCACGTCACTGTCGGAACACCCTTTAATTTTTATTATTTGTTATAATTTCCATAGTAATAAACCTCCTGTCGAAACTTCAAGAGTCTACTTATTATCGTTCAAAACTTAGCCCATATACACGCAAAGCACGTCACTCTCGGAACAGTCTTTAATTTTAAGGTTTAATTTTATATACTTGTTTAGAAAGCGAAGATAGAGTTAATTATTGTTAATTACTATAGCTCAAGAAATAAAGACATAAAGGCAAATAACACCTCACTTTCCGAACGCCGAATAAGTTTTAGTATTTGTTGCTATAGTGGCTACAGTTACACATCTTCTGTAAAAATTTCAAGAGTCTTCCTATTATGGTTCAAAACTTAGGCCTTATACATGCAAATCACACCACTATAGGATCACCCTTTAATTTTTAGGTTTATTTTTTTAGACTTGTTTATATAGCGCACTAAGTTTTAATTACTGCTTGCATATTTTTAGTGTATTCTTCCTACAGTTGAAGAAAAAAGCACATATTCGTAAATAACACGTCTCTATCGAAACACCCTATACGATTAAGTATTTGTTGCTATAGCGGCAACAGCTATACATAATCTGTGACAATTTCAAGATTCTACCTATTACGGTTCCAGAGATAAAAGGCGCTGACAGACGGACAGACGGAGAGACATTGTAGCGAAAACAATAGGGTTACGTTTTTACACTTTGTGTACGGAACCCTAAAAATAAGGCATGTATGTTTTTACAAATATTTGTATAACTTATTTCATTAAAAAATTTTAAATTTTACAATATAATTTTTAAGTTAAACAGTAATATGGATCTTATTATATTAGATTACATACATACATATTATTATTATTATTTTAATAATAATAATATGGTTTGACTACAACCATATACTTCAATCTTAATATGTTGCTCTTAGATTATGGTTACCTCAACCATGTTTTTTCTTTGCGTGCTGTATTATAGTTATAACCATGTTTTTTTTTTCTGCGTATAGTGTTAAAGTGACATACTTTCTGAACATAAATAAAAATAAGAAATAAAACTTAAAAATATCCTTGCAATACCTTTAAAATATACTAAAGCACATTCACATTATTATACTAAATAAAAAGCAAATTTTTGTAGATTGATAGTATTGATATTTTGATCTTTGAATGTACTATATTTTATCTTTTTCGGCTAGTGTTATACATCAGAGATACGAATTGTATATATAATTTACAAAAAAAGAAATAATATTGTTTTTATTTATTGTTTAGTAAAATTTCATTTTTGGTAAACCACATTAATTCTCTTAAAATTTGAAAATAATTGATTTCTAAACAACATATTTGTTTAAACTATAATGGATGTCACATTGAAATTGACAAGGAATACTTTTAACTAAATTATATGAAATTGTCTACCCGTAGGTACATACATATGTGTAAAATGCAATGTTTTATTGTGGTTATCAAAACTGTTTACCAATAAAAGATTATTATTATGGCAGTTCACTTTAAATTTCCAAAGATAATTTATATTATGAAAAGCTTAGAAGTTAGAACCTAATTGAGCACTTTGTTAATTAAAATATAATTTTTTATTTTTAAAAGGAAAAGTCATGTTTTATAAAAATCTTAGTTACGTTCGTTGGAAAATATAGTCATACAACTGTTTTTTTGTAAATTTATTTATTTATATATCTATGTATACATATAACTGTTCGGTGAATTTTATTAAAATGTATTTGGTAGTTTTTACGTGATGCGAACACAGACAGACAAAAATTGCAGGTTTGTATTTCATATCGGTTACTGTCTGCACCAACATTCAAATTTTCACACACAAGGATCAACTTTTTTTTTGGATATATGTCCTTTTATTAATGAATTCTTAGATCTAAAAATTTTTCTAGAACCTAATTGAATTTCCACAAAAATCTAGCGTCGACTGTTAAATAAGCTATCGGAGTGCAATCTATAAATTCTACTAATCCTGAGACTGACTAACAGTAATGTTGATATTAATTTGCTTCAGGTAGTTTCAAACGATTTTTTCTTGTTGAAAAGCATTTTTAAGGGATATGCTGAAAATCTTTCATCTTACTTATCTATACTTATAATAAAATAGTAACTCATTTCCGTCTGTCTGTCTGTCTGTCTGTCTGCTTTTCATTTGTGTTCGAATCACGTAAAAACTACTGGATGGATTTTAACAAAATTTTGTGAGGAGGTATCTTAGCAAAAGTGGAGAAAAAACGCCATTTCCGGTTTAAAGGTACTGAAATTTTCGGTTTACAACTGGGATATTTTAAACACGGTTGCACACCTTTTATTTTTGAAAGTCTGATATTTTCAACACTATTGCGCAACATTACGGGCCAATTGAATAAAATTTGTATTTGATTTTTATTTTTACTTTGTGGAATTACATTGTTATTTAAAAATTTTACAGAGGTTTACAATAATTTTTAGAATTTTATATAAATTTTAGAATTTTATCCCAGGCTGGGTACCTTTATGTAAAAAAATGTATCGGGATGAATTTTAACAAACTTTTGTGAGAAGGTACTTTAGCATCCTAATTCCAATATAGGACACTTTTTACCTTATTTTCAAAAGATAATAAAGAGAAAAAGCAGTAAAAGTACGCCGACTTTTTTTAACCGATTTAAAGGTACTGCATACTTTAAGGCATCTTTAATTTTGAACGCGGGATATTTTGAAAATGGTTGCGTCACAGATGGTGCTGTTTTGTAATAAAGACAAAATATGAATTGAAAGCGGGATATTTTAAACACGGCTGCGCAACAGATGGCGCTATTTTAAAATAATGACAAAATATTGATTACTACTGCCAAATAGCCAATTGAATGAAATTTGTATTTTATTTGTATTTTTACTTTGTAGAATTACAATATTATTAAAATATTTTAAAGATCTTTTTCACAGCTTTACAATAATTTTTAGAATTTTTTATAAATTTCAGAATTCTATCCAGGGATAGGTACCTTTATGTAAAGTAAAAAAAAAGTAACTGAAGCACTATAATAGTAAGAGTCTTACAATTGGTGTGGAATACTTTCAAAGCAAAATCGAGTACAGCTGGTACTATATAAAATTATCAACTTTAAAAAGCCAAAGGCAATGCTCACTGTGGCGTTTTTTATTAAGCTGAAAAAATGTAATGTTTATTATAATTTTCTTCCCCGCAATAATAATATTTCAACAAGTCAAGTTTCAAGTAAAATTAAAATAATACCAGACGTTATAAATTCAGATAGGAAACAGAATAAAGAAACCACCTTAAGTTTGTATATGTATTTGTTTTCACTCTTTAAACATGCCTGATATTTCTAAAAAAAAACAACATTCATATATGAAAATATATTTTCATATTTATAAAGAATCATGAATATTTCCAATTAAAAAAAAAATTATTTTATGTGGACAATTATTGACCCAAATACTTACAATGAATCATTCAGCCATACATACACATGCAAATTTGCAGCATATACTAATGTGTCTTTGAATAGATGAGCAATGTGCATATATGTACGCTAATATGTATGTATAAACACCCAACAAACACAAAATGAAACGTTTGATTAAGTAATAAATGTATCAACCGATTAACATAAGAATAATACTTAAACTCCCTTTAAATTTAGATCAAGAGTTTAGTTAAGAGCGTTCATAAAACAAACACACCTAAACATTTTTCTAATATTTTAATCGACCTGATTAAAAACGTTAAAAACAGCATTATTAGAAGCTAAAAAGCCAATTTTGATTTCAAAATCTGATTTTTTAAGGATTTAAAAAAGGTCTTTCGATAGAAGAATTATTTTTCAATAAACAATTTTTCACACTCCTCTCCATTCCAATTCAACACTCTCTTAAAATGTTTATTATAAAAAAATGTTTATTATAATCAATTTGTTCATTTGTTATTATTTTTTTTTTCTTAGAAATCTCTTATTTTCTATTTACCCTATTAAACCAAAGAAAAATGCGTTGATTTGTGCTCGAAAAAGAAGAATATTATTTCGTCAAAATCGCTTTCATTTATACAATTTTTCGCATACGAGAATGATTTTGGGTCATTTTGGGATCGTATGTGCTCGGAATGTTGATTAGGGGATCATAGTTACTAATAGACCATAAGTACCGCGATCCCAAGCATCTTTTGTATAGCCTTTCTTTTCAGTGAACAAGCTGTAAGCGACGACTAAAGCCAATAATCTTATGCAGTGAGAGGTCATTCATATTCCCTGGAGAAAATATAGAGCTTGTTCTACGAGACCCCGAGGCAGGACACTAACAAAGTACAGCTCATAGCATCTGCAAGTCTTGATCTCATTATTTCCTAAATTGTATTTATGGTAAAATACAGACCACAATGTTCGGTAAACCATATGTAGCTTTAATTTACTCTTATTAAGTGATAGTAGTCTTTGAGATGTACACCGTTGTAAAACGTTTGGCTTATCTTAGCCCTGTCAGAGCTTCCCAATGACGAGAAAATTCTAATTCGGTATAGGAATTATTTTTTTCTTTAGCACAGCTATTGGATATGCCAAAGAAAGCTTCTGGTCCTACATACCTACGACGGGCTAGCCAGCTCATTACTATGTTAGCCTATTGTGGAACTGAGTTCATTTAGAGATGTCACACAATCCATGACCTTACCAGACCTAAGCTCAAATAAGGTTAAGGTCTTTAGCGCAGCTTGTCTGTGCGACATCAAATATATTTCTATACCCTTTGTTTTCCCCTTAAACATTCTCTGACAAAGATGAGGAATTCGTAAACTTCTGCCCGAAAAATCCTTGGGCATTTGCCCAGAGGAATGTCCCTTGAAAGTTTGAACGAAGAGTATTGTACTGTTATGTGCATTGGCGGTATTTGTCTTCATGTCCCCACGTATAGAAACACAGATTAATCGTTAGACCTTATGAAAAACACATCATCTACTATATTATTTTAATATCTATACATATATAAGGGGTGATCCATTTCGAGGTTCCCTAATTTTTTAAAGAAAAAAACACAGAAAATTAAAATTTAATGGAGAAGGTTTATTATCATTTGAAAGAACATTCTTTGGCATTTAATCTTCGAAGATTTTAAGCCCCACATTTATTTTCCAACCTTATTTTATGGAAATTGAATATGACGTTTGTTAATGAGAAGCATACTTAACTTTTGCAAATATAAATTCGTAGTATCAAATAATCTTTGAATCTTTCTCCATCGCTAGAGGTTTGAGAAAGAGTTTTAAACCCAATTTGAAATTTCACCTGTTTGTTTGCTGGGCAACCTAAGAAGAATAAGGGCGGGATGAAGAATTCCATTAAATAACACATTTTCAATAATAAAAATATAAATGCTGGTGTGGTTATTTGATGATGTTTTGCAATTCAATAGATTGCTGCTACATATACTCGTTTGTTGTTTATTGTTAGTGTGTATTTTGCAATATTTAAATTATATCGTTTAAATAACAGAAATAAACACATTTATATGGTCGTATTTGTATTTGAAAATGATATTTTACATTTTAGACAGTTGGCCATGAAGGAAAATATTCGTATGAGTGAAATCTTAAATGGGAGATTGTTGCATGCAATTGCAAGTCCCTGTCTATGATTGATAAAAGTAATGGTCAATAGCTCGATTAAATTTTGGTTTTTTAGATGGGTAAGATTTTCAAAATTCTTTTTCCAATATTAATCTAATATCTTGTAAGCTCCACTGTGGTGTGTTTATATGAAAATATATTTGTATATTCAGGTGTTTATGAAAATTTCTGAGTATAAAGGTAAGTTGAGTAAATAAATAAATGCTCGAATGATAGATGTTGAGGTATATTTACTGTTATTGAGCTGTGTATGTAACGGGTGGTTCAAATACAAGCATCTTTCTAAAAATTTAATGAAATGTACTAAATTTAATTTGTTTTTGTAGTAACTGGCTATCCCCGGAGCGCTTTGCTACACCCATCCTCAAAAAATACAATAAACACTTGGAAGAATAGTCTGGCCAAAAATTAACTTGAAAACGTACACTATTCTAACATCGAAAATGTTCTACTGACGCCTACTGTTTTCATTCAATCAGTTTTTTGCTAGAATATACGTATTAACACGATACAAATTTTTTACTTTTCATGAGAGGTACCACTCCCACTCCCACTATGCTAATCTAATCTGCATATCGCTACACAATGCACATTACTCTGAGAGTAACTTGTGCAAAGTTTCAAGACTCTACTTATTATAGTTCTCCAGGTACACGATAATATTTTTTCACTTTGTATAGGAGGTACCACGCTCACTGCCCCAATCAGTTTGTATTTTGGCAGACTATGCGCATTAGCATAGGAGTAACTCGTGCAAAGCTTCAAGCCTTTATCTATTGTAGCTCGCCAGGAGCACGATAATACTTTTTCACTTTGTATTGGAGGTACCACGCCCACTATTCCAATTCAGCCTTTGTTTAGCTTGACAATGTACGTTAATATGATTAATATGATTACTGTACGTTAATATGATTACTGTTACTTTGTATGCTTTACCAACCGTATATATTATAACAAACTGAAAATTTCAGAAAGATCGGTTCACGGTACAAACAAACACATTTTGTGTTTTATATATGTATGAATATAGATAGATAGCAAATATTCTAATTATTTACGGAATACGATTTAATACATGGATTCACAGTAGCTTATCCTGCCACTCCAATTCACCAAGATCTTTTTACTGTTTCTGATTATATCTCACGAACGATCAGGCGATATTAAGCTTACGCGTGTGGATCGCTTTCAGATTATTCAAAGGCACCCCACAAGCATGAGTCTAAAGCGGTCAAAACGAACTCAGAGGTGGCTAGTTAACTTCGCCCAGATTAGTCTTTACACGATTACCGAACTTAGTGAGCGAAACATCGACTGCTTGATAAGCTGTGTGATATGCTGCACCATCCTCTTGAAACCAAAAATTTTACAATTTTTTATTTTTAATTTCTGACCATAAATAGTGCGTATCATACTCAACTCAATTTCTACAGATGCTCAGAAGACTGACAATGACAGCCGTTCCCAAAATGCACCATTTAGTGTGTGCGCATCATGACAAAATATATTCCTGCGGACAAATACTATCTCCTCACTGGAAATAACTTAGTCAACGTTGATCCAGCGTAAAAAGACTGATTTCGTTCGAAAAGTTCGAAAAGGTACGCCTATTAGGTATATGTATCTATTAGTGTTAAAATAACTCATGATTTAAAATGACACTTGTATTTAGACCACTCTGTACGAAAAAAAATCTATATGCTACATGGATTTATTACCCAAAGTGCAAAAATATTATAGTGAATGTATTGATAGATAGAAAATAACATTCAAATTTCAATAAATATTGAAATGCCAAATAATAAAAAAAAGTAAATTTCTGCCATTCACTGCAAATCTTTATTTAAAATGATAAAATTTTACATACATATGTATGTATATACAAATATAAAATAATTGTAAAATATTAGATCTCAAATGCACTAGATACAGTGTAAAAAGTTTTAACAAATCTTTTTACATATACATTTACATACATATGTATGTAAATAAGATTATATGTAGTTTAGTAACAAATAACATTTTACGAAAGTTTTGTCAACAAAACTTAATGTCGGACAATATGTTGCATTGTGTAGAAATTAGAATAAAATTAGGAAAAAATGTATAGCGTTATATTTGACTGTGTTGAAACATTATGTACGCTTTTTTATTAAAACGGTTCTTAAGAAAACGATTTAATCCAATAACAAGTCAGAAAGCAACATTTGACTATTGGCGTTTTCTTCTCTGACAACAATGTTGCATATATTTTACACTTATTAAATTTTCGTGTTCTTTTCTACAAAAAATATCATATTCTTTTCTAAATATGTCGATATTGCCCTTTTTTATAAATATTTTTTTTTTATTGAAAATAAGAATTATATTTTGAATTAAAATTTTTATGTGAATAAATATGTTATTTTATTGACGTAGGCATAAATGTTAAATGTAAAATCAGTTTGCTTTTGTGTTCTTTTGAAATCATAAAAAGGTCACACTTTTCAAGAGCTGGGTGATCCATAAAAAGTATTACTTATTTATAAGGCAAAATATTTTTTCAAAAAAGAAAACGCCATATGTTTATTCATATCTGCCCTTTTCCTCAGGCCTTAAACATTTACATTATTACGTACACACATATATGAGTCGGGAAATCGTTGTAATATCCCTCCTTCTAGAAACCACTCTGTATTATTAATATAATATTATATTAACCTAGATTACAGGAGACTTTACTGATTGGCAGCGCGCTATTCTCTTTATCTTTATCTTCACTTTATCAGTCCGCGTTAGATTCCTGCCAAATTCCCTGGGTGTTTTCTGTAGGCAAGCAAAAAGTTCCGCAGGTAGTGTTGTCTTTAAAAAAAAAATTGGATCAAAGGCAAAGTGGAGAAACGGAACGAAGAAGATTGCATTATTATAAAGCCCTTGGCGTTAGTAACACCTTTAACTTAGAATATTAAGAGGTAATAGAAAAATCTCTCTTGACATTTCACATTCCTCAATACTTGTTGACAGAGAAGAAATGGTTGTTCCAAGGCGAAATTCTCCTTTACCACATCAATTATGGCCACTGTTGCCAACTTTTTCTTGCGATTTCCCACCAAATTTGTACGTAAAAAATGCTAGAAACCGCTAAATAAAATATACAGCGGGAATTAAGGTGAAAAAATAGCAAAAAGCATAAAATTAAATTCAAATTCCTGTACACCTATCTGCCATTTAATTATGGAAATATACACGATTAAATGACGACTAACGGAACTTTAATAATAACTATAGAACGATATTATTCATATTCGGTACAAATTTCAGAGAAATTTTTTTCTTATCCCATATTAGGCAGATTTAGTCGTTCTTAATGATTAATAGCCAATTCAGGCTCCCACGAAATTAAGTAATTTCGAGCTAAAATTAATAAAAAACGAAATCTAAAGTGTTCATACTGGGCTTTTTGACATTTAAGTAAATTTCTCAATCACGTTTAGTTACATTTGTATAATTTAATTCTTTTCAAAAAGCTGTCGCACAACACTTTCGTATTAATTTTAAATATACACGAATATTAAAAACAACACTATAACAAAATTAATGTACAATTATGTATATAAATAAGTATTTCCCAAGGCGAATTCATACCAGCAGAGCAGTAGAGCAGTAGAGCAACAACTACAAGAAAACAACAACTTAGACATTAGATTAGCAGATATGAAACAATGTATATTTGACAAGAAATTAGCAAAAAAACGACAGCAAAAAACAATCAGCTGGGCTATCAACTCCACCTGGTATGAATTCGCCTTGGTATTTCCATTAATTCATTTGGCTTTTAAATTAGTTTTGACAAAAGCGCACTTTCAAGCTTGTAAATATGGTGATGGTTGCAAAAAAAATAGATTTTTCTACAAAACCAGCGTTGTCTATTGTAATTTCAAGTTAGTTGCGACGAATTTAAGTAGAATGAGTTAATTTGGGCAATGGCAAAATGTATGCGATATTACGTAATTTCAATTTGATTTCGTCCGATATCACGAAATGACTTAATTTCATCGCAGCCTGAACGGCCTTGAGGGAGAAAAAAATTTTTCGAAAGATTTTCTTTCACACTTTTACAATATTTAACTGTTTCAAAAAGTAAATCGAACTGACAACAGCCTGTCTAATACAGTTACATTTTCAACGTTTATTGATATGTAATGGTTTGGTTTAATGATTGTGTAAACAAAGTTTTTAAAAACCCATTAACTAACTTAATTTTACAACCATAATAACTTATATTTTTGGCTGCAGTGAAACAAATCAGTAATCGAACATATAACCCGTAGACTGAAAGACTAGCACATTACTACCGGAGCACATGCTAATAAAGTTGCTGTGTTGTTTGTGTACAATTCATACTGGTGGAATAATTAGTCTATATATTTATATATATATATATATAATATATATATATATATATATATATATATATATATATATATATATATATATATATATATATTTTTTTTTTTTTTTTTTTAGAAAAAAGGTCGAAGAGTATTCGTCAATAAATATGGGAAAATTAGTTTTCGTGCTGTTATTTACGGTACTCAATACAATACGTCTACGTTTTCAAAAATACCACGTCTCCTGCACAGTAACTGTATCATTCGACTAAAATTTTATGAAAACGTTATCTAAAAAATTCCGATCAATTTTAACCCAGAGCCTTATTTCATTGTTTCTTATATTAACTTGCAAAAGCATGCTAACCTATTTCTCTAAAGTCGTGGCTCTCACATGGAAGACGTATGATTTGTGAATCCACAAAATCACAGATATGTTCAATAACAAGATGTTTAAACAGGCCTTAAGACCGCAAACTAATTTCAAGACTAAAATCCTATCAAACCCAAAAAAAACCTTAGCATTTCAAAAACGACAGATTTAGCTGTAAATTCTCCAAATTGGCAACAGTGATTATGGCCTACGTACTCTTCCACAGGACTTGCTTCGTAGACTATAGTATACAATAAAGTTGCTCAACTTGCTTTTTGCATTGGAATAAAAATTGTAGGTTTTTCAGCTGACACAGTTGGCGGAGCAATTAAATGAGTTTAATGAGATATTTTCGAAATCTTCAATTCGAGAAACGCTGACCGTAAAACTAAAGCGCCTTTGATGTCCAGTCCCGACTTAATTGAGACTAACGTTTATGCGGTATTGAAATAAAACAATAATTTTATTGTCTGCTGTCATATTGCAATTATGTGCTGCAAATGCCTAGTAAATAAAAACTCTGGTTTGGGGCGTTGCATATTTACAAAACTGTAGCATCTGCATTTCTGTATATCGATACCTTCTCATAAGAATTTATTAACCGACAATTCTAAAATTGTTTAGGAAACGAAAAAAACGTCTCATATAGTTATTTATTTGTGTATTTTGATGAAAGGAACATATTATGTATTCTGAAAATCGCTTTCAAAAATACAAAACTTGACATAATACAAATTTCAGGGAGCAACATTATTCCAGTGAGAAAACTTGGCGGTTGATACAATTTTATATTCTCTCTAGTTTCCCTTGCATCCATGATAGGGCAGCGAAACTCATGCCAAAATTTGGCGCTTAACTTCTAGTATAGGTCCACATCAAAAAATCATTTTCGAAAAAAGTGTCGCTTAATACATTCTTACGGGAAAGTATCGATATATATGTATATATAAAAATATAAGAATTGGGCTATTGTGAACAAAACAACAAATAAGAAATATAATATAATTGAAAAGTAAAGTGTGTTTTTATAAAAGAAACGTGGCTTTTATATACATTCTAAGAAATCCTAAAAGTATGCTATAAATCATAGGTAACCAAAACTCTCAATACACGGCATTGTCAACTTGGTGTGTTTCGGACCATTTTGGGTGCTTTTTAATTTTTTTTTTTGTGCAAAAATTTCACGAGTTGGTGCGTGGTGCGCTTCTTTTTAAATTTTGGTGCTTTTTTTTAATTTATGGTGGCACCAACAGTGCAAAATATTCATAGTCATTTTTACAGACCATAATAAGAACAACTAGTTATGATGTGTAAGACATACCAAATCATATGCACAAAGTAAAACGGTATTGTTGTTGTATTAATTTGTGTTATGTTAAAAAAAAAAAAGAAACATTTCACTGTACGGAATTTGCTATCCCTACAAAACACATTGGTTTTCCCATTCAGCTGTTAGGCAAAAGACCTGCGAACAAATATATCAATTAATAAATACTGATAATGAGTATCGTGATAATACTGATAAAGAGTTCCATCGATTGCAGACACTCGTTGGCTTTTAATGGAAAAGTCAAAGCAATTTTAAAAATATGGCTTGAATTAAAAACGCTATTTAATACATTTCCAACATCTCAACAATATTTTTTATCTATCCAACTAAAAAATATATACAATGATGATATTAACTATGTTTACTTAGTATATTTATCCGATATTTTAAAAGAGGTGCAACGTGTTAATCTCGCATTTGAATCAAAAAAATCCGACCACACTAAATTATTTGATGATTTTCACAATCTCTTAAAAATTTTGATATCCAAACTCACTGAGCAGAATTATTCTGTTTGTTTTTAATGCCATCTTACGTCTTGAGTACTTTCCCACAGAGTGGAAAGGTTCTTTGATTACTATGATTCCTAAACCAGGAAAAGACCACACAAAAGTAGAATCATACAGACCTATAAGCCTTTTATCAAACATGTCAAAGTTGTTTGAGAGAATATTAATAACAAAGCTGAATCCAATTAGCGCGAAAGGATGTATTCCGAACCATCAATTTGGCTTCAGAAAACAACCCAGTACGATCCAACAAACACACAGATTAGTAAATGTAATTAAAACGACCTTTGAAGAAAAAAAATACTGTTCTGCGCTCTTTATCGACGTTTCTCAAGCATTTGATAAGGTTTTGCACGAAGGCCTAATATTTAAGCTAAAGCTCTTCTACTTGCCCGAAAACTTGTATAAGCTCTTAAAAGATTATTTAACGAATCGCAAGTTTTTACTAAAAGAAGGTGACTTTTTAAGCTCGCCACAGCTCATTGAAGCCGGAGTTCCCCAAGGTAGTATTTTGGAACCAATTTTATATTTACTGTACACATCAGATATGCCAATTAGCACCCTAGTGCACACATCAACTTTTGCAGATGACACAGCTTTTAGTATTCATGAAAGTGCCCAAGAAGCAACAAAACTTTTACAAGACCACGTACTCAATTTGGAAAAATGGCTAGAAAAATGGAGAATAAAAGTGAATAAGCAAAAATGTACTCACACTGCGTAGGGACTCATGTCCTCCTGTTCGCATAAATAACCAAATGATACCACAGCTTTCTTCAGACGTTAAATATGTAGGTATACATCTTGACCGTCCCCACAGTCACAATTATTTCAAGTTAACACATATGAAACTAAAAGCAGTACAACTAAATTGGCTTATTGGCAGAAACTCTACCCTGAGCTTAGATTGTAAGCTTCTACTGTACATGTCGATCCTCAAACCAAATTGGTGTTATGGTATTAAGTTATGGGGCACTGCCTCAGCTAGCAATGTAGAAAAAATTCAAAGGCGCCAAAATAAGATACTACGTATGATTACATCTGCTCCCTGGTATATAAAAAATTCGAACATCCACAAAGACCTAAACATGGCATAAGTTAAAGCAGAAATAGCGAAACATGCAGTCACATATCTAAAGAGGCTTGAATCTCATCCAAACCCTTTGGCGCGTAACATGCTGAATGAACCTGGTTACATTCGACTAAAAAGAAGAGATACTGCTTTTCTTGGCCGTACATTAGATGGATGACCCGCAAATGATCCGTGAAACAAACATTATTTTTGTCTAGCACTGGCTGGACTTAAAAAGTATATTTTTATTTTAGACTTAAGATATGAGTAATTATTGTTAGTTCAAAAGTATTGAAGATACAATAAACAAATTATGAAAAAGAAAAAAAAACTCACTGAGCCTGACATTGAATTCGAATTTTTTAACAGGTGATATCAATACATCGTTTGATATTTGTTATTTGGGTTTTAAGTTTGAAGAAGCTTGCGCATTAAAGAAAATAACCAATGAAGCAAAGAAAGATATATCAAAAACTTGTTGTAAGTTCACCAAAAAATTAGTTGAAAAGATTCGGGCGAGACTGCCTTCTAATGTTGAAATTTTACAAAAAAATAACGTTTTTAACGTAAAAAATGTTTTATCTCATTGCAAAAATGATATCATGCCATTAGCAGTACATTTTGCATCCGATATCGAAATAATGTCTAGTATCGAAAACGGATGGCGAATGGTTAAGCTTAAGCGATGGAAAAATATTGATTCAACATTAAAATTTTGGACTGAAGTTAAATGTTATTGTTAAGTTTTTTGTTAAACTATGTATATTGTGACTGATCGCTAATTTCTATTTAAAAAGTTGTGTATGCAATATATGAAATAAAAAAAATGTATTATCTAGTACAACTGAATACAAACATATTTGTTTAGTTTTTTTTATTTTTTTAAGTTTTATGATTTAATTTTTTTTTTTAAACCCTTAACTTTAAAAGTGTTTAAGATTGTTATATGCTTAAAACAAAAATATTATACTTTTTTTGGAAAATTAATTCATTCAAGATTTTAAATAAAAAAGAAATTGTAAATCTTGGTGCGTTTTCTCTTAAATGGTGCGTTTTTTCTCCACTTTGGTGCGTTTTGAAATTTCAAAGTTGACAACGCTGTCAATAAATGAAATAAATGCGTCTGGATTGGATAAAATAATATTGCCCAGCAAACACAAAACTAAGCACTACAAAAACAATAAATAATTTTGTCATTAAAAATGCTTTTGGTAGCATGCAATGCATTTTATGTTACCAAACATTTTAAACAAAACAAACCTTTTCAATTAAAAGGCATTTCGACCTTTTTCACGAAGAAATAAATAAATTAGAAGAGGAAAAAAGGAAAATATTTTTTCTTGAGCAAAAAAACCTTTATATCCAAAAAATTAAAGAATGGGTTCTGGAAGAAGCAAAATGAGGAAATTTTGCAAATTAAAAAATTTAAAATGGAAATTTCAAGCCAAATAAGCTTGGAAATCGCTCAGTAAGGCAGACCATTTATTGATGGAATGCTAGCAAAAAATATTTTACAAAAAACTATTCAAACGTTAAATTATAGAACAGAGTTCATAAAGTCAATTCCCTTGTCACCCCAACCTGTGGCTAGGCGTATTGCCCAAATAGGACCTTCGGTGGAGTCTTCTATTAAAGAAAAATTGATAAATTGTAAATTTCTTTCGTTTTGTTTAGATGAAAGTACAGATATCAATGATCTTTGTCAACTGTGTAAGATGCATTGATGAACATTTTAATGTTTTTGAATCAATGTTGACATTGGAAACCTTTTATGGACATGTAACTGGAAAGCTTTTGATGAAAGTTGTAAGTGATAAACTTTTTTCTATTATTGATGTAAAGAAAACTGTCGGTGTCTGCACAAACGGGGCAAATGTAATGGTAGGGAAAAACACAGGTTTGATAGGTAATATAAAAAAAAATGAAATGGCAATGCAAAACTTTCACTGCATTATCCATCAAGCCGTGCTTGCGTCAAAATTTATTACTCAAGACTCTACTATGAAGAATGCAGAGCGCATTATAAATAAAATAAGAGGAGGACACAATGCCCTCACTCATCGAAAATTTGTAAAATTTTTAACATCTAAAAACGCAGCTTTCAATGATCTTAAAATGTTCACTGAGCTACGTTGGCTCAGTCGTGGCGACTGTCTTATCCGGCTATATGATTTAAAAGAAGTCTTAGAGTTTTTAGAAAAAAAAAATATCAAAAAATTTGTTAAAAGATACACAATTCATATCAGATCTAGCTTTTCTAGCTGATACAACTTCTTTGCTTAAAGATTTCAACTTAGAGCTTCAAGGAAAAGGTAAGAAATTATCTGATATTTGTAAAATTTTATTTAATTTTAAATCAAAACTTTTTCTTATACTTTGCCAAACTAAGTCAGATGACTTTTTCAGTTTTAAAAAAACATCTCTACTGCGCGAATCGCTCTGCGATGCTACGAAAACTAAGCGAGTTGAGATTTTTGATACACTGCTCAACAGTTTTTAAGACAGGTTTGCAGATTTTAAGAGTATACAACTGCAGTTGGATTTATTTAAAAACCCTTATAACTGTGATGTTACTCAATATGAGTTCGATTTACAATCAGAACTTATATTATATATTATATTATATTATTCTGATTTTCCAGAGTTAAAAAGAAATGCTGTGAAATTGTTATCCCTTTTTCCTTCTACATATTGCTGCGAACAAATTTTTTCCGAATTAAAATTTATTTGTTCCAAGCAGAGAAATTAATTAAGTTCTTCAAATTTAAAACATATTTTGTTAATAAGAAATTAATAAAAAAATACCAACTCTGAAATTTGGAAAACTTAATTTATAATGCCTAAATACACTTAATTTTTTAAGTTTTAATTGTATTTAATTTTATTAACTTTTTTCAAAGTTCATTTCCATTTTGCTTTTAAAAGTAAAATTCATTACATTTTAAAAAATTAATTTAGGCATTATAAATCAAGAAAAAACAATTTCCTTTTTTCCTCTTCTAATTTATTTATTTCTTTGTGAAAAAGATCAAAATGCTTTTTAATTGAAGAGGTTTTCTTTGTTTTAAATGTTTGGTAACATAAAATGCATTGCATGTTACCAAAAGCATTTTTAATGACAAAACATGAATTTTTGTCTGCCATTATATAATTTTGTTTGCTGGTTTATTTTGAAATTTAATGAAAGCTGAAAAAAGCAGTAAGCATCCGCATATGTTCATTCGTTAACACTCAATTAACGCCTGAAATCAAACTGAAATAGAAGAGCACAAGCGTCGGTGTGAGTTTTTTTTATTCGTTTTGTAGCACAATTGTTTATTGAAAATGAAGATTTGGATACCACTGCTTTAAATAATATTCTTTAACCAACACTAACCCAAATTTACAGTTGCCTTAAAAATTGGATGAAAATACCTACCTAGTCGCAATAACCAAAAATATTATTAAAATCTTCTTTTAGAAATTGTTAAAAACTTCTTCAGAGTAAACTTTTATTATTTTTAATTAATAAAGTTTGATATTGTACAGCGGCAGCTAACTCTTCAAAGATACATAAGTCCGACTTTTTTCATTATTATTTTTTTATTTTCTTGTTTACTAGGCACCTTGGAGTATGCATAACGGTAAAATTGTGTAGTTTCACTGCTTTTTCCCCGCTTTGTCTTGGAAATAAAATATTTTTGCAAATTTTATTAAAATCCATCTAGTAGGTTTTACGTGATGCGAACACAGACAGTAGCTTTTTTCCTGCCTTCTTTAAATATTGTTTAAAATATCCTTTTTTGCACACGCTTTTGCAATTTTAAAGTGTCACATTAAGACAATAGATGTTTATGGTACCCCATCGGGGTTTGATAGTTATAATATGAAATTTAACTTAAATCATAGGCTTTATAATACTCCCAGTGTGTAATAAGTTAGGGTTTTAAAATTAGTCAGTAGGACTATTATATCTAATTAATTTTAACTGATTTTTTTTCGGTTACATTTCACTCATAGACTATTATAAAGTCTCGGTTTATTTTATATTTAAACAAAAAACATATTGAATACTTAATTTTCTCGTCTCCTATTACCTGAGTTTAGTGGGTTGAATGGATGATGTTTACAACGAAACTCTACCTAAAGTAGATGGATGCAAAGAGTGCTAAATAAGGATGTAGTGCCGCCAAATACACAGTAGATCCTTCCTGGTCGTAAGTCATGGTTTACCTACCGTTTGCGCTGAATCAACGCTTTTCAAATACGATAGTTTTCGCCCAATATTGTCGTATTTGACCCATTTCTTATTCCCAGTCACTATTCGTTTAATAAATGGATTGATTTCACACCGTTTGGCCAATGTTTCGCAGACGGAAATTGGTGTGGTACCCAAACATCGAGCTTTTTTTAAATCTAACTTTGCACAAGAGGTTTAAAACTCTTTTATGGTCGACTACAAAAAAGAAAAACTGTAAAATGTACCGAATTTTTTCATTGTTGACACCGTGTAACAGCCTGTAACTCAAACAAAAACCGTAAAAGAACTTTTTTCGTATAAAATATCACCTTGGCAACGAACATAAATTTGAAATTGTTTGAGTGATACCGATCACCTCAAAAAATGTGTTTCTTTTTCCCCAAGCTATTATTTTATAAAATTGCAATATATTTGTTAAGTGATAATCTAGTCTTTCTGCAGGTTGCTATTGTTATCTTGAAGTATGAGTCACACGGCTTTTTCTTTTACGTTTATTTTAAAATAAAATATAATGACTATGAAAATTTCAAATAAATATTTTTATTATTATTATTTTTGTCTGCAAAAAGAAAATGTTCACATTTGACCCATTTGAAAAAAGCGACGGTTGATGGAGCAACACAAAAAATAAAATAAAATTTTAAAAGTAAAGCAAAACTTATATGCACACGGACACTGACAACTTTATTTCAGCACCATCCAAAAAGGCCCACCAACACTGTTAACAAAGAAATCTACACACATGTGGGCTCATAAAATTTGTTTATAAAAAAACTAAAAGATAAAAAAAAATAAAGAAAAAAATATATGAGTTCCACTTATAGAGTCTCATTAAAATGGGATTCAAGTCATGTCAACAGTGTGTAATCAGTAAAAGAATGTGGAACATTGACTTTAATAAGGGAATGGCAGGAAAATTGTATGAAAAGTGAAAAAGCTATAAAATATTACAAAAAAAAAACAAAGTGTGGACAAACTGAGCTATAGTTCTGCACCCACCCACTTTTCTTACAGATTTTTTATGAGACATATATCACTTGAAAATGTATCAGTTTGTGAACTAAATGTTGTGAAAACAAACGAGGATAAAAAGTTGATACACGTGTATATAAATCCCTTTTATTATACCAACATTTATTTGATAATCACCTTCAAGCTGGTGAATAATATTTCCAAAGGAATAGCAGAAAAGGCGAAATATTTCCAAAAAAAATATATATTAAAATAGTAACTCGTTTCCAGTCTGTCTGTCTTTCTTTTTTATGTTCGCATCACATAATAACTACTGAATGGATTTTAACAAAATTATGAGAGGTGGTACCTTTGTATCCTGATCCCAATATAGGATACTTTTTTCTGCAAAAATATCTTATTTTAAAGAGAAAGTGGAAAGTACGTCGATTCTTCTACCGATTTAAAAGTACTGCATACTTTAAGGCATCTTTGATTGAAATTGAAATCTGCATTTTTTAAGCGATATTGCGCAACAGATGGCGCTGTTTCAAAGTAATGACAAAATATAAATTATTTACTGCCAAATAGCCAATTAAATAAAATTTGTAGTCGATTTGTATTTTTACTTTGTGGAATTATATTTTTATACCCAGGGATGGGTGTATAAAGTAAATTGGTAAGAGTCTTAAAATTTGGTGTGGATTACTTGCAAAGCAAAATCGAACAAAATATTGTCAGGACGCTCACAACGTGTACGGGCACAGCTAATAAAAAAATAAATTTAATTTTTTTGAACCATTTTTCTTTTGAAATGGTGAAATTTTCTTAGAATTGTGTAGTTCATGAACGACCTAGTTCAGTTGAACTAATTACTGAACTGATGTTAGTGATGTGATCACCATACTGACTCATATCAGTTTTTAGTTTAGTTTAGAATTAAGGAATTCAATGCATCTTCTAAGCTCAATTTAGATTATTAAATTACTTTAAGTTACAGGTTCAGTCAGCTCCTTAGTTTATATTCCTTTTTAGTTCATGCATAAACGGAGTTTGAGTAGCCGCAAAATTGTTTTGTATACGCAAAGAAAAATATGGTTATTGTATGGTCACGGCGACCAGACTATGTTCTCTGTAACAATAATGTATGCTTTGAACAAATTATAGTTATTTTAAACAATACTTGGGTCACGATAAACAAGTTTATGTTAACAGTTAATCATTGAATGGTTATACGAACCAAAAAAGCAACATGGTTGATTTGAACCATATTAAAATTCAAACCACAACACAATTTTTTTAATATTTAAAAATAAAATTATATTTACAACCATAATATATTATTACTAAACATAGTATTTTAAGTATGACTAAAAATAATCAAATAATGTTTGGTTTTAAAAATACATATTTTGGTTTTGGCTATTTTCAGTTCAGAAATATGTGTGTAAGCTATCGGTTCATTTAAAACCGTAAAAACATTAAATACACATTTATTGTCAACATATAAATTTGTTTTTTATTACAAATGATAGTTTTAAGTAAAAAATATCAAACATATAAAAACGTAAGCAGAAGATATCAAAATATGTATGTAAGTCTAAATGGAGATATTCGTTTATTTCTTATTTATTAAATATAAGCATACGTTGTCACATAGAACCATTTACATGTTTCAAATTATATTATAGTATGTTTATATTATAGACATAATTATGCTTGTATTTTACAATGCTATTTTTATGTAAGAAATAATATGTTCCAATGACAACAATATTATTATTATGGTTTAAAATAATATGGTTTGAATATAACCATATAATTCAACCATAACCTGTTCCTCTTAGATTATGGTTACCTCAACCATGTTTTTTTTAACACGTTGACTGCTAAGGCCATTTTCGGAAAACTGTCCAAAAATTACATTTTGATTTTTTCACATTATATTACTAAAAACTCGATTTCTAGATGATAACAATGTTATGCGTGACAACTATGTACCAAGTTAAAATATTTGTATTGACGAATCCATGATGCTATGGCGGGGAAGATTGCTTTTCCGCCAATACATAAAAAATAAAAAAAAACAAATATAGCATCAAACTTTATGAACTATGTGAGTCCGACGGTCTTGTAATAAAAATAAAAAAATTTACAGCGAAAAATCTGAGAAAACTACCAATAATCTAGGTCACACTACTGACGTTGTTTTACATTTACTTGAGGGCTATCTCGATAAAGGCTACGCTATTTACATGGATAATTTGTATACCCTTCACCACAGATGGAAAGGGTGTATATAAGTTTGTCATTCCATGTGTAATTTCAACAATATTCATTTCCGACCTCATAAAGTATATATATTCTGGATCCTTATACATAGAGAAGTTGATTAAGCGATGTCCGTCTGTCCTTCTGTGCGTCTATCCGTCTGTCCGTGTTAGTGTTGTAATGTCATTTGCCAAGGCACTAGAAGAGATTCAAATTTAAGCACACCAATCTGTCAGGCATAGTTTCGAAAATTTTGGTATTGCAATTCAGCGACATCGGATCATTCCTTTGGCGGCTGCAGGCCAAAAGCCACGCCCACCTATATTTTTTTCACGTTTTTTATTTAATTTTTTTTCGGCTTTAATGATTCTGTTTTGCTTTTTTTGTCAAATAAATATTAGACTGCGACAGGTAGATCGCAAGGAGTGCATACAGATCTCGGGGGATCAACAACCCCCTGCGAGGGGCACTTTTTGCTTGTTTTTAGATTGGTAGGTTTTTTCTGCTTTGATTTGTATTAGAAACCCTAAATAAATAGAATAAAACTGTTAAAGTTCAGAGAAGAATTCGTCTTCGCGATGATTGGAGATTTTAAACCAGTTTTGAAAAAAAATAGAAGTCAAGAGCTCCATTATTTAGAGTGTTTACCACCCACGGAAAAAAACAGCGTCCGACAAAGCTATGTCGTGTACGAACTCAAGCAAAAAAACGCCAAGAAACGTGTTACTTCTGTCCAGCCTTTGAAGAGAAGCCAGCCCTTTGTGTGGAAAATTGTTTTATTTCTTCCATTTGAGTTAATTTTTAATATTGAATGAATTTTTCCATAAAATTTTTTTTAATAAATGTTCAGCTCACGCAAGCCAAAACTAAATTTTTTTTCTTTTCCCAGAAGCCATTTATCGATACTAGCACTGATATAATACGGCTTTACTCGTAATTACACAAAAAGTGGCAGTTTTAGATAGTACGAGATAGCTCGTAGTTAGCTTCCTGGAAGGGAAATCAATCTACGAGTTATATCGTAGTTGGCAGTCAACGTGTTAAAAGAGAAGTACCACTCAGACAGTTAATGCCTATATTAACTGTGGTACTTCCTTTGGAAAGGGATAGTAGTAGATAAGACAGATGGTTAGTGTGATAGTAAAGCTTCGATTCTGGCAACACTGCAATTGCAAGTTATGATTATTTTTAGAACAGTATTGCAGCGTCTCTGGTGTTATTTAGGCGAATTAGTTTAAAGCTAGCATAGCCAATTTATAATTATTTTACTTCGCCGGCAATTTAGTGCTGTGTGGTGTATATGGCCTAATTTTCAAACCATATTATTTAGACTCGTGAAATTTTCACATTTGCGTTTTTAGGGAAGATCGACCTAGTTCAGTAAAGTGATCTGAACTTAAAAGATCGCTCTTTGACTTTGATGAACTAACAAGCATAACTCTAAATTTTATATGCTAATAGTTTCTCTTAAAAAAAAAATATTATTTAGCGAATAAAGCTGCTATAAATTAAACGTATCGTTATCGTTATAAACTATAAGCTATCGTTTAAAGCAAACTTTACTGAGACAAGTCGTACCTCAAGAAATATGAAAATCGCCCAAAAATGAATATGAAAAATTTCCGAATGAATAATCATCTTAAAACAATGAAAAATTGCCCAAAAAAGAATAATGGAAATTTGGCCGAATAGGCTTAGTAAGGGCATTAGTATTGGTTTAATTCTTCGAGCAAGCTTTGAGCTTGCAACTTCTTTATGAAATCTGTGATCAAAATCTGTTACAAAACTTATTTGCTTCCAGGCTAAATACATATATTATTATTAATGTACGCTAATTAATTATCGTATGCGTTGTGAGATTTTTTTATTTATTAAAATAAATATGAAATGAAATATGTGTGAATAAAAAAACAACAAAGGTACTTATAGTTTGCCAATATAGCAACTTTTTTTCGGAAATGCAAATACACACACGAACTTGATAATTTTTCTACTTTTTGTTGAAAAAGTGAACAAAAAAATCCTTTTTTAAATATCGAAGTTAGTTTTTTATAATAAAAATGTAAAATAAATTTTTTCTAAAAATAAATATAAGTAGCTGTTAGTATAGCCATTCCCATAAATTCAAATTTAAAATCTTTATTCGTTTCGCTACAAAAAATATCTTGCAAACCTCTCAAAACCGTAAAAGGTCAATAAAAACGTATGAAATTTACTCAACTTTGCCCAAAACGACAAATCTCAAGAAAAAGTCTTGAAAATTCACTGTCGAGCTGAGTACTTTAATTTTTAAATTTCTTAAATTAAATTTTTACCTAATAGCCGACAAGATTGGCAAAATACCCCTCTTAATCGCAGGCCTCCTGATATTGTTTTGTTCAATTTTACTTTAAAAGTAATCCACACTAAAGTTTAAGACTTACTTTTATAGTGTTTCATTTCAGGTTTATCTAAATACTTTATACTTAAAATAACATAAAATGCTAAAACTTATTTAAATTTCAAAAATAATTCTTCTGTAAATAGTGTTTTAAATATCCCGCTTTCAAAAGAAAGTGGTTGCCAAGTGTTCCGTACCTGCAAATCGGTAAAATTGAGTACGAACACTGGCAGTTGGACAGACAGACCAAAAATCAGAAAATTGCTGTTTTGTATTCCATATCGTTTAATATCTGCACCGGTAACAAAATTTACAAGAAATATTTCACGTACAGAATTGGTCCTATTACAGTTTTATTGTATGTATATCATATTATTTTATTATATGTAGACTATATGTATATATATTTAAATGTATATATACATGTAAATGTATTTCAATAAGTCAAAATTATTTGATGTTTTGAAAAACTTTTTTTCTTTTTAAAGTTCTAAAAATATGTATTTGCTTGGATAATAAAATTCAGCAAAATATATATTTTTTGATAACTTCCTTTTTATTCAAAAGCCCCTTTAAAATGCAATTTTTAATCAACACCTGTGTATTAAAAGATCTTGTGTAAGATTATGATACGAAAAATCTAATATTATTTTTTGCATTTTGATGACAGGATTAGTTGTTTCGCCCAATTTTGTTCAATTAAGTATTTAACTAGATCATTTAAATGTCTTATTGAAAATTCAGAATAACATATTTTAAAAACAATTTTTAATGAAAAGTTCAAGACGCATCTGCTTTGAACTCTTATTAATTTAAGCTTTATTAGTTGAACTATTTATTAAGATATAAATTAATTTTTAAAGTAATGCTTCAGTTCGTTTTAATCTCTCTAAGTTGAAATAATATTTTTTTTCGAATACAATTTAGGTATTATTGATTTAGAACTATAGGGATGAAAAATTATTTTTGTTACGGAAAAGCAATTGCATATTCCACCCTGCCTAACAAACACGACATAAAGAAGCACATTACTTATACCTTTTGCACACTAACTAACAGTAGTTATTTATATGTTCGCTCTGTTTTTACAGTCTTATAATACTCGTATTCTTTTTTTTTCTAAAGCTTTGTTTATATACCTCAAACATTTATAGTATTTGGGGCGATCCGGGTTTCCCAAGAGAAAAGGTTGTTTACAGCCCTTAATTTGTGAAACTTTAAAATTGAAACTATAAAAAAGTTGAATTAAAAAAGAAGGTGAATTTAAACTGTAAATGGTTTAAGTTATATAAAAGCACTCCGCTGAGATTTCGAGCTGTGGTAGGTGGTTGTGTATAATACAAAGCCCTATGGGGAATTATAAGTTTGATCGCTTCTTTTTTAATTTATTTATATAATATGTTTACTTTGTAATACACTATTGCCAGCACTTTCAACAACGTTTCCCAGAGAAAGCTTTCAGTTTTAGAAATTTTATTAAATTTACAAGGCTTAATTAAATTAAAAAAAGATATCTTATTTTAATATTAAAATTCACAAAAAAATTTTATTTGGAGCATTAAAAATAACAATGTTTTTAGTCGTTCGACATTCGGAACTTTTACAAAATAAACAAAATGATATATCCTTCCAAACAACCAAAAACTACGTCTCCAATGTCCCAGGTAAATCATCTATATGATAATCATCTTATTGATAAATAGGTGAATTAAAAGGAAAGGAAATGGGGTTGTATTGCTATAGACATACTTACGGTAACCACTTAACAAAAAAAAAAAAAAAACGTATACATATAATGGGTCTGATAACTTAGCAAATCTATACATATAATAAAATAGTAACTCATTTCTGCTCATCTCTGTCTGCTTTTCATTTGTGTTCGCATCACGTAAAAACTACTGAATGGATTTTAACAAAATTTTATAAGGAGGTACCTTAGCATCCTGATTCCAAAATAGGATATACTTTCCGCAAAAATATCTCATTTCCAAGAGAATGTGGAGAAAAACAATGAAAAAACGCAATTTCCGGTTTATAGGTACTGAAATTTTCGGTTTAAAAGTGGGATATTTTAAACACTATTGCGTGTCATTAGGTGCCATTTGAATAAAATTTGTATTTGATTTGTTTTTTTACTTTGTGGAATTACAATGTTATTAAAATATTTTAAAGACCTTTGCAATAATTTTTAGAATTTTTTATAAATTTTTGAATCTTATCTCGGGACGGGTACCTTTATATAAAGTAAATACATGAACCATAAATGAAGCACTATAAAAGTAAGAGTCTTATAATTGTCACGACGTCCACGACGAGGCGGGCACGGCTAGTTCATTAATAAAATCGATTTTTCACAAAGTGTAATAAAAGTTCATACCTTCTAATATTGACATAATAGATATTAAGTAAATCTGATACCTCCCCATTAAAGACATTTTGTTTTGTTTTATAGATCAGGCTTACTAGTTTTAAATAAAGACTACTCCGTTTCAAAATTGCATTTTATAAATAAGAGATTTTATAAAGATTCCAATCTAATTTGAAATTTTTCGGAACACTAAATAAACATTGTACCTAATTTTAACCAATTAATATAATCGTAATAAAAACTTTAAGGACAGGACAGCATTTGCAAATTAACATGTTATTATAGGATAAGAGCAAATTAATACTCTTTCTTATAATAACACAAAATTTTTAACAGAATTTTATCTTTTATTGAGTTTTTTCTTTTAAATATTGTGGAAATAACGAAAAAGTAAATAAAATTGAACGATTGTGAGAAAAACTAGTGTGCAATGTCCACAATAATAGTAAAGAGTTGGCCACTGTATGTATGTATTCTGCATTAACGTTTTAAAAGCTAAACTTGTGTAAAAGCTTAAAGTATTTTAAAGCTTAAAAGTGTGTTGAACGACTCTTATATCGAATTTATAAACTTTGAGCTGCATGACTCAATTAGTAGGGTTCTGGAATTCTGAAATTTTTATAATCCAGTGGTGCGCATTTTATGAAATTTTGTTTAAATTTCAATTATCTATCTGTAACGGTTTCAAATACCGTTATAACACATGTAGGCCACAAATAATATAACCTATGGGAACATCGTTTATATTTTGATTTTAAATTTTATAGTTATGGTGGATATAGCAAGGCGAATGCATAACAGATAAACTCAAGAGCTCAGGTGACTACTTTTTGTCTCCATCTTGAAGTGTCAAAATGTACTAACATTTTTTGTTTTGAGAGCCTAAAATGATTTATACGAAAACAAAATGTATTTTTATTACAAGTTGTACTATATTTTCGCCGCGAGTATACCTTGTTTATTGTACCATGGGATACACATAGTGTGTAAATATTAAGTGTCTATGTACATATAATGGCTTAAAATATGAGGTTATATACGTCCAATTAAGTCACCTATGGGGACACTCTTTAACTTTTATTTTAATTTTTGAAACGTCTTGGAGACGCTTCAAAAGGCCATATTAATCAAATTTTATGAACTATAGGGACAACTTTTAATTTACAATTTTATACTTTTTTAGCGGACTTAAAATAGCATATTCTGCTTAAAGATAAGGCCATATATAGAAAATTAGATCACAGCCCCCATAGTAAGGTGAGGTAATTTTAAATATTTATACTTAATATTATAACGGACATAATAATACACATTCTGTCCAATTTTGTGTATTCGTCTATAACGGTTCCAAAGATAGTGCCACGTCACCTATGGGGGGGACACATTTAAATTTTTAAGTATATATTTTTATTGCTTGTTATTTTTAAATTAGTCCCATTTACGGTTTAAAAGACGTTAAATCATATATGCTGGACACACTTTGTTTTTTAAAATATGAAATTTTTTTAAAATGGAACTAAGCTTCAAAACTCAAAATCGGTCAGAAATGACTGAGTTTTGTTGGCACAAAAAGGCAACATAAAAAAACTACACACGGAATGACAAACTTATATATGTATATACCCACCCTTTCCACCTGTGGTGAAGGTATATATAATAAGCACGAATTTACAACCTTTTAATTTTTATGAAATCAATTAAAAAAAAGCGATCAAACTTTTTTAATTTCCCATAGAGCTTTGTATTTTACACAACCACCTACCACAGCTCGAAATCTCGGCGGAGTGTTTTATATAACTTAAACAATTTATAGTTTAAATTCACCTTTTGTTTTAAATTCAACTTTTTTATAGTTTCAATTTTAAAGTTTCACAAATTAAGGGCTGTGAACAACCTTTTCTCTTGGGAAATCCAGATCGCCACAGATACTCTAAATGTTTCAGGTATATAAACAAAGTTTTAGTAAAAAAAGAATTCGAGTATTATGAGACTGTAAAAACTTAGCGAATCTATAAATAACTGCGGATTTGTTGGTAAATGCTTGTGCAAAAAGTAGTCTTCGAAAGGTTCAATTAATGTGTTTGTGTTGTGTTTAGTAAACAGGGATGGAAAATACAAATCTTTTTTTCGGTAACCAATATAATTTTAAACAGTACATACTTTTTTAATCCCCATATTACTAAATCTAAATCTAAGCTAAAACCATTCACAAATTATTTAATTAAACTAAGCACATGTATATGAAACAAATAAAAAAAACAATACAGACTTTTGCTTTGTTAAGCATTTTTATGATTATTTACTCCAGTTTGTAAGTCAGTTTTAAAAAAATTAATTAATATAATACAATATGTATTCATAAACAGGGGGTTTTCCCAACCATAAAACATAAACATATATACGACTTGAGTTTTAAAATATAGGTATCGTAAAAAGCTCAACTTTATTGAGTGGTTGTGGTTTTGCTACAAAATTCCTGCCATAAAAAGCTAATGTCGTAAATTTTTGTAACGGGGTATTGAATTGTTTATAATTTTATGAATTGTTTATAATTTTATAATATTTATTATTAATATATTATGGTGGCACTCTTTGGGCGTAGTATAACTATATAATGATGAAATTTTAACCAAAATGTGTTAAAGTTAGACACACCAAAAAAATTGTTTATCGCCATAGGATAAGAATTTGTTCTTGTGACCATGGTTTATCTCTGCGTGTACACTTAAACAAAATTGGGAAATATTGAATACGAATTTCTAAAGTGAGTGCTCTGTTGCTCCAACTGTGAGTTTGTGAAAAATAATTTTTGCGCGAAATTAAGCTCCCACCGCAAGTATTAATGCTAGGTTGTGAAAACAGTTCGTAAGATTGACTTGCTATTTCCACTAGCAAGCGATCAAAATCCTCGTCGTGGTTCGATGCGTACCAACGCAATGCAAGTACTTTGAACGACGATCCACATTCATAGGGCCTCTCAGCATGGACCGTTCAGATAGACCGCATTAAATTTGGTGAAAAAATCTTTTCTAAGATGCATTCCGATGGCTATGTCAATAAACAAAATTAACGCATCTTGGGACCGGAAAACTTGCACCCGATTGTCGAGGAGCAAATGCAACCAAAGATGAATGTATGGTGCGACGTACGTTATTTTTGACGTGTCGCTAATTAATAAAAACAAACTAACAATTAACTTGTAGTCGGAGAACTCTGTCATCGCATGAAAAATCTTAATTGCTGTTGAAAAGCACCGCCAATATTTATTATTTTTTTGAATGGTGTATATATGTATTATGAGCAAGAGCCCCCACGCAAACCCCTAAGGGTCTGTGAGCACACACAATCTCAACGAGAATCTCACAAAGAGAACAAAACATCTAAAAATATTAATATAGCAGAAGCATACCAGCTTTCAACAAGGTAGGTTTGTGTCACTTTGCTAATATTTAGCAAACCAATGCATTTTCATTTTAACCACTTTTTTTGACTGGGGGCCCTTGATTATGAGATAAGCAGGAAACTACACACGTGTTATTATTTTTTTGAACAGTATATGTATGTATTATGAGATAAGCAGCAAACTATAAACGTGTTATAATTTTTTATGTATTTTGATTGTTTTTTTATGCGTATTTGATGACAATAGGCATACTGAGAAGTAAGAACTAAGACTGCTTTTACAATAGACAGAAACAGAGCAGACATTTTTTGAATTCTCTTTTGCTCTGTCTTAATGCTTTCACAATTGGACATAAACAAGACAGACAGATTTTTGCACATTCTACTTTCGTATTTATTTACTTTACATGTGTGTTTGCGTGTTTGAAAAGCTATGGTACATGTACATTGTTGAGAAATTTTAAGCAAGTGAAGCAACACAGAATAAAGCGAAAAGCAGAAAAGATAAACGAAAAATGTTCAGTACGATAGGCATGAAAAACACACTCTACCTCTTGCCTACAAATCTCGTCTGTCTGCCCTGTTTCTGTCTATTGTGAAAGGGAACTAACAAAACAGAAGTAAAATATACAATGTTGCCAATTGGATGTTTAATTTGTGAAATTAAGTACAAAAGTATGAAATGAGTAGGTGAATACCGCGGTACTTTTGAATATTGAATATCAAAAAATGTACAATTATATAAACTTTTCCGACCCTGGTATTCAGTATGCCGTATTTAATCATCCAAAAAAAACTGAGAAAAAAATACAACTCAATGTTGGTTTGCGTCGACAACGGCACACAAACACAACAACATATGTATGTATTTAATGTTTAGGGTGAAAATAATTTATAAATCAAAATACTGAAAAGAACAACAAATCAGGTAAGTAAAACTAAAGTTGAGTTTTGTCTGAGTACCTAAATATATAGATCAGTGATGTTAAATGGGTATTTCATATTGTACCAACCGGGTTGTTAAATTGTACTTTTCGGACTTTAATGGTACTAAGTATATTTCTTTGTATTAAAAAAAAATTTTACAAATTTAAATTCAATGAAACTTTTTGTGATAAAATAAAAATCAATCTATTGGTTCTGATGTTCGGAAATAAGTATGTTAAACGTCCCTTTAATCAAGAATTTATTCCTTGCGGTAGAAAAAATTTGGTGTTGGGTAAATAAATAAAATATATAAAATTCTAAATAAAGCGAAATACGTTGAAATGCGTAAGAGTAATAATGTGAAATTGCCTGTTATTTGGGAGTTACAAACAACTACGAAAATGTTCTGCAGTGACTATCATTCAATCGAACTTGAACCTCAACATACATATATAATACATTTGGCCACTTTTTAATTATGTTATAGTTTCGACAGAAGTGATACACATATGTCGGACAAGTTTTTCACTTCACAAAATCATTTTACAATGGATATGAAACAGCGATAAAAGATGTAAAAAATATTTGTATGCTATAATTTATGTCTGACAATATGTTGTCCGAATTTTAAACATTTCTAAGATTTTAAAGATTTTTTAATATTTAAAATGACAATAAAATTAAAATTTCTCGATAAATAACAATAATTTTCTAATGGGTTTGTATCGGATTCCGTAAATATATATACATATATAGTATATGTACATGTTTATTTGAAAGTAAGTTTGCTATCATCTTAAAGCGATTAGTTTGATATTAATTTTTACCAAGAATTAATAACCTAATAGTTTTTCAGGCTTACGTTTACTATTTTAAAGAGATAAAGAAAAATTAGGTCCTACCAGAATGTAATGTATTTTCTAGCCGTCTTTTCTACGATAAATGTTTAAAAAACACTCTATCATATGCGAAACGAATCTTATTTGTGAATGGGATAATGATGATGAAGATGAGCATGAGAATGATACAGATTTAACATCAAATCTATATATTTTAGATTTATTTACTTAATAAGTAAAATTTTACATAATACAAACACAAATTTAATTAAATATAAAATTTATCATATATTAATTTTTATACTTATATTTAAAAATATACAATTTTACATTTGCATGTAAAATCTTATATCTGAGAAAGGTATATAGTAATATATTTATAAATTCTTTACTTTTCTGAATATTTTAAACTATAAATACATTTTTTAAGTATATGTACATTTATATGTACAGTCTATCATTGTCACCAAGGCGAATCTATATAAGGTGGCATCGCCGCGACAACAAATACAATAAGAAAAAACGCCCACATATTGTTGGTTAAATGTACGGTAGACGCCAAAAGCACTAATTAAAATATTACATACAACAACTAAAAACACTTCTTCCTTACCTTTTCTACTAGGATTTTGTAATAGTTTTTTATAGTTAAATAATTTTTTTAATAATTATAAATTTATTTCTTTTTTTTAAGTTTTAAAAAAATAAACGAATTTTTCACAGCTGCCATGCACATAAAAAAGTAAAGCAAAAAATAACTAAATTCGCCGTGCTGCCACCTAGTAAAATTAAATTGTCTTGATTGTCACCCTAAAGCTGTTTTCAGGGTTTGTTCGAAAGTCTACGTGTGTTAGTATCAATTCTTTGTTGATCTTCAAGGTATCTTCAGAAAAAAGCACAAATCAAAATGTTAAAGCTGCTTGACAGCGCATAGTGAACGGCCCCCATAGTAAAACTGGAAAAAAATCGAAGGAGTTGTGGTAGCTTAATGAAATTTTGGGCACATACATATCTCTCTTGGCCTACTATTTTAAAAAATGAATTAATGTTTTTAGAAATCCATTTATTTTCCCGGTGCGGGGACAATTAAATACCCAAAATTCCCCCATTTCAGTAATTATTATACCCTTCACCACAGGTGGAAAGGGTATATATAAGTATGTCATTCCGTGTGTAATTTCTACAATATTTATTTCCGACCCCATAAAGTATATATATTCTGGATCCTTATACATAGAGAAGTTGATTAAGCGATGTCCGTCTGTCCGTGTTAGTGTGGTAATGTCACTTGCCAAGGCACCAGAAGAGATACAAAAAATTTAAGCACACCAATCTGTCAGGCATAGTTTCGAAATTTTTGGTATTGCAATTCAGCAACATCGGATCATTCCTTTGGAGGCTGCGGGCCAAAAACCACGCACACCTATATTTTTTTCACGTTTTTTCAGGTTTTTTTTAAATTTTTTTCAGCTTTAATGATTCTGTTTTGCCTTTTTTTCTCAAATAAATATTAGACTGCGACAGGTACATCGCAAGGAGTGCATACAGATTTCGGATCAATAACCCCCTGCGAGGGACGATTTTTGTTTGTTTTGTTTAGATTGGTAGGGTTTTTCTGCTTTGATTTGTATTAGTGACCTTAATAGAAAGCAATACACATAGAGGTAGCCAATGGACCCACAGGGTACCCACTGATAAATAGGAGCAGTTAAAAGGACCCCCCATGTGTCAATATGAGGAATTTTTTTTTGTAAGGATTTTTTTTTTTGCTTTAGTCTGACCATTCTAACTCAATATAGACTGTAGAAAGGTCCTAAATTTAACAAAAAAAATTTCAATAAAATTAAAAAAAAATGTCTTTAAAAAAATTTACAAAAAAAAATTTTACAAAAAAATTTACAAAACATTTTCAAAAAGGTATTTTAAAGAAAAATATTAAAAAAATTTTTTTTTTAAATTTTCGAATAAAATTTTACAAAAACTTTTAAAAAAATTATTTTTACAAAAAATTTTTACACACAATTTTCGAAATATTAAAACAAAAATTTCAATATTTCTTTGAAAATGAAAATCATGACTGTAACATAACATATAGTTAATATTAAAATTATACATATGTATGTATGTGTATATATAGAGTAACATATTTTTATACCCTTCACCACAGATGGAAAGGGTGTATATAAGTTTGTCATTCCGTGTGTAATTTCTACAATATTCATTTCCGACCCCATAAAGTATATATATTCTGGATCCTTATACATAGAGAAGTTGATTAAGCGATGTCCGTCTGTCCGTCTGTCCGTGTTAGTGTGGTAATGTCATTTGCCAAGGCACCAGAAGAGATACAAAAAATTTAAGCACACCAATCTGTCAGGCATAGTTTCAAAAATTTTGGTATTGCAATTCAGCAACATCGGATCATTCCTTTGGAGGCTGCGGGCCAAAAACCACGCCCACCTATATTTTTTTCACGTTTTTTCAGGTTTTTTTTTTTAATTTTTTACAGCTTTAATGATTCTGTTTTTCCTTTTTTTCTCAAATAAATATTAGACTGCGACAGGTAGATCGCAAGGAGTGCATACAGATCTCGGGGGATCAATAACCCCCTGCGAGGGGCGATTTTTGTTTGTTTTTAGATTGGTAGGGTTTTTCTGCTTTGATTTGTGTTAGTGACCTTAATAGAAAGCAATACAGATAGAGGTAGCCAATGGACCCACAGGGTACCCACTGATAAATAGGAGCAATTAAAAGGAACCCCCATGTGTCAATATTAAGAAATTTTTTTTTTTTGTAAGGATTTTTTTTTTGCTTTAGTCTGACCATTCTAACTCAATATAGATTGGAGAAAGGTCCAAAATTTAACAAAAAAATTTCAATCAAATTTTTAAAAAAAAAATTTTTTTTAAAAAATTCTAAAATTTTTTTTAAAAATAGGAATTTGTTTTCATTTGTCTTCTATTTCTTTACAATATGGATAATGCTGTACATGTCTGTATAAATAATATCACCGTGGTGAAGGGTATAGAAGATTCGGCACGGCCGAATATAGCACTTTTACTTGTTTTTTTTTTGAATTTTAATTTTACATACAAAATGATAAAACGTGATAGTTTTTTTTATAAAATATAAACAATCTCTAATTATTTTGGGTTGCCGTATACCTTTTTTGAATATAACATTATTTTAAACATTTTAGTATTTTTATTTTTTAAAGTTTTGAAAATTCTCATAACCATTGGTATTCAAATAATATTATATGAAAAAAAATTTCCAACACTAAATATTTTAAAATTCAATTATTATGTAAGATAAAAAATATATTTACATATACAAAGATAATTAATAAAGTAACAAACAAATGCAAATAATATAACAATTGTAAACAATTTCTTAATCACTAAAATAAGTTTCTGAGTCTGAATAATTGTTAATAGATTCATCTACTATTGTGTAATTACTAATTTCTTGATTATTGTTCAAAGAGCTGCTTTTATTTACTGTATTTACATTAGATGAAATTAATGGATCAGAAGAAATTAGGAGTTTATTCATTAAATCTTGATTACAATTTGCTCTGCTATTTTTTCGAGTGTGCTTAAGTCTGTTCTTTCTTAGTTGTTTTGTGAAGGCATTCACCCCGTCACTCACCTTGTATTAGTTCACCCTGGTTTAAAGCATAGTCTACTATTATCATACATTTTCAAATATTAAAAATATCAACTGATAATTTCAATAAAAATATCAAATATGGATGATTTTTAAAAACATTTTTTTTAAAGATGGCATAGAAAACACCTAAATATTTGTGTACATATTTATGTATATATAACAAAAAATAAGATTATTGATTCATAAAGTAGTTTTTTTATGTGCCTATTTTTTCGGGTCCATCGAAGCTACCCATTTTTTTTGAAAAAGTACATATTTTCGTTAAAAACTTGACAATTTTTTTTACAGTGTTGTTATAAATATTTGAATTTTAGGATTTTTTTATTGTTTCCGGTACATTTCTGAATAAAACAAATAAATTTGCATGAATTTTTATTACATTTTTGTTACTAAAAAATTATGAAAAATTATCAAAATAATTCGAATTTAAATCCGTGTAATATTTTATAGGTGTAACGCATATGAAAAACCAAACCACCTCTGGAATCGTGGAAGTTTTACCCCATACGTATTTTTTGATAAATTCGATAGTTTTTTTTTTTATTTTTTCCACTAGACAGTTTACTGTGCGGCTCGTGGTTCTTTTTGCATTTTTTAATTTACAGAGCAAAAACTATAAAAATAAATTCAAATCTCTAAGAGAATTGCGATTATATAAAAAGTCCCAAAATGAACAAATGCGGCAAAATGCATTTAATGTAATACTACTGGTACATACAATTAAAGTGTTAAAGAGAAAAAACTTTCTCAAAAAAAAAAAAAAAAAAAAAACAGAACTTCTAAATTAAGAACATTTAAATTTTAGCAAACTAAAAAATAATAAATTGGTAAGTCATAAAGACAAAATTTAATTTTTTTAAGCAATACGGTGGTATTTATAATATTTTTAAATAAAGCTAGAAATAAAAAATTAGTTACAGTTAAAAAAAAAAATCATAGGTGAACTACTGTTCTTTTTAAATTAGATTTTTGCTGAAAAGCACAGTTTTACTAAACTTATCATTACTTGTTCAAACCTAAAAAAATACATTCTTAAGATTTTTTTCTCAACTTACTTAGCACCGTTGCCAAATCTTATGGACGTTTTGCCGATTTTTTTTTAATATTTATTAAAAAATTTGTTTTTTTTTTTGTAGTATTTAACAAAAAACCTTTATTATTTATTACAATAAATATTTAGCATAAAAATATAAGTAATGAATATAAAATCTAAACTAATTTTACAAAAATGAAAAAGGAATAGAATTTCAAAGAATAATTTAATATATAAATCTATACATATAATAAAATAGTAACTTATTTCCTTCTGTCTGGCTGCGTTTCTTTTGCGTTCGATCACGTAAAAACTACTGGATGGACAACATTTTGTGAGGAGATACCTTAGTATATTGATTCCAAAATAACATTCTTTTTTCCGCAAAAATATCTTAATTCCCAAAGAGTGTCGAGAAAAAAGCAGTGAAAATACGCAGTTATTTTAGTAGTAAAGTAAATACATAAACCATAACTGAAGCACTAACCACTAACAAATGGCGTGTTTTATAAAGTAAATACATAACCATAACTGAAACATAGTTTAAGGCGTCAGTAAAAAGTAAGGGTTTTTGGTGTGGATTGCTTTCAAAGCAAAATCGAACAAAATATTGTAAGGACACTAGTAGTATTACATCTGTTATCTATAGTATGAGAAAATAAGATTTTTCGAAACACAAAATTGATTCAGAAATTATTATATTTAATTAAAGCATCATCAACAAAATGTGACTTATTTAGTTTATGTACTTGTGTGTTTATGTACTGCGATCTATGATTTGTGTCACGCCTTTGAAATTCGCATCCTTATAGACGCCTTTCTTTGATACTAACTATCTCCAACAAATTCTGTTATGAAATTTACTTTTATATGACCAATTTCAATATTCTGCTTACAACGACATATAAATTGTTCATCCTTTTAGAGGCACTCCATTCGTTGAACAATGATAAATCTACAGAACAACTAAAAGCTTCCTCCCTAAATTCCTAAATCACTTTGTTCAAATGATAAAAAATATCCCCTCGATTTCCTTAATTGTAAGATTTCAAAGAAAAATTTGTCGTAATTAGCCTGTATTTATATATTTACGCAACACTTTTTTACGAACAATATACAACAAAATAAGTGCAAATATACCTCTCTGATGCACTTAACAATAGCTTTAATTTTTTAATTTTGAAAATTATAATTATTATTAGTCGAACTGTTTTATGTATTACATACAATGAAGTTTAGAATCAAGCTTAAGTTCGTTTTTATTCTCTCTAAGAAAGAATTAATTAAATTACAAATTAGGTGATAATATTAAAGAAAAATTGGGAAAATTTAATTTTTTAGACACCAGCACGAGTGGAATGCACATTTTGTAGACAGCCACGTCCGTCATCAGCACTACTTGTATCTAATCTACTTAGGGTAGTGTTTTTTTAGATGTAAGCATCATCTATTTAACCAATTTTCCCAATTTTTCTTTAATATTATTTGTAATTTAATTAATTCTTTCTCAGAGAGAATAAAAACGAACTTAAGCTTGATTATAAATTTCATTGTATGTAATACATAAAACAGTTCGACTAATAATAACTAAAATTTTCAAAATTAAAAATCGCAAAGCACCGCGCAATCTTGTTTACTCAACAAAGTTTGGTTTGATACTAGATTAGTGTTAACTAAAAACGAATGTTGGAAGTAAAACAAATAAACAAAAAGTAACTTCATTTCTACCCGAAGGTTCGCTGAAGGAACAACAAAATATAGGTGGTAAATATTAAATTAAAAATATTCAACAAGAGGGAAGCTTAAGGTGGTGGTAGACTTCATTCTCACCAACTGACGATTGATAATTGAATACAAGTTTTCTCGTATTCCTTTATCTGGGTTTGGTTGGTTAAATAGATGATGCTTCAACTAAAAAAACACTACCCTAAGTAGATTAGTTACAAGTAGTGCTGATGACGGACGTGGCTGTCTACAAAATGTGCATTCCGCTCCTGCTGGTGTCTAAAAATTAAATTTTCCCAATTTTTCTTTAATATTATCACCTAATTTGTAATTTAATTAATTCTTTCTTAGAGAGAATAAAAACGAACTTAAGCTTGATTATAAATTTCATTGTATTTATTTTTTTAGTGTTTTTGCGAAAGCTAATTTTCCATAAATTCACACAATACGTTTCTTATTAGTTTTGTTGGTTAGGAATTGGTTTCGTAAGTTAGTAAGTCACAATAAAAAACTATACGCCAATTATATCATATCTTTTGTTGAAGCTTTAAAATGCAGGCTTTATGGTTTATGGCCATAGTAATACCCTATCTACATTAGATATACAAAAAAAGAAAAACATTTACACTTACATACATCAAGTGCGACTACTCATGTTAATGTTTTTTCACGTCTTAACTAGATTGTCGAAATATTTGTTATAAATGCTCTTTACATCACAATGACTTTTAAGTTTTATTTTAGTTTGACAGTTTATTTTCAAAAACCGTTATCTGTTGATCAACCGTACCTATATTCTCTGCTATTCTTTAATCATTCAAACATCATTGATGAAAAACAAAAAATTATGATCAGTCAGAACATGATCAGGAACAAATTAATAACGGTAAACAGAACGCGTTGTTTATGTTTTGTTCAAATTTATGGTTCGTGAAAACGAGGTGTAATGAACCTTCTGTAAAAATTACAAGAGTCTTTTGAACATTTTACAAATCAAAAGATATATACTTGCGACAAGGCTGTATCTTTAGGTCTGGAATACTAAAAATTATATTTGATTACATCATGTTTAAAAACAAAAACATTTTACTCTTAATTATGAGCTCTTAAAATATTAAATATTAAGAATTCTTAAATGACTTTAACCTATTGGAAAAAGTAAAAAAGTTCAAAACCTAATTGCTAGAATTTGCAGACTTAAATAACTGGTTTTGATGACTTTTATGTCAAAATTTTTCGATTTTATACTAATTTTGTCTGGCAACTATAAAACGGATGGAATATCATTGTATATTGTTATTTGTATTTCTGCTAACATTAATACATTCTGGGTTCAATTCCTGCCTGGAGCAATATTTTTATTTATTTTTTATTACAATATTTAATCTTTTTTTTAATTAAATATTAAACTTCCAAGTAAAAAATGTACATTCTCATTGCACTTGTAATTAAATGTTTACCATATTAATATAATAATTTTGTGAAATACACGTTAAGCATTTAAGAAGAAAAAAAAATAATTTTAACTTTTCATATCCATTATTGTATTTGAATAGTTTAAAGTATTTTGATAGGCTATATAAATACATTTGTAATTAATTAATTATTTTTGAAAAGGCTTTATGCAAAAAATCGAAAAAAAAAAATCTTCAGTTAATTGTTAATACAATTAAGTTTTATGTGTCGATTTTTATGACATATCATTTATTTTGTTCGTAATATATCCACCTTTAAGATGGTAAAGGGGCAATTTTTTCTGCTCTAAATTTGTTATGAATTTTTTTATTGATTTTTTTTTAATTTCGTACTAAAAACATTTTTTTTTTGTCACTAAATTTTGAACAACAAACCTTATAGCAAATGAAAATAAAAAGCAATTTTATCTTGCATAATTTGGCGTTTAGTTGATCGTACTAGGACATAATTTTCTTATGACGAAATATCCTGGCGTAACTTGTTGAATTACACTGGACATCAAATTAGGCAAAAAATGTTGACTGTGGAAACGAAGCATGTTTTTTAGCTAATCTGGGTGCGCTGAATTCGAATATGGCAACAAAGTTGGGCCTTCACGTCCAGTTCGTTTTTTATCGCATGCTGGCAATACTGTTAAATAGTTAATACTGACACTACAATTTCACAGTTATTACATCATTACGTCAGAACAGAGTGGCCAAAAAGGACTGAATATTCACCAGGAAAACAAAATATTTCAAATAAACCGTTAATTGATCCAAATGACGTTCTTCTTCCACCGCTGCACATAAAATTTGGCCTTTTTAAGAACTTTGTCAAGGTTCTGGACAAAGATGGTGCAGCATTTTTGTTAAAAGTTTTTCCTAAAATTTCATATGCTAAAATCAAAGAAGGGATATTTGTTGGCCCTCAGATCAGGAAGCTTATGAATGATCATAATTTTTCGCAATGTTTATCGGAGAAAGAATATGGAGACTGGGAGTCTTTTAAGTGCATCGTGAAAAGTTTCTTGGAAACAATAAGAGTGAAAATTACAGACAAATTGTTGCTGAATTATTGAAAAATTATCATGAACTGGGTGCACGAATGTCACTCAAAATACATTTTCTTCATTCGCATTTAGATTTTTTCCCACAAAACCTAGGTGCTGTTAGCGATGAACAAGGGGAGCGCGCCCATCAAGATTTAATGAAAATTGAAAGAAGCTATCAAGGATTTTGGGATAAAAGTATGCTGGGAGACTATTGCTGCACTCTAATACGTGAAACTGAACCAACGAAATACAAACAACAATCATATAACGCTATTCACTTTTGAAAGCTCATTGATTTTTAAATAAAATAATAATTTTTTATGGAAAAATCCAACAAACGCTTTTTTCAAAATCAACAATCGTGATATTTGTCATAAATCAGAATTTTAAAATTTTATATTTATTTTTCACGCTCATAAACGAACAACAAAAAATGTTCTGCCTATGTTCATACATGTGTACTTGTTTGTATTTTGTAATATACATATTTTCTTCTATTACAAAATTTACTGCCTACGATCGCACATGCAGAAGAAACAAATAAAAAAGAAATACAGAAAATCCGCCGGCAGATGCACATTACAAAATATTTTTCTACGATCTTTTCGTTTATGTAAAATTATCAAAATTGTAAATACTCAAATATGAACACTTGCGTGAACAACAAAATTTTTTCACTTTTGAACAGAAAGAGAAAAAATAAACCATCGCATTCATAAATGAAAAAACATAAAATATTTTGTAGACTCTCACACATGTATGAGAAGATGCAGCTAAAAAATAAAATGTACACATTCATACATGAATGAACAGCGCGTGATAAAAGAAATGGAAACATAGTTTTTTATGCTTGTTGAACTCCTTAAATTTATCCTACTTTTTTCACAGGGCAATTTTATATAAATCGCCTAAAATATAAATAAACATTTTAGAAGTTACTGCCAGTGTTGTAAAATTTTTTGAAATTATTTAAAAATAGGCCAAAATTTTATTTTAATATTTGAAGTATCAACAAATGGGGTAAATCAACATTAAAAATTTCTAGTATTCTGGAAGGTATATTGCCAAAATTAGCAGCTTAATTAAACCACAGATACTTGCAACGAAGTAAATTCTTTAAATTTCAGACATGTTTTTAATTTAAAGTTTACAAAATTGTATCGCCTGCCATTAGCGGATGGCATGAACTAAACAAACAAAATTTTAAAATAAATTATATTTTATTAGATCTATATACCTCGCTTAAAGTCGTAATCCGAGATCTTGAAAACTGCATATTTAACTTTCTTTATTTTGCTCAACTATAAATAAATTATTAAACCACTAAGTTGAACATTATATAGGCAAAAGCATACTAATAAATTTAACATCTGAATCTTACTTGGTTCATTTAGCTAGTATAAATTACTATGTTTACCACTTTTTACTACTTTTCTTAGTTTTCTAAGTTCGAGTATTATAAATAAAAATTATAACAAATATAAAGAAGCAAAAATTCTAAATTTAAAATTATAATTAATTAAATAATAAATTATTTGAAATATTATTTTTACACACTTTTTTGTTATAAAGAAAAATAAATTTACTACCTGTACACTTGCGCAACCGTGCACCATTCCTGCGAGCATTGATCCGAACCACAGCCACCACTTGTACCCCGAAGGGAGCTTACCAACAAAGGATCAGGGAGATGGCCGGCTCTCTGTGGAGCCACCGGTTCCCGTGGTACCAGTCATTTGTACACTAGTCGGCCGCAAAAAGAACGTGCATTATACAGACCTGTAATTCCAGGAACCCTGGAGTTTGTTTCTCTCTTTTTCCTGGATGTAGTGTGCTATACATTCTGCTTTCTTAAAACTAACTTTTTTTCAGTTGGCTGTCATGTTAGTGTAATTCTTGATACCTTTTGCCAAATAATAAAACTTCAATATTCCCTTAAAGTACATCTTTGCTGAAATATTTGTAATCCCAAATTCTTTAACGTTAATAACTTTCCTTTGGTTGCAAATGAAAGTACTTTCGATTGATGTAAAAAAAAACCTAAATCCTTTGCAAAGATCAAATGTTGGTATTTTGTAGTTGTTTCACTTTTGTCTATAAAAACATGTTTTAATTTTTGTTTCAACAAAATACTTATACTAATACTAATAATACCTTTTTCTAAGTAAATGACAAAAAAAAAACAATATAAAAAGAACTTGCAAAAAAAGTAGCATTTTTATTTTTGCCAAGTAGGACAGGCCAAATCAAAAGTTGTTTTTATTATTTCTGGCTTGTTTTTAATATAGCCACATGGCCATTTCTTAACACATCATCACATTGGGACATAATTCTTGCAAAAAAAAACCGACTACAAAACAAATATATGTGTATCAATTCTAAACTAAAAATTTAAAAGGAAGTAATCTGTAAGAAATAGTTCTCAAATCAAATACTTTTATACTTGTTGCTCTAACGGACATAGTAATTTATGTTCTATACATTCAAATGTCTATCCGTAACGGTTAAGCAGATAAAGCCATATACGACAAATTACGTCAGATATGAGGACACCCTTTATTTTTTTTACACTTATTATTACTGACACAGTAATAAAAAGTAACGGTTCCAAAGATATGGCCATATAGCTTAAACAATATCATCTAGGGGACACCCTTTAATGTGCAATTTTAAATTAAACACTTATTTTAAAGGACAGATTCTTTGTAAATTTAAAATGTCTGTCTAAAAGGGTTCAAAAGTTTGGCCATATGCATCAATTTACATCAACTATTGAGACACCCTTTAAAATTTTAAATATTGATAAATGTTATTATACGGGACATAGTAGTGGAGATTCTGTCTAATTTTCAAGTGTTTGTCTATAACGGTTCAAAAGATAGGGCTAGATAGGTAAAATTATATCAATTATGGGGACACCCTTTAGTTTCCAAATTTAAATTATATACTTGATGTTATAAAGGACTTAGATATACAGGTTCTTTGTAAATTTCAACGGTCTCTCTGTTACGGTTCAAAAGTTTTGCAATATACATCAAATTACATCAACTATTGGGACACCCTTTAACTTCTAATTATAAATATTTATTTTCTGATTATAAATATTGGACATTCTGTCCAATTTTCAAGTGATTGTTTACAATGGTTCATATATTTAAATTGACGTCACATATGGGGACACCCTTTAATTTTTAAGTTTATTTTTTTATTAATTTCTGTTATTGTCAGCTATAGTAATAAGCAGTTTTTTTAAATGTTAAAAGGGTGCCCTTTACGGTTCATAATACACGTAAAAAACACGTATGTTGTATGGGGACACTCTTTAATTTTCAAAATTCTGAACTTCTTTTAAAATGGGACCAATCTGTAAGCATTTCCATTCTAATAAAGAAAAAATTTTTAAAATCGGTTTAGAAATGACTGAGTTATGCGGGCACAAACATAAAAAAAAAAAAGCAACATTCAGACGAATTGATAACCTCCTTCTTTTTTTGAAGTCGGTTAAAAACAATAGAGTATCTTCGACTAAACACGATGACTTTTAAAAAGGTGTTGAAAAAAATAATATAAGACTACAAGGGCGATAATACCAACACTACAAGATTTACTATCGAAGGGGTAAACTGCTCTGCCAAAAGTCCTTAAATATAAACATGTGGAATATGGGAACATATAAACTAAAACATTTTTGATGTGAGAATAGCGTGCGTTTTCGAGTTAGAGGTTGGCCATACTTTTCTTGCAAGTGTTTATTATATTTTTTGTAGATGGATGGAGGATAGCTAGTTTTATACAAAATATAATTTAAAACAGTGAACTGTGGGTCAAATGACCGGTTTTTGAGGCAATAAATCACAGGAATCGGGGTGCTGTAGCTTAAGTGGCTAGTACGTTGAATAACATGTGAACTGAGTAAATCCTTCTTTAGATGTCCTAATTGTTCAAATAAGTTTATTCGGATTATCAGATCCATTATCAAAAGCAACAGCGATAAATTTTACCTCATCACCATCTGTAAGTGTTTTCAGGAGAGAGAAGTAGGATTCTCCCTTCCAATCTGCTTCAGGAAGGCTTGATTTTTGTTTATGATGTCCCAATTGGTAGGTCTCTTTGCTTCACCAAATTCTTTATAAAAACTTTTTCGCTTACATACTTGCATCCGCCTAAGCGAGACAGGTCTCTTTGTTTCACTAAATTTTATAAAAAAAA
This sequence comes from Phasia obesa, assembly GCA_949628195.1. Lineage (NCBI taxonomy): Eukaryota > Metazoa > Arthropoda > Insecta > Diptera > Tachinidae > Phasia > Phasia obesa. The sequence continues at coordinate 77,129,060 of OX451217.1, read as the reverse complement.
AACTTATTCGTTTACGTATCCTCGTAAGCGAGAAGGGATGCAGTTTTTTATTGTTATTGTCTTACAATTATTGCATTCTCGAATGCGCTTGTAAGATGCGCTTATGATAACCGCTTTTAAAAGACATGTGTTTTATTTTACTTCTTACCAAAACTCAATAATTTTTTGCTGGGTACCTCCTAACGAAGTTTTATTAAAATCCATCCAGTCATGCGAACACGGACAGAAAGACAGACAGAGAAACAGACAGGAACAAAATGATGTTTTATAATATGAATAGATATACATTTTAACAAATTAACTATATATGTAAAGAAAACCTTAACTTTTATAAAATCAAGCCGATAGCCTTTGTTGATAGTGCTTTAGTTTCTAAAAGTTTCTATAATTTTAATTATATAATCAAATATATCTACCGCTACCGACAAATAAGGTTATTGCTGATGAAAAAAATGCCAAGCGAAATTAAATAGATGCCAGTCCAAAAAAATGTAGCAGCAGTCAATATTGGTTAAAATGAAATTAACTAATATTACAATTTATATGTGGTCCTGCCACCTATGTTCTAAAGCTTCTACTTGTTGTGTCGCTATGCACAACAAGGGCGTTGGTAGACGTATTGTATTCACCAAAATTGTATCACCACCAACAGGTTAAGGCGATAAGCCAGGCACTGACATAAATCTGTATCACAATCTTACTTATTGGCTTATTCTTGTAAAATATAATTTAACACACAGAAGAGAAATGTTTTACCAATTAAAATTTTTATTTAATTTAAGAAAAAAGTTCAAGTATTTAAATACAATAATTTCGAAAAAATAATGTTACATTTTATTCAATGAAATAATTATTATTTATTATTATTATTAAGATGGTGATCAAATTCAAATAAAAATATAATTAATTGTTAACTAAAACTAATTAAGAACTTTAATTGGTACAGATTTTTTTTCTGTCTAAATATTAAATAAATTAAAAATTACAAAATTATTAATAGAAAAAATTTCGAGTAAAAGTGATTATCCTTGTAGAAGATTCAATTTGATATATTTTACATCGAAATATTGACTTTAGCTTATATGTTTTAACGTCCAACGCTGGGGTTGGAAAAAGAAGTCTGCTGTAAAAAAGATATATATATATATTTTCAATAATTGCTGAAAGTATGTGGATTTTGCGGGCAATAGACAAAAATTCCAATTTTGGGGTTTTTGATGTTTATTTTCTTTACTGCAACTGTATATTGTTACAGGGAACAATGTGTGGTTCTGTTCACTTCATTTCCTTTTTTGATGTATATAATACCGTATTTTTTTGGTAAGAGGCTGTTTGATATTACGGCTGCATGCAAAATGACCTTATGAAAAATCACAGGAAAGCAAAAATTAAGTATGAAAAGTAACCCAAAAATTTTCGTCATTTTGGAGATCCAATTAATTTTTATATTTTGCGCGATTTTAAAACATTTACCATTCATTACCCATTTTTCATTTTTTTGGACTTTTTATTTCGTAAAAAACAGTAAGATTCAACTTTTATTAGAATTAAAAATCGCAAATCATACTTTGAGTAGTATTGTGTAAGAAAATGCTAGACATACAGATCACCGCAAGCAAAACATTTTTATAAAATTAAAGAAAAACGCTAAAAAAAATTTTTTTAAATATAAAACAAATCAGGCGACTTTTTCTATTCGAGCTTATATTAGTAAGCCATTCATATTTTATGTGCTGTTTCTGTATTGCAAGCAAGCAAATCGTCTGGAAAATTTGTGTGAAAAGCACCTAATTCTTTGAGTTATTTCTATACAAATTTTTCAGACGTATCGCTTGCTTGTAATACAGAAACAGCACATTAATTTATTTTTTTTATTCACAGATGCTTCATATTTATTTTAATCATTAAAAACACTAACAAATAATATAATCATTTATTTTCGTACATTAATAACAACATATTTAACTTGGAAACAAAAAGATTTTTAACAGATTTGCTCGAAGGATTAACCACTATTTTTGATTAAATATGAAATATACAAATAATTAATAATTAAGTTATTAATTTATTTAGTGGTATTTTTTATAACTTTTGGCGTAGTTTCCATTATTCTTTTGTAGGTAATTTTTCACATTTAAATGTAATTATTCATTTGGTGATTTTTAAATTTTTTTTTGGAATATTTTTTATATTCATAACAGCTATTTTAGTATTCGTCGCAGCTTTCAACCGTAAATAATGGTTTCTTTTGCCTTGTTTTCGAAAACAACTCACGAATTGGAAACCGGCAAACATGAATCTAATTCCAAGATTCGCTTACTACAATTTGGGCTACTGGTATGCACTTATGTGAGAGTATTAGTGCCTTTATATTTATATGGATATTCAAGCATGTATTGGTGTGTGCGTGTGTGTGAGCAAGTATTATTTGTTGCAAAACCTTAATCTACAATAAACACAATGAACTAGATTTTTCTTTTATTGTATAATTTTGGTTTTAGGATGTATGACTTTTTTGTTTTTGAACTTTTTCTTCATTTTCATTTTTCGTCGTTTGGTTTACTTGTTTTCCATTTCACCAACAAATTTTTTTTTTGGTTTTGGTTTACTTCATTCCCATAACTTTTTCTCATTCTTATGCCAGAATTGCATATTTGGTCATTAACAACCGACCTTATGTTTTTTATATACCTTTACCAAAAACTATAAATTTAAATTCTTTGATCTTACTTTTGGCACTTTTACTAAACTTTCATATTTGAGTTAATTGGCTGGATGTTTGATGTTTATTGAATTTGGAATATAAAACAGTTTCTGTAATAGGGAACGGTATACTAACTCTTCACACGTAATGGAGATTTTATTAAAAAGCTTATGCAAAAATGTTTACAAATAAATAAAAATCTTTTCTTTGTTATATCGTCATATGAAATGTAAAACCATGTAAGTAACAAACAATTTCAAAATAGGAATATTGTGTACCATGTGAATATGCACGTTCCTACAAACTTAATATTTTGTCAAAATAAAGGTTAGTCTGTTAATTTTATGAAAGTTAAATATTTATTTATATTTAATTAAGCTTCTTTCCTCTCCTGTAAAATCGAAAAGTGTAGTTAAATGGTTTTACATACTTATCTGTACAATTTATGGGGTCTTAATTTTATTTTCTTTGAAATGGTTTTTAAATAGAAAATATGTAGGTGCAATCCCGTACTTTTTGGGAGAAGTTCGGTAAAATGAGAGAAAACAAAAATAAACTCTTTTAGAGACAAAAATGCCCAGAAGTACGAGAACACTAAAAACCAACTTTATATCCCAAAACGTGATGTCAAAGTGTTTTGCATGCATTCCCACATAATAAAAATTAAAAACACAAATAAATATTTTGTCTACATGACACTTTTTTTACTAATCTTATATGAAAAATTTTTTAAATAATAGTTTTTATTTTTTTTTAATTTTGTTTGTTTATTTTTTGATTGTTTTATATTTTCACAATCAGCCCAAATAAAAAGCTTGGGTTGTTTCTTGCCAGAAGAAGAATACTTACTCTCAAAATTACTCTGTTTTACGCAATCTTGTAGTACGGGAACAGTTTTCGGTATAATTGGGATCCCGAGGGCTCCCAATGTCGCACCTAATGTGACATATATTTTTTTAACAAATTAATTTTTTTGATTGAAAAGCCCATATCAAGGTAGATTTATCTTACTAGGTGGTGTCGTCCGCCCAGCTGATTTAGTAGTTCGACATGTCAAAAGTTGTATGTGTTCAGAAATTTTATAGTGCAGAAGTGACAAAGCAATAAACCAAATACACATCTTCTCAATTTCCTTCTCTGTTTTTTGATATTTTTGACAAAGCAAGAATAAATTGCCATGTTGTTCTTGTATTGTTGTAGAAGTCACATTGCAAAATCACATTCAAAATGTAGATTTTTAGTCAAATTGCGATATGATGGCAAATTATTTTGAATTTTAGGTTTTTGATAAAGTTGTGATTTTATAGTAAAGTTTAGATTTTTTATAATTCTTAACTTGTTTTCTAACCAAGGCGAATCTATATAAGGTGGCATCTCTGCGACAACAAATACAACAGCACAAAACATCCACATGCATTTCGTTGTTGGTTAAATATAAAGGAAACGCCAAAAACACTAATAAAAATATCACATCCAACAACTAAAAAAACTTTCTTTCTTACCTTTTGGTTGTATAACGAATTTTCAATCGAAAAATATTTTGATTTCCATGCTTATTGAAAATGCAGGTTTAAGGTTGTAAGTACAAAACAACAAGTGGAAAATCGCGATTTTCTAATAGAATAAAACCTTCTGCTGGAAAAAATGTGCAAAAAAGTTCAAAAGGAAAAAAAAGGGAAAGAACTCACGCAGGAGCAAAATTGTACGGGCCAGAACAGCAAAGAGGTCATATTAATTACTTAATAAAATTTTTCCTTTGTAAATTAAAAATACAATATTTATTTATAATGCCTTCTGATAAATGCATATGTACTATTGGGAATATTTGAATTGATTCTAATTTCTACCGAATGTGCGCCAATACCAAATGAAAATTCGTTTGATCAGCTCTTTCGACTACCGTCGAAAAACTTTAAAAAAGATTAAACTTTGTTCAATGAAATATTATTTACCACAAGTAATTTGAAAAATGTAAAAAACTCAATCATGCAACCATAAAGTTCAAGTAATTAGTAAAATGTTTTGCTTAAATTTGTATGACAAATTATTTGTGGAAGTGGTTTTGTTTTTATGATTTAATCAAAAATATATGGATTTTCTCAGTTTAAGTGGACATAAAGTTATTAGTTGGGCCGACTTGAACAATGACTTTAGTTTAATCTGAAAGCCTGAAGAAATAAGTGTTATTTTAGCAAAAATTAGGCCGCACATCGGTGCTCCTCACGCGTTGAGTTTACCAACAAACAGCACTTTGGGGCTTCTGCTAAGATTTTTGTTGTTGTCATTGTCTTATATAGTTTATTAAAAATGTGCAAATGTGGTAATTTATTACTCGTTAGTCATGCATGAGTCACGCTTGAATCACGTCCAAGCGTGGTTTATTTTATAAATTATGGTGATAAGCGTCACCCTCTCTTCACTTATTAGTTTGGCAGATTGTTATTTATTAACATGGATAAATCCTTGCATGCACATTAGAGTGGGTCAATTTTTTTCTTGACCAAGCGGTTGTCAAAATCGTATTCTACCAGGAATTCAGATATAGAAAAGTTAATATTTTTGGTATGGTGGTACCGTCTCTACCCTCCTATACTGCGTAGATTTTGTTAAAACACGTAGTGTGCCACGCTGTTGTAGTTCTGCAGATATAGGAAAATATTAATTTTTGTATGCGGGGTACCCATTTCCCCCTCCAAGATATAATATTGAGAAATATTATTAATTTTTTTGTATGGGGGTACTCCTCGTATACCACCAAGATCTTGTTTAAATATCCAGTTTGTTCTAAGAGCTACCCACATACAATTTTGTGAACGTCACTATTACAGTTGTTGAGATATTAATTAATCCGCAAAAAAGGACTTTTGGCCCCTCTGTGAGACGTGCCGAATCTTATACATGCATGTTACTTTCTGTAGGAAAGTAAGACCGTTATATTCCAAAATTTCACAACAGCATATTTTCGGTTTTTCTCTTTTCTTGTTATGGACACCAAAGGCATGTGGTCTAAATAGGACGGCGCTACATACCTCACAACTCATGCCACATTCATCATTCGACACGAACGATTTGAGTGCGTAGTGTTCGACGTTGAGGTGATATGAGGTCGTGGGCGCGTTAGGCTTTTTAAGGGCCTAGAGTCATAGAAAAATGGACATTTCGTAAGCACGTCATTCAGTAAAGTCGCGCCGGACATTTCTACAATGTTATATTCCATACATAATGGCATCGATAGACCTTTCAAATGAATAATCAATTTCAATGATGTGTACCTCACACACACTTTTTTAATTAAGTTTAAAGATAAGAATCGCTTAATGAAAGATACCTTACAATGAACAGTGTATGTTCGCGCACAAAAAAAGGGACCTAAGGGTAGTTTGACCGAATATTTTTAATTTTTAATTGAAGAATCGAATGGGAGTGTTCCAGAACCCCGCCGAAGCTTTATTCATGTCGAAAATTTGGTCTTACTGCATGTGAAGCTATGGGTGACTTTAGTGTTAAGAAATCAAAAGCTGTTGATGTTCTTGGTATTAAAAACCAGTGAGTTGTCCGATGGATTAAATAGATTTTTAAAGTCTCAGCTTTCAAGTTCCTCGGCTTTTTAGAAGAGTGTAAAAGCACTTCATCTCATATTCTTACTATTTATATTACCTATATCCGATTAAAAATGGAATACAACTCTCATGTATGTACCGGCGACCCACAGTTTATTTTGGGGCTACACGACCAGGTGCTGGAAAGTGCGAAGAAGTTCAACTGTTACAGTAGGGTATCCAACTCTATAGAACGGACAATGTGGAATGTGTTTCGCTACTTTATCGTTACTAATGGGTGATTTTTTTGAGGTTAGGATTTTCATGCATTAGTATTTGACAGATCACGTGAGATTTCAGACATGGTGCCAAAGAGAAAGATGCTCAGTATGCTTTGACATTTCATCATGAATAGACTTACTAACGAGCAACGCTTGCAAATCATTGAATTTTATTACCAAAATCAGTGTTCGGTTCGAAATGTTCAAATGTGACAAATTTTGTACAGCGATGAGGCTCATTTCTGGTTGAATGGCTACGTAAATAAGCAAAATTGCCGCATTTGGAGTGAAGAGCAACCAGAAGCCGTTCAAGAACTGCCCATGCATCCCGAAAAATGCACTGTTTGGTGTGGTTTGTACGCCGGTGGAATCATTGGACCGTATTTTTTCAAAGATGCTGTTGGACGCAACGTTACGGTGAATGGCGATCGCTATCGTTCGATGCTAACAAACTTTTTGTTGCCAAAAATGGAACAACTGAACTTGGTTGACATGTGGTTTCAACAAGATGGCGCTACATGCCACACAGCTCGCGATTCTATGGCCATTTTGAGGGAAAACTTCGGAGAACAATTCATCTCAAGAAATGGACCGGTAAGTTGGCCACCAAGATCATGCGATTTGACGCCTTTAGACTATTTTTTGTGGGGCTACGTCAAGTCTAAAGTCTACAGAAATAAGCCAGCAACTATTCCAGCTTTGGAAGACAACATTTCCGAAGAAATTCGGGCTATTCCGGCCGAAATGCTCGAAAAAGTTGCCCAAAATTGGACTTTCCGAATGGACCACCTAAGACGCAGCCGCGGTCAACATTTAAATGAAATTATCTTCAAAAAGTAAATGTCATGGACCAATCTAACGTTTCAAATAGAGAACCGATGAGATTTTGCAAATTTTATGCGTTTTTTTTTAAAAAAAAGTTCTCAAGCTCTTAAAAAATCACTCGTTACAATGGAATGTGCTCTAATGAAATCAGAGAACTTCTTCCCGACAGCCGTACAAGGGTTTAAAATGGTTAACAAATTTTTTTTTAATTGGGGTAAAATTTAGCGAGAAATTGGTTGGAAGTGGTCCAAGACCCCTCCCCGAAATGTTTCTTGTGTTGAAAAATTTGTTTATCAGCGTATAATTTATACGGCTCTTCTATAACTCTTCTGTAAAATTTTCCTTTTTACCCTTTGTTCTCTTTCTATTTGTGCGGTCACATATGCTTATAGCTTTCAATATTTTAAGTTTAGCAAATTTAACCAAACAGGTACATAAGGTTTATGTTACAAATTGTTTGATTATAAATTTGTATAACCGAAGATGAGCAAAATTTAAATTTGTTTAACAAATTTCTAAAAGTGTTCTTTTAATGATTTTCAGCTATGTACTCGTATATGCGTTATATTGTGCACATGTGTAAACTTTTTTTTAGTTATTATGTGTTTACTTAAGTTGTGTTAATTGAATTAAGAGATTTTGTATTTTTTACGCTTGAAGCTAACCCGGAAATAAGTTCCTTCCTTTGTATCCTGGGGATTGTAGCTACATGTGCAATGAGTGACAAAAAAACAACAAGAGAATTGTGCATAAGCTAACAAAATATTCACTCATACGCAAATGAGCTACAAAAACCAACAGCATTATATGAAATCCACCTCATAACAAAATAAACACCGAGGAGCAATGTGTGGATAACATGTAAAGAAATCTAGTCTATCAGTTCAATCCTTTGTCGGCGTGTTTATGTTTGGGTGGGTGCAAAAACTTATTTTTAGATGTTGGTACAATTGCACCTACTACTTTGGATAAATCTGAACTAAAACGGTACCAGGTACCAGTAAAGAAACAGTTAGCTTAGAAAGTAACTAAATAATAAGTTTATAAATTTAAATAAACCTGACTGAAATCTTTTTAATGAATGAAAAAAATTGTGTGAATCTCATACAGAGAATTGACTTAGGTAAAGATTTGACTAAAATCATTAAATATTTGTTTGCCATAGTCTCACCGCAAATATAACTGCAATGTCTGTCTCTCCATCTGTTACAGGTTTTTATATTTCTATTGAAGCATAACGGTTATATGATCGGACTGAAATATTCTTATAAACTTTTAAACAAAAAAAATTTGGGTTTTTTTTACAAAAGTGACTACCCTACCTATGTTAATCATAGGACTATTAAATCCTTCTTTGAATATGCAGAAATGAAGCTTTAAAAATCTGTTTACATTTTTTTTAGAGAACTTTGCTCTCAGAGCAATATTAAAATAAATCATAAAACTTGTTTTATAACTAGAGAGGGCTTAGGCATTACAATTTTTAACCCAATTCTTATTCTTTTTTGCTATAGGTAGTCTTTAAAATGGCTAAAAAGGAATTACTAATGCCTCAGTAAATTGAATATAAGCAAAAAACCACACAGAGCCAAAGATGCCTAATAGAATCAAGAAGATTTTCTCTATGAAATGTTTCTAGGCTAAGGGGTATTCAAACAGAAAGAAGGGAAGTTTTTTTGAGAAGATTTCTTATTATTTTCATGTGGTAAATCGTTTTAATTTTATCAATAAGGAAATCCCATTAGATCAATAAGAAAACTTGTTATTTACAATTTTTTACTCATTTTTGACACAAAAAAACAATCCATAGAGAAAAACTTTTTGATTCTATTTGGAGTTTCTTCTGAATTATATAAAAAATGGATTTCTTATTGATTTCATTAGCCTACCTAATTGATTTTTTCAAAAAGGTATTCCTTATTGATTTCATTAGGTTCCTATATGATCATGTGTAAGCCATCTTTTTATTTTCTTAATAAGGATATCTCCTTGATTAAATTAGCTTTCTTCTTATTTCGTTTATATAAATCAAAATAGGAACTGTTTTTTAAAACATAAAATATAAAATATAAATTTGGTGTAGCGGTTAAGTGCGTGCCTACAAAACGAAGCACACCAGGTTCGATTCCTGGCAGAGGACGAAAAATGTTTCTCCTTGGTTTCGGGTTTTAGAAATAAATTGGCTGCAAGCCCCTCTACACAATCCATCAAAAGAAGCGCCCCTGACCTTTCCACACCCCCTGGAAAAATAGAGGATAATATGAAGGCAAAAAAGACAGCTGTGCCACCACAAAAAGAAAAGGTAGAAAGAAATCAAAGAAAGATTGGGATTAATTAAATTAAATTAGCAAGAAAAAAGAAATTAAGTTTTTATTTTAATTGTTTTAAGTTTTTTATTTTAATTGTTTAAAATCAAAAAGAAACCCTTTTTGAAAAAAAATAAGAAGAATACCCATTAAAAACCCTAAGTTTTCTTATTGATTTCTTCAAAAAGGTTTTCCTCATTAAAATAAGACTTTCTTCTTATAGTTTTGTTCTATTTTATTAGGTATTTAGGCACTGTTTTTTATATGTGCATCAGAGATTAATTTAGTGTACACATTTTATCCTCTATGCACACAAAGCTACACAATGGACATCGAAAAAAAAAATACCAAAAAATGTATGCATGACTCACTTTATACATAAATAACTCTTGAGTGTCCACTGCTGTGCGTTATATCTAATACATTGAAGACATTAAAAGCATCGAATTAACTTTATATACGTATGCACATTCGTGGTGAAGATACCATTGATTTTGTTTTGTAACTTCATAAGATTAATGTGTGTGTGTGTGCTGTAAAAGCAAATACTGAAAATATTATAAATACTAAATATCACTTTTAGCAAATATTGAAAATATTATAAATACCCAATATCATTTTTATGTCTCTAGTTTAAAAGTTACAAAAATCACTAATATGGCAACTCCCACCCATGTGTTTGCATGCTAAAGCATATACACAAGATGTACACAATTACAGTCATAGCCACACATTAATATCAGATGTACATGCCGAAAGAAAGGCAATGTCTTCAATGTATAGAAGTTGTACAGTGTTTTCAAGGTGTACATTAACATTTCTTGTACATTCCTACGATCTCTGGTGTGCATATCACCTTTTTGGGGAAAATCACAATTCAGAGGATTGTAACTTTTGAACGAAACGCGCTATTTTATTATAAATTTTATCAAAAATGCAGCCGATATCTTAAAATAAAAATTCGACAATAAGTATAAGTCCAGCACGTCAAAAATACATATTTAAGGTCGACCAAAAATTTACCAGAAACTTTTTCTATGTCAATTTTCGCCCAAACTAAAACTGATAAGTAGATGAAAAAATAAATAAATAAAAAAAAAACACAAAAAAAAATTTCTTAACAACAGAATTGTGATATAAAAATTGAACTTTTTGCATTTTCAATCGACTAGGAAATATAAAGCAGCCTCTCGCCCTAGGTGCAGACTTATATCAAATTAAAGAGTGAAATCTGAGCTTTCATTTGATGTAAAGGACATATAGCAAAAGTTTGCAAAAGTTTTTTAAACATACAAAAAACTACAAAAAATACGTAACGCGCACATTCTGTCGCTTTACGTATGTTAGCATGCAATAGCATGTTTACAACTTTTTACTTTTATTTTTTTTAATTGTTTACAACTATTCACTTATTGTTTATTATAATAGATATTTTCTAGGTCTATCCAAGTTTTAATCTTAACATTTGAGTTATAAATAAATTTTTTATGACATTTATGATACCAAACTTTGGGGGCTTATCCATATGCCCCCTCTGATTTGCTTCTGTGCGATGTTATTAAAGCCGTAATGCCACTCACTTTTTTGACTTTTTAAGATTTTGGAGAACAGTACGATTATACTATAAAAGAAAATTCCTCGAAGAGTTCAGGTATATTAAAAAAAATCCCCAAACCTCAAAATTTCTTTACATGTTATCGATAAAAAAACAATACAAAAAAAAATATAAAATATTGTAGCTTAAAAATAACATTTCAAGCAATGTAACTATATTTATCTTACTAGGTAGTGTCGTCCGCCCAGATGATTTAGTAGTTTGATATGTCAAAAGTTGTACGTGTTTAGAAATTTTATAGAGTAGAAGAGAGAAAGCAATAAACCAAATACACACCTTCTCAATATTCTTCTCTGTTTTTTGACTACAAAGCAACAACAAAACGCCATGTGTTCTTGTATTGTTGTATTTGTTGTAAGGAGGCCACTATCTAGTAAGATAAATATACCTTGATTTCAAGCTTAAAATATTACAGTGATGCTAATTTATTAAATTTTAAAATTTTTTTATCTTGGCGTTTTTTTTTTTCGAAATAAAATGCTACACTATTGAAAGATAACAATAAAAGTAAACAAAAATAAAAACATTTTTGTTTTCATTATATACATACATATATTTTTCATCTTCTAAAATTAGCTATTCTTAACCTAAGATTACAAGAGCAATCCACGTATTTTTTTACAGATTGCAAGAGCAATCTTAGGTCAAGAAAAGACGAAAAAAGTTAGTGTTATTACGGCTTAAGATATCGTTGGTGGATTCAATTACATTTCAGTTACAATTACAATTAAAATTACAGGTAATTTGTACCTGCATATTCTAAATTACACATTACAAGTAATTGTAATTTAAATCACAAGGAATTACAAGTAATTGTAATTTGTAATAATCATTAGTTGAAATTGAACAAAATTCAATTATATTCTTAACAATTTTCCATTACATGTAATAAAAATTAAATTTTTCAATTACAGTAACATGTAGTTGTTTTTTTTACTACATTACAAGCAATTGTAGTAATGGGTGATTTTTTTGAGGTTAGGATTTTCATGCATTAGTATTTGACAGATCACGTGAGATTTCAGACATGGTGCCAAAGAGAAAGATGCTCAGTATGCTTTGACATTTCATCATGAATAGACTTACTAACGAGGTACGCTTGCAAATTTTTGAATTTTATTACCAAAATCAGTGTTCGGTTCGAAATGTTCAAATGTGACAAATTTTGTTCAGCGATGAGGCTCATTTCTGGTTGAATGGCTACGTAAATAAGCAAAATTGCCGCATTTGGAGTGAAGAGCAACCAGAAGCCGTTCAAGAACTGCCCATGCATCCCGAAAAATGCACTGTTTGGTGTGGTTTGTACGCTGGTGGAATCATTGGACCGTATTTTTTCAAAGATGCTGTTGGACGCAACGTTACGGTGAATGGCGATCGCTATCGTTCGATGCTAACAAACTTTTTGTTGCCAAAAATGGAACAACTGAACTTGGTTGACATGTGGTTTCAACAAGATGGCGCTACATGCCACACAGCTCGCGATTCTATGGCCATTTTGAGGGAAAACTTCGGAGAACAATTCATCTCAAGAAATGGACCGGTAAGTTGGCCACCAAGATCATGCGATTTGACGCCTTTGAACTATTTTTTGTGGTGCTACGTCAAGTCTAAAGTCTACAGAAATAAGCCAGCAACTATTCCAGCTTTGGAAGACAACATTTCCGAAGAAATTCGGGCTATTCCGGCCGAAATGCTCGAAAAAGTTGCCCAAAATTGGACTTTCCGAATGGACCACCTAAGACGCAGCCGCGGTCAACATTTAAATGAAATTATCTTCAAAAAGTAAATGTCATGGACCAATCTAACGTTTCAAATAAAGAACCGATGAGATTTTGCAAATTTTATGCATTTTTTTTTAAAAAAAAGTTCTCAAGCTCTTAAAAAATCACTCGTTATTAGAATTACAAATTAAATATGATGTGTAATTGAAAAAATATCAATTACAATTAAAAATAGTTGAATGTAATTGTAATTGAAAATTGAAAGTGTAATTAATTACAGACAGTAATTGACATCTCCCAAGCCTATTAGTAGGCTTTACATTGCCTTAAAAGTGGGCACTTTATCTAGATTTATTTTAAATTAATGCAAAACTTAAGTTCAACTACACATCTCATTTAGCCATGTTGAGTTACAACGAAATCAGAATATCCACGAATTTTTTATATTTTTTCCCAAAACCAAGTGTGCATCACAACCACTCGAAATATGAGATATTTGACTTGGTAGATTGCAAAGAAGATATAAAGGGTGGTTAAATTTGTAAGGGCCGATGTTGATTTTGAATAAAACACAAATTATTTATCGGCCAAATAGCCGCCGCGACCTCGGCGGCACACCTCTATCCGATGCTCAAAATTTTCGATGACGCTGAGGTATAATTAGGTTCTATGCCGTTAGTGTGCCGAAATATCTCATTCTTTAGCTTGAATTGTTGCAGGCTTATCGATGTACATCTGTTCTTTCAAATAACTCCAAAAAAGTCCAACGGTGTAAAATCACATGATCTTGGTGGCGATTGAATTAGTCGCGCAAAAGAGACATTGTTTCGTTAGCTGTGTGGCAAGAGGCACCGTCCTGTTGAAACGACATATCGTTCACATCCATATCTTCTAATTCGGGCCATAAAAAGTTCGTTATTATCTCACGATAGCGAACACCACTCACAGAATCTGCCAGACCGACCTCATTATGGAAAAAATATGCCTGATGATGCCGCCAGCCCATAAACCACACCAAATAGTCATTGGTGCATTGGTTTTTCGACAATCAATCTTGGATTATCATTCCCCCAAATGCGGCAATTCTGCTTATTGACGAATCCACTGAGGTGAAAATGTGACTCATCACTGAAGATGATTTTCTTCGAAAATTGATCATCCAACGTTGCCATTTCTTGCCACCATTCTGACCATTGCTCGATCGTGGGTGTATTTTTCCATGGTGCAAATTGAATTAGTCTGAAATTGCGAAAATTGAAAAAAAAAAATTAACTGCAGAAAAAAAACTTGATATTTAGGTGTGGTTCTTAAAATTCAACCACCCGATACTTATAAATTATGGCCGCTAATACAAAAGCTTTTTTATTCACTGTAATGAAACGGGCTTCAAATTTTAAAATGTGTTTGGTATTTAAATTCAGAAACTAAAAACTTCTTCGTTCTCTTTACCTTATAAAGGTACTTAAATTGAAAAAGTTATCTGTTTTTCACCTAAAAAAAATAATAAGGATTTTTAAAAAAAGTACCAAACACTTAAATGTTTGTTTTCAAAAGTGTGGATGTGAAAATTATATTCCTACTAGCTATGCCCGCCACGTCGTGGTCGTCCTGAAAATATTTTGTTCGATTTTGCTTTCGTTTATGTATTTTCTGTATATAGAGGTAAAATTCTAAAATTTTTGTAGAGTTCTGAAAATAGTGTTTAATAGTGCGTTTCCATTACAAGCAAACCAAGTTTTTTTGAGCAAAACAAGTGTTTCCCTTATCTCGTAAGTGTTTTCTTATTCGAATTTTCTTAATTATTTTGAATTTTATTTTGTTTACAATATTTTTATTATAAAACAAACAAAAATTGTGTTATTTAAAACTAAAATGAAATAATTTATAAAATGGAAGATAAAATTGACTTTCTGTTAAATTATATGGTGCATAGAAATGATATGTTGACAAAAGTGTGTAATCACGTTACAAATGCTACAATTTTGTTTCAGCGATAAATGCCGGAAAAGAATTAAGAGAAATATCATTAAGATATATTTTTACTCTTCTAGTAAAAGTAATAATTGCATTTATCTCCAAGATTTTGGAGTAAGAGTCATCTAATCATGCATATTGGTCACTATAATCTTGTAAGTCAGTTAGTATTTGATTTGCCTGAAATTTCAAAAGTTACGGTTTAAAGACGCACATTTGTACTTACATTCGTTAACATATACACAAAAAAATGAAAACAATAATAATCAAAAATTAAAAATAATAGCCATTTCTCTTTATTTATTATTTATTTATAAAATATGTTTATAAATAATTTTTAGCATACATTTACCATGAGGAGAGCCACCAGAAACACCGACTTTGTCCTTTTCCGTTCTGAAATTTGCTATCAAACAAATCATTAAGTTTTTGCAATTATTTTGTTACTAAAATTTTATTTACCTACTTATATCTTGTGGTCAGAAATTATAATTCCACTCATAGCTTCCAACTCCAGACGCTTCTCTTCCAAGATATCAGAGTTTATTCTTGAGTCCCTTAACATATCAGTCTTAAACTTCTTCTTAACTTTCTTTTCTTAAATTTTGTTGACCTATTAAATGTGAACTGGGTTTATGTAAGTACTTACACTCATACACATATGTACATACATATCGATACCTTAATATAGAAAGGCCCTAACTAACGTTTTTTTACTTTGCAGGAGAAGGGAAAAACTTAAGTTATACAAAGTGATTTGATGATCATATGAAATATGAATGGGAAATCAAGTTGGAAAACAATTGATTTGAGCAAATCAAGTGTTTTGGCCGAAATCACGTAAATGGATGCGCAATATAAGATATCATGCTTTCAAAAATAAAAGGTGTTGTCAAGTTTGTAGTACATTTAAATCGGTAAAATTGCGTACTTTCACCATTTTTCTATATTGGGATATTTCTGTGGAAAAAAGTATCCTATTTTTGAATAAAGATACTAAGGTCACTCACAACAAAATTTTATTAAAATTCATTCAGTAGTTTTTACCTGATGCAAATACAGACAGACGGATAGACAGACATAAATTCTAAAAATTGCTGTTTTCTATTTCATTGCGATTACTAATTGCACCAGCAAAAATTTTTCCAAAAAAATTTTCATGAACAGAAATAGACCTGTTACAGTTTTCTTATATGCATATAAGTATAGATATATACTGTACCAGCCATTGTACACAAAATAAATTTTTAATACACAGGGATGCCAGTGATTTTATATGTGTGGGTTTATAAAATAAACTCATATTATGAGTGTTGGAAGGTTTTTGCTTTTAATGTATGCATTTGCAGCTTTACGGTTTAGCGTAATAAATTCTCACAGGAAAAACAATTTAAAACTAATTATATTATGATTTATTCAAACTAAAATTAGGGATATTTGCCTGTGTGGAGTATGGTATTAAAATATTTTTTTTGCTTTGTTTTTAAATTTACGTAAAATATTTTATGTGTTATTTTTTCTACTGTAGCTATAATGATAAGGTTGTGAGACAGCAAGACCTCTAAAATTAGACATTCAATGAAATGGAATCTTTTAATTACTTTGGTTAAATATCTAACGATTAAGTTTCGCGGTAGATATAAATATGTGACACTTAAATAAAGCAAGCATAGCATTTCTAAACTTTAGCCAGGAAATATATCTATACATAGAATCACCAAAAAACTACTGAATGTATTTTTACAAAATTTGGTGAGGAGGTACCTTAGTGTTCTGATTTCAATAAAGGATACTTTTTCCGGAAAAATATCTTATTTTCAAGAGAAAGTGGAGAGAATGCAGTGCGGGTATATTTTAAGGCATGTTTTATTTTTGAAAGCGATACATTTTAAACACAGTTGCGCAACAGATGGCGCTGTTTTAAAATAATGACAAAATATGAATTGAAAGCGGGATATTTTAAAAACGGCTGCGCAACAGATGGCGCTATTTTAAAATAATGACAAAATATTAATTACTTACTGTCAAATAGCCAATTGAATAAAATTTTTATTTTATTTGTATTTTTACTCTGTGGAATTACATTGCCATTAAAATATTTTCAACACCTTTTACAGTGCTTTACAAAAATTTTTAGCAAAGTATATTTATCTTACTAAGTAGTGTCGTTCGCCCAAATGATTTAGTAGTTCTACATGTCAAAATTTGTATGTTTTTATACATTTTATAGTACGGAAAAGAGAAAGCAATAAAATACATACATCCTTTCTTAATTTCTTCTATACTTTTTGATATTTCGAACTGCAAAGTAACAATAAAATGCGATGTTATTCTTGTATTGTTGTATTTGTTGTAGAGACTCTACTACCTACTAAGACAAATCTTTTTTTTTAGAATTTTTATCTAGGGATGGTACCTTTCTATGAAAAATGTACGTATACGGGAACCACTATAAAGGTCAGTGCTGTTTATGTAACCCAATTGAACAAAACGTCTAGAAAATTTGTATAGGAATAACTCAAAAAATTTAGTGTTTTTCTTGCAAATTTCCTAGACGATTTGCTCAATTGGGTTACATAAACAGCACATAAGAGTCTTAAAATTTGTGTGGATTACACAGAGCCCAAAAATACCTACCAGAATCAAAAAGTTTTTCTCAAGGGGGTATGCCAGCAGAAAGAAAATATGATAATGCCAAAGGAATTCCTTATTATTTTCATGTGGTAAATCCTTTTAATTTTACCAAGAAGTAAATTTTATTCAAACAATAATAAAACTTGTTATTCACATTTTTTTTTTAATTTTTCGCACAAAAAAAAAAACAATCCATAGAGAAAAACTTTTTGAATCTATTTGGTGTTTCTTCTGAATTATATAAAAAATGGATTTCTTATTGATTTCATTAGCCTACCTAATTGAATTTTTCTAAAAGGTTTTCCTAATTGATTTCATTAGGTTCCTATATGATAATGTGTAAATCATCCTTTTAATTTTCTTAACCTTCCTGGCCATTTCGTCGGTCTGTGAGACCGATGAATCACTTTTGTGTTAATTTCACGAAAACAAAAAATTGCAACACCATCATTCTCTCAGTATCTTCATTATTTCTCATTATACAACGTTTAGTGTAACAAGTGCGTTTGAGTTAAACTGTTGTACCGGTGATTGCTAATCAGACGGTCTGTGAGACCGACTTATAGTTAAGTGTCACATTTTCGACAGGTAAGATGGTTTTGCTAAATTGGAAATTTTTAGATGAAAATGGACAATTAGCGATCAGTTTATATGATTTAATAAAAGAATTATGTTCAAAGTTAATTATCGTGATATTTTCGTTAGATATGGCAGATATTGAGCGCGTTAGAGCTATTCTGAATGAAATCGATTCAGATCTATATTCTGATGTGAAAAGTGGTACTGAATACGAAGATAATATTGATGTGTGTGAAGCAAACACTGATACTGATCAAGAAGACTCAGAGGAAAGTGATGTTGAAGATTTACAGGACGCTCAATCGAGCCACAAGCTCTAACGACTGATTGAAATTTACAAAGACTAACCTCATAATGAGGCATATATTTTAAGCATTTTAAAATTAATTTTTTTTAGTGTTCCTGTTTTTTCTTGAATTCATTTTATTTTTTTTTTGTTTACTTCTAAAACATATGAAAAACAACATTTTAAAAATGTTGTGTTTTGTAAATGAATTTTTTTTTTATTTTTATATGAGGTCTAGGATCAAAAATGCCAAATTATTGTGATGAAATATAAATTGATGCTGTGAGCTAAAAAAACTTAATTTTGTTTTTTTTTCTTACTTCAGTTATTTCAGATTGGTTTGTTAAATATGACCACTGCGCAGGTTTTGAAATCTTTAGAATAGTTTTGAGATACCGAGAAATACTTGAAATCGGTCTGAGAGACCGAGAAATGTTAATGTGTCGCACAAAAATGAAAATAGTCAGGAAGGATATCTACTTGATTATATTAGCTTTCTTGCTATTTCGTTTATATAAATCAACATAGAAACTGTTTAAACTGTCTTTTAAGAGATTATAGTTATCTCTTCGGGCTGTTAAACCATAAAATATACATTTGTTGTAGAGGTTAAGTGCGTGGCTACAAAAGGAAGCACACCAGGTTCGATCCCTGGCAGAGGATGAAAAAATTTTTACCATGGTTTTTCGGGTTTTAGAAATTAAGTGGCTTCAACCCCCTCTAGAAATCCATCAGAAGAAGCTCCCCTGACCCTTACACAACCCACCCACCCCCTGGAAATGTAGTGGATAATATGAAGGCAAAATAAAATATGTATATATTTCTATTATTTCATTTAACTTTAAATTTTTCTAACAAAGCCGACTGTCGCAATTATAAATGTGCAAATAAAGTAAAGGGTGTTTTTTATTGAGGTATAGAACTTTAAGTTGGCATTACTTTTCAAGATGGCGACCGATTTAACAGCTGTCAAGTGATTTATTCTCAGTTTGGTTTGGCAATTCATCGTGCATAGACTCACGCCTAAACAACGCTTGGAAATATTGCAAATAGGGCCCGAAACGGGATTACCGTTATTCCCGATTTTCATAAGCGAATTTTGTTTAGCGATGAAGCGCACTTCTGGTTGAATGGCTACGTCAACAAACAAAACTGCCGCATTTGGAGTGAAGGAAATCCTCAAGTGTATGTCGTTACATCCAGAAAAATTGACTGTTTGGTGCGCTTTATGGGCTGGTAGAATCATTGGTCCGTACTTTTTCAAAACCGATGGTGGCCAGAACGTTACAGTCGGTATGGATTACTAACTTTTTCATTCCTGAATTGAATAACCATAATGTCTAGCAGATGTGGTTTCAACAAGACGGCGCAACATATCACACAGCTCGTGCCACAATAGATTTATTGAAAGGCACGTTTGGTGACCGCCTAATTTCACGTTTTGGACCTGTGAATTGGCCTCCAAGATCTTGTGATTTAACACCGCTAGACTACTTTCTGTGGGGCTATGTAAAGTCATTGGTCTATGCGGATAAGCCACAAACGCTTGACGATTTGGAAGACAACATTCGCCGTGTTATTGCCGATATACGGCCACAAATGTTGGAAAAAGTCATCGATAATTGGACGCCCAGATTGGACTACATCCGCGCCAGCCATGGTGGTCATATGCCAGAAATCATATTTAAAATGTGATGTCACAAGATTATCTTTCGTATAAATAAAATTCATGTCAATCGAATAATCCTTCGTTGTTTTATTGCAATTTAAAGTTCTAGACCTAATTTCAAGTTAATTTGAAAGTAGAATAAGTTAATTTTGGAAATGACAAAATATATGTATGCAAAATTGCATGATTACATGTTGATTTCGGCCGAAATCACGAAAATGCTTAATTTCGTTGCAGCCTGAACAGGCTATTACCTATATTTTGTTTAATGAGCTTTCCCTAATCAGTGTAATCAAGCTGTTTAATAAGTCGTTCGAATTTTGCTCTTTCAAAAATAGACATTGTAGGCCACTTGTTACACAAGATTGCAGAACGGCTTTAGGAACTTAGTTCATTAAATTCTCTAGCCCTTATCCAAAAAATAAAGTCTACTTTAATTCAAATTTTATACGAAAATTTTGTCTTAAAGTACATTTCAAGTAGACTTTTTTTTTGCATCTTTAGGTACTTTTGACATAGGTGCTTCTTGCAAAGATTTAGGGCTTCATCATTTTAATACAGTCACATATTTATCTATTTCCACTTTTGTCTTTTCTTTCTGAACATTATCAACATTTATTTGTGTCACACTGTGTTTAAAATGCAGCGTTTACTTTTTTTTATTTTATTGTCACTACTTAGAAACAATGGCGATCAAGAACGAGTACGAAAGTCTGGATTAGTATTTAAACACATAATGTTTCTATTGTAGCATGACTCAAGTTCATCATTACCAACAAGAACATTTCTGGCTGCTTTTAAATAAAAGAATATCATGTTACCATTCAATAATAAACGGTCAACACACTTAATGACTATTGCTGCTTCAGCGTATTAAACTGAAAACACTCAGTCAAACTGCTACTGTATCAATCGTTCTACAGTTGTGTTATTTATTACAAATCTAGCCAAGGATATTCTGTCCGTCGCTACACTACCCACTGTATATAGAATTGCTAAGTAAGCAATTATTTAGTATAAATTCCGACGATTGTTTTCAATAAACACGATTCTTTTGCTTAACCTCATGAAGTGCTATCTAGTAGCACCCTAACTGCAAAAGGAATTAAAAACTAGAAATTTATTATTTTATTAACTGGGTAAACACTACACTATGTTCGTTTGTTTTTATTAAAAAAAACGTATACGTCAGGTATTTAATTAAGTAGTGTTAGTAGCCTTCGTTCTCACCAACCAGATGGAATCATGTTGAATTTAACAAAATTTCTGGCATTCCATTATCTGAATTTGATTAGTTAAATAAAATAGATAATTAACGTTGCATGCCTATTCCAATTTTAATTTATCTATAAAAATTAATCACCTAATTAGTAAAAATATTCTGGTTACGAAAAATATTTGCGTAACTGACGTCTGGTGTATTTTTATCCCCCTCTGTCGATCTTAGCCTTGATACATTTATGCTACTCTTCGTAAATAGTCTCAATTATGTTGTTAAGCTGTATTCATTTTAAATTACCTTGTATCTTATTATAATTAACTATAATGCTCATTTAGGAATTACACCATAGATATTTAGTCGAAAACTATAATTTTGAACAAAAAAGTTTGTTAGTTTCCAGTTTTCGTTCTATTATTTCAGTTTTGTTTCTATTTTTTAAAAAACTATGTTGAAAACTTTAGCCGTGGAATTTGTAATCTTTTTGTTGTTCTTATTTAAGAAATGCATTAATATTTTCTGTGTCAAAAACCAAGCAACAACTGTAGCAAAATCAAGCAGCACATTACCAAAAGTAGAGAAGAACTAGAAGAAAAACTGGGTTAAGATAATTTCACTTAGTTTTTTGTTCTGATTTTGAAATTTCATTGTTTTTGTTTTGGTTTTAGTTTTGCATTAAATATGAAATGCTTAGCGCAATACCTTCGTTTTCAATTCCTTTCATTTCTTTTCTTTTTGTCTCATACTGACAGTGAAAGTTTTACAATCAGTTCGACTTTCAACTACAAAATGTAGAAAATTCTAAAGAAAAAACTTAAAATGTTGGCCAAAACATGAATCCAACGAATCCAAGAAGAAATGGAAATAAGAAGCAGTAAAGATATTTTACTTAAAATGAACAAGCGAAATAAAAAAATAAAAGAGATAAATGTATCTCACAGTCTTTACCTAAACTGACAAAAATAAAATAAAAAAACTAAAAACTTTATAAGATTTGCAGTTTTATAGCAATTTTTTGGTAAACCAGAAAAATATTTATTCTACGGCAAGGAGGTCAAGGACATTTAATCTTAACTGAAAGAAAATAGTATTGAGTAAATGAAAGGGGAACTGGTATCTTTCAAATGTTAAAAATAAATTAATTGTAGCTAACGGAAAAATCTGCTTTAGACTTGGCGAAATTGAGAATTATAAAATGATTATATGATAATAAAGAGAGAGAATTAGGTAAAATATAACTCAATAATATTATTATTTTATAAAATTTTAGGTCAAAGATTTTTGGATGAATTATTTAATATTTTTGGTCTCTAGACTATAATTATTATTTGACTTGAAACATAATTTTATGTACATATGTATATCGAATATCTTAGTATCCTGATTCCAATATAGGATATTTTTTCCGCAAAAATATCTTATTTGCTAAAAGTAGTGAAAGTACGCAATTTTACTGATTTAAATGTACTGTATACTTTAAGGCACCTTTATATAAAGTAAATATGTGTACGTGGCGTGGATTAATTTTAAAGCAAAATCGAACAAAAAATTGTCAGGAAGCTCACAACGTGTGTGGGCACAGCTAGTAGTAAATAAATTTACATATTAAGGTCAACTCTTGAAGTGATGGTTCTTAGGTTGAATTCAGACTTATACTCCATTTTAGTCTTCAATATATTAAGACAAAAGTTAAGGAAGTTGCACGACATAACATTATTATTCATATTACTATTTCTATCATAATTTGACATCGCTTTACCCTATTTTGTTAGTAAAAAAATCGAATGGCCTTTGCATCATACAAACATTGTCTTATTTAATCGAAATATCGAAATAATTGGCGAAATCTGACCTTTTTTGTGTTTTACATTTTTGACTTATGAAAAAATGGATCAAAGAATATGTATTAAAATTTGCGTTAAAATTGATATAAAGTGCTTCGAGGCACTTTGTCTCAAAAAAGTGTTTGTAAGCGCCATACAGATGGCAGAAAAGATTTTGATGACAATGAGCGTCCTGGAGTAGCAACTACGTCAACAAGTTAAGAAAACATTTAAACATTGAAAGTTTGTTCCAAAATTACTAAATTTTGAGCAAAAGCAACGGTGTTAGTATCGCTCAGTTGTTAACTGACGTCAACGATGATCTAGGTTTGCTCAAATGGGTCATAACTGGTGACGAAACATGGGAATATCGTTATGATCTCGAAACTAAGGCCCAATCACACACAAACGTGACTAATCTTTTCAGTTGTCAACAACAAAATACTAATCCAAATTGGTTGATAATGCCAACATATGACTTACACATGTGTACCAACATAAAAAAAAATTTCTATAATCGAATGTACACATCCCGCGAAAATTAAAAATTGAACAGACCTCGTATACTATTAAGGGAAACTCACTTACCGGACTGTAAGGATGTCGAAGAGGGCCCCCTACATCGGTGACTATATATTTATCAACAAGGATAATAATGTAAAATAATTTATTCATATATCT
Organism: Phasia obesa; assembly: GCA_949628195.1. Classification (NCBI taxonomy): domain Eukaryota; kingdom Metazoa; phylum Arthropoda; class Insecta; order Diptera; family Tachinidae; genus Phasia; species Phasia obesa. The sequence goes on along the minus strand of OX451217.1, from coordinate 77,105,204 downwards.
CAGTTGAAAAAATTTATCTTTGAAGCTAGGAGTTCTTTTAACCCCTACAAATCTGCAGGGTCGGACGCCATTTTCCTGGCGTTACTACAGCAATCGATAATGGCTATCATGCCGTTTTCATCATTTTTAGGAGCAGCCTAGCCCAAGAATGGAAAGAAGTGACGGTGGTATTCCTAAATCAGAAATAATGAACCATGAAACCGCAAAGGACTACAGGCCAATTAGTCTGTCATCGCTTTTATTGAAAACAATGGAGAGACTGGTGGATGTGTATGTCAGGGGTCTTCTATCACCATATATCTTCTGCATGGCACAACATGCATACTTAAAAGGAAGGTCAGTGGAAACAGCGCTGTACGGTGTTATCGGTACAATAGTAAATATAAAGTAGTATGTTTTAGCGACTTTTCTGGATATAGAGGGCGATTTCAATAAGGGATACGGGGTAGGACCAGGAAATTGCAGAATGGGAGGGAATAAGTTGCGAGGTAGAAGCATAATTTCTAGTCTTGGCTTAAGTATGATGCGAAAGCTTGTGACAAGAAGCACACCGCACTCCTTTGGAACATTGTCGAAAATAAAATCCTCTATCAAGTAGTTAAGTCGAGATGTGTATCTTCGTACATTGAATTGGACGATAGTGAGAGTTCCAGGGCATGAAGATATTCGTGGAAATGGGAAGGCCGATCACTGAGCCAGAGAGGACTCGAACCTAAGACGAGGTAAATGCCCAGAGGGATATTAACACCCCCTTGGCCAAAATTGCTAACACACTACGGGTATGGTCGCTAAAGGAAACGGCTTGCAGGTGGTATACACTAACTACTTGCAGATTGTCTAGAATTCTTTGGCCCTTCATCGACAGTAAAAAGGCGAAGAAACTCAATATCGCTTCTTGTAAGCATCATAACGGGGCACTATATGATTCAACGTATGTTGGAGCGTATGGAATTGCTGAAGCTGTAAAGATGAGGGGGAAGAGGAATCAGTTCAAAAATGCAGGCTTCCTGGGCCAAAGATTCTTTCAGGACCTGGAATGTGTCACGGATATGACACTGAGTAGCCTGCTAGATTTTGCGAGACATTGCAGGTGGTTCTGGAATTCTGTAGGGAACAGTGGGGGTAGATGGTCGTCGGGGCATCACAATGTGCCTTAATGACTGTGCGAGTGAACACTCCTTGTGCAGGGGCCGCCTGTTTCACTTAACCTAACCCCTATCTATACTTTTAAAGTCCATGAAAAATAGAAAAGCAATAAAAGTAAATATGTATGTCCCAAACAAAACGTGTCAAGTTTCCTAACACTAAGTCTTGACGAGCCATTGATTTGTTCAACCATTGAACAAATGCATGTCCGCTCATCTTGTGAAGACCGTCGTTCTCGTTATCAATATCATGTTCTTCTTCCAACGTTTATTCGCACAACGATGTCTGCCAAAAAATTTTGCTTTTAGTATAAACGTTTAAATTTTAAAGAACGCAATTTATTGAACAAACGTATAAATCCTATATGACGTATTATAAGCATCCAAACAACACTGACTAAAAATAGAAAACTATGTTTAGACGGAACATGCACATCGATACATATTCTCCATACCGAAGAAAATATACAAATTTCTTTCTCTATTCTGATTACGTTTAGTTCATGTGTAAACAAAAATCTATACCCACAAATGATTTTTATTTATTTTCAATTAAAATTAAATTTAAAACACTGATAGTTTTATCAAGAGTGTATCATAAGCTCTGTTCAGTAACTCAAAATTAGTACTAATTATTACTGAAGCCATTTTCACACTATTATACTGAGTATTAAGACTTGACAAATACTTAAATCCAATGAGAAAGTGTGATAGTGTGAAAGTAGTATGTTATCAAAATGTGAAATAATACGGAAAGAAATGTGACATCCCATTATAACAAACCATTTTTCTTCTTCTTCTGGATTGTTGCTCATACAGAGCAACAACGTTGGTGCTAAATGGTAAAAAGTTACCGTAAACACTAGGTTCTTATTTGCAGCTTTTGGTTATGTCCAGAAACGACGGTTAGGTTGAAAACAATGTTTTATGTTCTAATTTTGTTTAGTTTTTCTGTATGTAGTTTTTATTCATTTGTTGTAAATCCTTCTTTATTTCTTTTCGTCAAATGTATGTAAAATTTATTTGTTAATTTTTCGTGTAAATTCTTTATTTCGATGTCGATTTTCAATTTATTCAAACAATTTAGGTTATACACGATAACCCAAGCGATTACACGTGGCTGATTAATGCAAGCACGAATTAACTGTACCACGGTGCAGCTAACCGTGGAAGCCAATCAGCCAGTGCGAGAGGGAGACGCAAACCACTTGAAGACCGATCAACAAGGACGGCCTGATTGACCTTAAACGATAATGACAATGACGCGCGAACGTGTTCCTCAATACAAAGCTACTTTACGACTCCAAACCATTTTTAGAAAATTTTCTATACGAAAACATTTTTCATTTTATCAGGGTTGTGTTTTTTTTTAAGCAAAGAACCAAGCTGAGTGAGTCGCAGCCGTTAGTTCGTCGCCGCCGATCATATTTTTTCTTTGTCCTGCACCTTAAATTGCCATCAGTCTTATCGTCTACATACGTATGTATGTACTTTGTTTCTGCCATACCTAGAAATTGTTGAATTTTTTTTTGTTTTGTTTTTATTTTTTTATTAACCGAAAACTTGAACGGCCAAACAAAAGCACAATTATATGTGGACGGCACCTCCGCCGTCCACATATAATTGTGCAGCCATTCAATGTCTCGTCTCGGCTTGTTCCTTTGCTGATATTTTTCGTTTTATTAACCGACTTCAAAAAAAGAAGGAGGTTATCAATTCGTCTGTGTGTTGCTTTTTTTTTTTTTTTTTTTTTTTTTTTTTTTTGTATGTTTGTGCCTTCATAACTCGGTCATTTCTGAACCGATTTTAAAAAATTTTGCGCCATTCGAAAGGTTATGGCTACAGATTGGTCCCGTTTTAAAAACAGTTTAAAAGTTTAAAAATTAAAGGGTGTCCCCATACAACATACATGTTTTTTACGTGTATTATGAACTTTATAGGTCACCCATTTAAAATTAGAAAAAAGTGCGTATCACTATAGCTCCCAATAACAAAATGTAATTAAAAAATAAAATTAAAAATTAAAGGGTGACCCCATAGGTGACGTAATTTCACCATTATGGTCCTATCTTTTGAACCGTTATAGACAAACACTTGAAAGTTGCACATAATGTTCGTTACTATGTCTGTTATAATAAGTATAAATATTTTAAATTAGAAATTAAAGGGTGTCCCATTAGTTGGTTTATTTTGATATATATATGGCAAAACATTTGAACCGTTATAGACAGACAGTTGAAATTTACAAACAACTTGTATTGCTAAGTCCGCTAAAATAACAAGTGTAAAATATGAATTTGGAAATTAAAGGGTGTCCCAATAGTTAATGTAAAAGTGATATATATGGCCAAACTTTTCAACTGTTATAGATAGACAGTTGAAATGTACAAAGACTCTATATTGCTTAGTCCGCTATTACAACAAGTATAAAATTTGGATAAATTAAAGGGTGTCCCTATTATTGATGTAATTTGACCATTATGTCCTCATCTTTGCAATCGTTATAGACAAACACTTGAAAAATAGACAGAATGTTCACTACTATGTCTGGTATAACAACAAGTATAAATATTTAAAATTTGAATTTAAAGGGTGTCCCAATAGGTGACGTCATTTGATATATATGACCCTATCTTTTAAATAGTTATTGACAAACACTTAACAATTAGACAGAATGTCCATTACTATGTGTGTTAAAATAAGTATAAATATTTAAAATTATAAATTACAGGGTGTCGCAATAGTTTATGTAATTTGATGTATATGACCAAACTTTTAAACCGTTACAAACAGACGGTTGAAATTTACAATGAACCTGTATTACTACGAACGCTATAACTAGTATACAATTTGAATCCGGAAATTACAGGGTGTCGCAATAGTTACCGTCTTAAAGAAACATGATTTTAAGTTTGTCTGTTTTGAAGTCGGTTTTTTTTTGCAAGAATTATTTGAAGTATGATAGTGTGAAAACGAGATGTTATGTAAAATTGTTCATTGACTCGAAAAACTAGCAACGAGAGAGTAGAACAAGAGAATAAAAATGTGAGAGAAAAAAAAATTACTTGCAAGTTTTTGCTAGTAAAATTTTTAGTAGCAAGAATTAGTCAATCAATTGTTCGGGGTTTTGTTTAGAAAATATTTTTTTTTTTGGAAAAATTGTATGACAAAAGAAATTTTTTCAATATTGAAGAAAATATTTGCATTCAGTAGTTAAAAGAATATAAAAGTATTGTTTTTCTTTTATTTAGCGAGGGTATCAAACGATAAAAATTAGATTTTCTGTTTTAAATTTAGTTTTTGTTTTTAAATAATAAATAGTACTGCACTTTTTTTTCCGGTACAATTCTGATTTTAAAATTGGTATTGTGTTCAGTTTTTAATATATGATGAATATTTAACAACACATTTATGAGTTTTGGAATATTATTAATGAAAAATCACATTGAAAGAAGAATAGGTGCGATCCTGTACTCAACATTGGGAGCCCTCAGGATCCCAATTATAGCGAAAACTGTTCCCGTACTGCAAGATTGGGTAAAAGAGAGTAATTTTGAGAGAGAGTGTTCTTCTTCTTGCACGAAACAGCATAAACTATTTATTTGGGCTGATTCATGGTATAATAATACAGGTAAAACTGTTAGAACAGCTGTTTAAATTTGCAAATCTGAAAATATCAAATCTTGTATAAAACTCTGTTAGCGAACTTAAAAATTAGTAATAATTTCTAAAAAAAATAGTCCTTTTTTATATTAATCAGTGCATTGTGAACTAATTGCTGTATTTTATTCAATCCTTTATTTGACTTGCAATATTTACTTAAGGAAAAGAAAAATATGTACATATGTATGTTTTTCAAGTAAGATTTTTCAACTAAATTTAAATCAGTTCTCGTAGGCGGAACTTTGGTGTTCGGCATAACCTGAAGACAATAAAATAACATGCTTGATCCTGCTGCTAGGGCCATAGCAAGCCCACTAAATTCATGACTTGCTGAAAGAAGTCATATTGGCTTTAGGTTCTTTCGATTTAGTACACAAGTATTCCATATTTATTTAGGTGCCCTTCCTATATCTGCAGGGTCCCTGTATATCTACAGAGCTTCTAAATGAAGTCGAAACGTACTCAGTAGTCGTGTATTGAAACCCACAATCTAAGGGCTCTTTATAATAATGACATTGTACCTTGGTTATCTTTATATTTATATAAATAACTTTGAAAACTGAACTTAAGCAATTTTAATCTTGATCAAAATGATTTTGGAGATTGATCGTTATAAATTTTAACTTTTAAATTAAATATCATTACTTATGTTAAACAAATATAAAACAAATATTTATAATTTATTTTTATTACAATGTTTAATTATTTTTTTATATAAGATAATATGTCACAGAAGTGTTAGCGAACACAGCTCATGTTATTTATATTTTTCCTTACATTTTAGTAAAATATTTTGACACTGTCGGGCAAAAACAGGTTGCTTATTTCTTTTGAATCCGCATTGCATATACCTGTATTATTATACCATGGGCTGATTGTGAAAACATAAAACAATCAAATTTTTGAAAATAAACAAACAAAATTAAAAAAATAAATGTATTTATGCTAACAAAAACTATTGTTTAAAAAATTTTTCATAAAAGATTAGAAAAAAAAGTGTCATGTATACAAAATATTTGTGTTTTTAATTTTTATTATGTGCGAATGCATGCAAAACACTTTGACATCACGTTTTGGGATATAAAGTTGGTTTTTAGTGTTCCCGTACTTTTGAGCATTTTTGTCTCTAAAGCTGGCTACAGACAACGCAATGTGTTTCTGAAATCTGTTTCATTCAAGGCGAATTCATACCAGGTGAAGTCGATAGCCCAGCTGATTGTTTTTTCTTCTCGTTTTTTGCTAATATCTTGTCAAAAAATACATTGTTTCATATCTGCTAATCTAATGTCAAAGTTGTTGTTTTGTAGTAGTTGTTGTCCTACTGCTCACACCTGGTATGAATTCGCCATGGTTTCATTTCATTACAGATTGCGTCGTCTGAATTCGTGTTTCGTGTTTCATTTCGGGTTGCAACTTGCAATCTAGGTTTCATTAACATCAAAATGTTTTGATATTTTTTGGTTGCATTGAAACAGATTTCATTGTTTGTATCGCTGTTTCATTATTTTATGTGTTTCGTACATTGACAACAACTAATAGCCCATTCAGGCTGCCACGAAATTAAGTAATTTCGAGCTGAAATTACGAACGAAATCTAAAGTGTTCATACTGGACTTTTTGACATTTGAGTTAATTTCGCAAACAGCTGATCACGTTTAGTTACATTTGTATAATTTAATTATTTTGCAAAAAGCTTTCGCACAACACTTTCGTATTGATTTAAAATATACATGAATATTAAAAACAACACTACAACAAAATTAATGCACAATTATGTATATATTTCCATTATTTCATTTGGCTTTTAAATTTTTTTCAAACAAAACGAACTTTCAAGGTTGTAAATCTGGTCATGCTTGCAAAAAAAAGTAGCTTTTTCTACAAAACCAGCGTTGTCTATCGTTATTTCAAGTTAATTTCGACGAAATTAAGTAGAATGAGTTAATTTGAGCAATGGTAAAATGTATGCGAAATTTCGTAATTTCAACTTGATTTCGGCCGAAATCACGAAATGACTTAATTTCGTGGCAGCCTGAACGGGCTATAAGCTGTAAACATCTATGTAATTAAGAAAGAACAAAATGGCTCTTCCACGCGATGATAATGTTATAATATAAAATAACAGAACTGAGATTGCGTTTATGTTTTCACTGTTGGTTTCAGTTTCAAAACATGAAACCTGGATGTGAAACGTGTTACAGAAACAAATTGTGTTGTGTGTAGCCAGCATAAAGGCCGGGACACATAGAATCCGTCATACGTTATACTTTAAAGTTCTCAAATGAAATCAAAGTAACAACGGAAGAGGTTGACACAATGAGTACTTTGTTGACGCATATTAAATCAAACAAGAAAGCACTTTTAAAGCTCTTTTCTCCATTTTTCTCTATTAAATTAAATTATTTTGTTGTATTTTGTTTTATTTTTACTTCCATTCACAAAAAATTTAATTTTGAGAGAGAGAAACAAAGAGAAAACAATTTATAGCTTTCAACGTACGTCAAAGGTTAAAAGTTGCCCAACTTTCGTACTTTGCGTTAACGGAGACGTACTGATTGTGACAACACCCATTAGAAAAACTGTATTTCAACTTTCTTGTATGTTGAAAAAGACGACGTATAACGTATGACGGATTCTATGTGCCCCGGTCTTAAGAGAGTTTATTTTTGTTTTCTCTCATTTTACCGAACTTTTCCTAAAAAGTACGGGATCGCACCTTATGTTTATTATCACTCACTAAACAAAATATTGACATATAAAACTTCAATGCATCATAAACCTTTTCAAAAACTAAACAATATTTTAAAACAATTATTTAGTTTTAAATTATTGTACTTATTACTTTCATTGTTTGATTTACCATAGAAGGTTTCTTTGAGATTATTATCATAATTTTGAACTACTTTAAAGCGACATTGCTGGCTAACAACGATTAGATTATTTTATGTTTGCCGTTTAAGTACAATTGCGTTTACAAAGGTACTATTTGATGGTCAAATCCAGGGATCGTAACGGTTATAAGTTTTATTAAAAAAATTACTTTTTAATGATTATTTTTCAATTTTTAATTTTTGCTTGAAATATAACAGTTATTTTTCGAGTTCTATTTTTTGCTTAAAAAATAATAGTTATTTTTCAAGTTTTATTTTTTGGTTGGAAAATAATAATTATTGTTTGAGTTTTATTTTTTATATTCTTTGACTTTCTATAGCCAAATATCATTTTAAAAAAATTCTATCTTTTACAGTTTTTTAGCTATACAGTTATCAAAAGAGGAAAATATCGCTTTTTGCATATAAGCTCGAGGATTAAATATATTCTTATTCCAGTTCTATCAGCTCCAGGAAGCTGAGTAATAGCTCATTTTAAAGGGGATTTCATACGCTTTAATTTGATATTTTTAACAAATTTTTTTCTTTCATTTAAGAAAAAGTTTTATAAAAATCTTTGATATAGCGGAATTACCCATACATTTTTTTTAGTTTAATTTAACAAATAAGAGTTTATGTACGGACTCTGGAGATACTTTTGACCGTGAATCAGTTAATATTAGTTTTAGGGCGGAAAACGCTCTTTCTACAGTAACTTGTGTTGCAGGCACGCTATGCAAAACTTGCGCCAATCGATATAAATATGGATACATATAATTTTTTCAAATAAAGTGCTACAATTACTATTTTATGTAAACCTTTTTAAAGAAAAACTAGCATACTTAGCTTTTTATAAACAAATAACAACAAGTGAATATTAGTGGAAGTTGTTAGATTGAGTATATATATGTACATATGTATGTTTATGCAAATCAAAAGTACTTTTATTTTTTCAAACAACAAATAACTCTGGAGAAGTAATTTTTATTTTTCAATCAAAAAACTAAACTCGAAAAATAATTATTATTTTTCAAGCCATAAATAAAACTTGAAAAATAAGTGTTATTTTTCAAGTGTTATTTTTCAAGCAAAAAATAAAACTCAAAAAATAAAATACAAAAAATAATTATTATTTTTCAAGCCAAAAATAAAACTCAAAAAATAATTATTATTTTTTAAGTCAAAAATAAAACTCAAAAAATAACTGTTATTTTTTAAGCAAAAAATAAAACTTAATAAATAATTTTGAAATTTGAGTTTTTTAATAAAACCCAAAATAATAAAATTAATGCACGTATAGGTAGTCCGCGTAATAGCGATTATATTGTTGTACTTATTAATCTTGTAATAATCTCCTTCTCTATGATTTTTTTGTTAACATTTGGGAAATAATCATTATTTGCGATCCCTAGTCGAATCAGTACAAGTTTTAAGTCCTTCCTAACGCAACTGTAGTCTACTTGCTAATTTTTGCTGGTAAAGCGTTCTGTTTTACTCTCTCGTTGCTAGTTTCTGCTAGAAAAGTTACTGAACAGACCTGTAGATTGTGTTTGTTTTTAAAACTCAGGTTTAGTTTTTTTTTGTTTTTAGTTTAAATGTTTGATTTAAAATAACTCCATATGGCGATCAAGCCTACAAATCCATTCTGTTTTGCTAATATTATTTAAACAACATTCACGGCAAAAAGAAAATTACGGAATATGAATATTGATATTGAATATTCTCCACAAATTTTTGTTCCCGATTCTGCCGACGTTTTGTGCAATGAATGGTCAAGACAACCCTGCTAAAATGCAACATTTGAACAAGGACAAATAATTTTGCTAGGTGGCATCACTGCGGCAGCTCACTATTCTTTGTTCGACTTTGTTTTATGCATAATAGGTTGGCCAATAGAAGTCAATGTCGGAATTTTGTTGTTCCAAGCCCTTCAAATAGCTCAATCTATGCAGAAAATTATATATCCGAAGTTTATCTCTGGAACCGTAATAGGTAGACTCTTGAAATTTTCACAGATGATGTATAGCTGTTGCCGCTATAGCAAAAAATACTAAAACTTATAGGGTGTTCCGATATAGAGGTGTTATTCACGAATATGTGCCTATTTCGTGAACTGTAGGTGGGATACACTTGAAATTTACAAATAGTAATTAAAACTTAGTTCACTATATAAACAACTATAAAAAAATAAAACTAAAAATTAAAGGGTGTTCCGATAGTGGTATGATTTGCATGTGTAAGGCCTAAGTTTTGAACCATAATAGGTAGATGCTTGACATTTTCACAGAAAGTGTATAGCTGTGGCCGCTATAGTAGCAAATACTTAATCTTATAGGGTGTTCCGATAGAGAGGTGTTATTTACGAATATGTGCTCTTTTCTTCACCTGTAGGAAGAATACACTAAAAATATTCAAGCAGTAATTAAAACTTAGTACGCTATATAAACAAGTCTAAAAAATAAACTTAAAAATTAAAGGGTGTTCCGATAGTGTTGTGATGTGCATGTATAAGGCCTAAGTTTTGAACCATAATAGGTAGACTCTTGAAATTTTCACAGAAGGTGTATAACTGTGGCCGCTATAGCAACAAATACTAATACTTTGAACGATGAGGTAGACTCTTGAAGTTTTTACAGGAGGTGTATTACTATGGCCACTATAAAAAATAGTAAAAATTAAAGGGTGTGCCGACAGTGACATGATTTGCATAAACATTGACTAATTTTTTAACCATAATAGATAGACTCTTGATATTTTCACAAATGGTGTATTACTATGACCCCTATAAAAACAATAAAAATTTAAAGGGTTTTCCGACAGTGACGTCTTTTGCATGTAAAACGACATATTTTTTGAACCGTAATAAGTAGACTCTTCCAGTTTGTATAGAAGATGTGGTGCCATGGCCGTTATGACAATTATTAAAAATAAAAGGGTGTTCTAACAGTGACATGTTTTTCATGTATAGTAACTAATTTTTTTAATAGTAATAGGTAGACTCTTAATATATTCATAGAAAGATAATTGCCATGGCCGCCATAGAAAATAACAAAGTTAAAGGGTGTTCCGACAGAGACATGATTTGTACGTAAATAGCCTTATATTTTGAACCATAATAAGTAGACTCTTTAAATGTTTACAGTTGTACTTCGGCCGCTGTAACAATTACTAATATCTAAAGGGTGTTCCATCAGTGACATGTTTTTCACGTATATTACCTTATCTTTTGAACCGCAATAGGTAGGCGCACGAATATTTTTATAGATAGTGTATTACCATGGCCGCTATAACAAAAATTGCTGAAATTTAAAGGGTGTTCCAGTAGTGATGCAATTATGACTTTAATTTTAAAATTAAAGGGTGACTTATAAAACATGAAAAAATTAACAACTTGAATTTTTAAAGTTGTACTAAACATAGTACGGAATCCTACGTGTATAGAGAGTCTAACTCGCATTTGACTAATTTATTATTACATACATATGAAAATTTGTAGTCAAGTTTAAGTTCGTTTTATTCTCTTTAAAGCCTAGTACTCTGTTCGAATTTGTGAAAAATGTCAACATTTTTCACAAATTCGAACAGCAAATGTTTTCATACAAATTTTTTATTTATGTAGTTTGACAGCATTCTGAATGAAAAACTGAACAGAGTACCAGACTTTAGAAAGAATAATTTAAAATACAAATTAGGTGATAATATTACAGAAAAATTAGGAAAATTATTTTTTTTACAACGCTCTGCTGGTGTCTAAAATTATAATAATTTTTAAATCTATATAAACAATAAAATAGTAACTCATTTCCGTCTGTCTTTATGTCTGCTTTTCATTTTTGTTCGCATCATGTAAAATCTACTGGATGGATTTTCACAAAATTTAGTGAGGATGTACCTTAGCATCAAGATTTCAATATAGAATACTTTTTTTCCGCAAAGTATCTCATTTCCAAGAGAAGGTGGATAAAAAGCAGTGAAAAAACGCAATTTCCGGTTTAAAGGTACTAAAATTTTCGGTTTAAAACTGGGATATTTTAAGCATTATTGCGTAACATTAGGCTCCAATTGAACAAAATTTGCATTTAATTTGTATTTTTACTTTGTAGAATTAAAACGTTGTTAAAATATTTTAAACATCTTTTACAGAGCTTTACAATAATTTTTAGAATTTTTTTAAAAAAATTAAGAGAATTTTCCAAGGCACATTAATGATGTAGCCTTAATATGTAAGGAAAATTTTAAAGCGAAAATTTTTAAATTTTTTTATATGAAGTTTGATATAAAGGGAAAATTTGTAAGTTTAACTGTGAAAATCCATATAAAAAATTTAAATATGTTGCTTTAATATTTCTACTCCGAAGTGAGGGGAATTCAACCATCTGTGTTGACGCCTTTCATACACAAAAAAGTGCCGGTTTTTATTTTTATTGTTGTAGCGACGGTGCCACCTGTTATCAATTCGGCATCATTTTTAACAAGGCACATTCATCAGGTAACCTTACTACGAAGGGGAAATATTAAGGCGAACATTTTTAGATTTTTTTTATTTGTAGTTTGATAGTTCAACTTCCATTTAAAGGGAAAAAGTTTAACTGTCAAAATCCATATAAACAAATTCAAAATTATCACCTCAACATTTCCTCTCTGTAGTGAGGCTATCTGATTAATATGCCTTGGAATTTGATAGTTAAACTTCCTTTTAAGGGGAAAATTGTAAGTTTAACTATCAAAATCCAGATAAAAATGATAATTTTCGCCTTAATATTTCCCCTCCTTAGTGAGGCTACCTGATGGATGTGCCTTGGTTCAACTTCCATTTAACGGGAAAAATTTTAAGTTTAACTGTCGAAATCCATATAAAAAATTGATGATATTCGTCTTAATATTTCCCCTACATATTAAAGCTACATCATTAATGTGCCTTGGAAAATTCTTTTAATTAGATTAAAAATAACACTGTCCAACAGCATTTTTGTAACAGAATAGCGACGCTATAATTCTGAAAGGGTATGTTGATAAGATAATTGTTGTAGAACAAACTTATGGTCCAGCACGTCTGAGTTTTTTTTTTTTACAGTGGGTCAAAGTTTTCAAACAACCATTTCGGCCTTAGGTTCGTAAGACTTAGTTCACAAGTACTGCATATTTATTTAGATGTCCTTCCAATATCTGCTGGGTCTCTATATATCAACAGATTCTCTTAATTGAATCTCACAATGTAAGGGCTTTTTAGAATAATGACAGTGTGCCTGTCTGTTATTCTGAACTTAAGCAATTTTAATATTGATCAAAATAAATTATTGGAGATTGGTTTTTATGAATTTTAACTTTTAAATTAAATATCATTACTTATGTTGAACAAATATCTGAAATCTTTTTATACTTCTATGTACGGTGTATTAATATTTAAAACCTTTTCTTAAAATGCTTTATTTTACATATACATAATTTTTTTTAGTCATTGAAGTTTCATTTTTTATTATAAGTTTTATTTTTTATTATAAGTTTTATTTTTTATTATAATGTTGAATTACTTTTACATTTTATAATGAATAATTTGTCATAGACGTGTTTGCGAACACAGCTCATATTATTTATATTTTTCTTTATGTATATTCAAGGCATATTAATCAGGTAGACTCACTACAGAGGGGAAATGTTAAGGCGAAAATTTGGAAAATTTTTTTATATGGATTTTAACAGTTAAACTTAAATTTTTCCACTTAAATGGAGATTGAACTATCAAACTCCATATAAAAAAAAATTCTCGGTTTAATATTTCCCTTTCGTAGTGAGGTTACCAAGGCATATTAATCAGGTAGCCTCACTACTGAGGGGAAATATTAAGGCGAAAATTTTTAAATTTTTTTTTATATGTAGTTTGATAGTTTAACTTCCATTTAAGGGGAAAATTAGTAAGTTTAACTGTCAAACTCCATATAAAAAAAATTTAAAAATTTTCGCCTTAATATTTCCCTTCGTAGTGAGGTTACCTTAAAATGTGCCTTGGAAGTTACCTTATTAAGTGCCTTGTTTATATTTTAGTAAAATATTTTGACACAGTCGGGCAAAAACAGGATGCTTAGTTGTTTTGAATTTGCCTTGCATATACCTGTATTTTATACAATGGATTTTAACAGTTTAACTTACAATCAAGGCGAATCCATAACAGGTGATTGCAGTGGCGAAAAAGCTCATCATATGCATGAAATCGTAAAGTCAAACTCCATATAAAAAAATATAAACAAATTTTTTTATATGAAATCTGACAACTGCAAAGGGGGCGAAAAAGCATGAATTCGCCCGTGCAATTAATTCGCCTTGCTTACAATATTTCCCCTTAAATGAAAGTTGAACTATAAAAATTCATCAATGCATATTAATCAAGGGAAATATTAAGGCGAAAATAATAAATTTTTTTATATGGATTTTGACAGTTAAACTTACTAATTTTCCCCTTAAATGGAAGTTAAACTATCAAACTACATATAAAAAAAATTTAAAAATTTTCTCCTTAATTGTTCCCCTTCGTAGTGAGGTTACCAAGGCATATTAATCAGGTAGCCTCACTATTGAGGGGAAATATTAAGGCGAAAATAATCAATTTTTTTTATATGGATTTTGACAGTTGAACTTACAATTTTTCCCCTTAAATGTAAGTTGAACTATCAAACTACATATAAAAAAAATTTTATAATTTTCGCCTTAACATTTCCCCTTCGTAGTGAGGTTACCTTATGAATGTGCCTTGGAGGTTACCTGATGAATGTGCCTTGATATATTTATACATTCAAGGCAAGGTATATTTATCTTACTAGGTAGTGTCGCACAGTGTGGCCGTGTAGTGTATTTAATGGTCTTAAATCAAGGAGATTGCGGAGCTTCATGAAATTTTGCACACATTTATTTTAAATTTTTTAAGAATTTTAGTTTTTTTTTTACAAAAATACGCCCACTTTTACGCCCACCTCCCATACAACTTAAATAGAAAATGTGGCATAACTTCCATGATTTTAAATATATTAACTAAATTTTCATAAAACGTTAATATTATAATAGTTGAATGACCTCCTGAAAATATGAATTTAATCCGCCCACTTTTACCCCCACCTCCCATACAAACAATATTTCAAAAATGCAATATGTTTATTTTTGGCAAAAATGCATATACAATGTATTAAATGCTGTTTTGAAAATATGAAGAAAATCCGCCCACTGTAACACCCACCCCTCATACAATCCCAATATAAAAATTTTGTAAGTTTCACTCCATTTCATTTATTAACAACTTTTCCACATCTTCGTGATAATCTAATTGTTTAATCTCCAATTTCGTTCTAAATGAATTGATGTATGGGTCGGAGGATATCAACAAATGATGCATTACGTCTTCGTTAGGAGAATAGCGCCCAGTCTTGCGGGAGTGCTATAGCCTATAACGTCTATAATCTTTGTTCCTGGTTTCATCTAATAAATTTAAAATGTATGAAACAATTTGTATATTTAACCTACCTATAGGTAGAATGGCCTCAGATATAATTTTGCTACCATGTATCAAAACTTTATGCACTGTGATGGGCATGTAGTACCATCCATACAAATCAATGTACAATTTTTCCTTGTCTATACAATATATTTGGAATTTCTCAGCGTCTATTGCCTGACTGCAACTAATTATATACTCCGGCTATGTCAGCTGTAATTTCAGGGTTTTCAAAAAATCGTCGAGATATATTCCCATTGTTTCTGGAAGCCATTCTTTGTTTAACCAAATCAACATTTATTATATTTATTATATAAAGTTTACATTTAGATTTTTTTGTTGTTTAGTCTACGTAAACAATGTACTGATATTACTTTGATAAATACTTTTGTGTACATTTGTTTTTCTAATCGGGACTCAAATTTAAGTTTTTTTTTTATATAGTACACATGCAATGAAATTTTCGTATTTCTCGATCCCAAATTGGCACCGGCTTCGTGTACGAGTAGCAATGAAAGAAAGAATGCACAGTTGTTTTTGCACGCGTAAAATACCACATAACGCATATTTTTTACTGTAATTTTTTGGTTTTTCATTGTTTTTTCGGCGGCGGGCAAATTGGGGCAGGTTTTTTTTTTTTAGTCTGTTAGCTGAGACTCTCAGCTATAATTTGGTATAGTACTCCATGTGTCGCACTGCTTCGCACACAACTAAAAGTCTAACGGAAAATCATAAATGTTTTTATTTTTGGTTTAAAATATATTGTCAAAAGAAATTTTTTTTTCAATTTTTAAAATTTTTTTTTTAATTTACATATAATGCTTAATGTCCATTTTAATTGAAAAAATACTTATAAGGTACATTCGGTGTATAGTTTATAAGTAACAGGCTTTTGAATATGACATAGAAAACTATCACATTTGAGACTTGTTCACATACTTCAACTTTGCGCTGCTCGGGACAGAAAACCAATGGAGATATTTGCATGAAATTTTTCACACATGACCTCTAGATTGTTGTTAACCATCTGTGCAAAAATCATCCAAATCGGAGAGCAGGTCCAAATTGATTTATTGCCGCAGTGGCCACAGTGTGTGTCGTCCGCCCAGCTGATTTAGTAGTTCGACATGTCAAAAGTTGTATGTGTTCAGAAATTTTATAGTGTAGAAGTGAAAAAGCAATAAAACACATACAAGCCTTCTCAATTTTCTTCTATGTTTTTTGACATTTCGAACTATAAAGCAACAACAAAATGCCATGTTGTTCTTGTATTGTTGTATTTGTTGTAGGGACGCCACTACCTAGTAAAATAAATATACCTTGATTCAAGGCATACATCAAGGCATATTTAACCAGGTGACAGCACAAGGCGGAGCTAATATTAAAGAGAAATTTTTTCAATTTTTTTTAGATGGAGTTTGACATTAATCATTTATTTTAAGAGAGAATGAAATAGATTTTACTGTCAAAATCCATATAAAAAAAATTCAAAAAATTTTTTGCTCAAATTTCCTCTCTCTTACGCTATCACCTTGTTTAATATGCCTTGGCATACATTTTTCTATTCATTATTTTTATTTTTGTAACGAAAACGTTTGTTATTTATTTAAATTTTTGATCAAGACGTTCAAAATTAGTTATGCCCTTGGAAACGAACAGAAAGTTTACTTTAGGTGATTTAGCTAAAATTTCCCTGGGAGCTACGGAATTAACTAATGACCATTTAAGTGTTCTACAAAGCCTTTTAGTTATTTTACTGCAGAAGCTCAATTGTCATAATGAAATAGTACACATTCATGGCTTTCCAGCAAAATGTATACAGGAATTATTACGCGACAATCCAAATTGCAGCCAATTCAACTTTCAAACCGAAGCTATTACAAATTTTAACACAAAGTATATACTCTTAGAAGATCTGGAAAGAAAAACACAGAAGATTGATTTGAAAATGCAGCAACATTTCAAACATATACGTAATTGTCACAAATCTAGAATCTATTCCGCCCAAATATGGGATTTTTATACAAGTCCTACTGAGGATTTATGCACGGTTTATATGCGACATAATAAGGAATTTTGTTTATTGGCCAGTAATTCTGCTTTCATTAGGGAATTGCAAAGCCGTGTGTTGCCGTTAGTAGTGGATCGTTTTAGGAAGTTTGAATCTAAAATGGAAAATATGCAAAAGCAGCTTCAAGAAATCACACGAGAGGCTGATCGAATTGCTCCTCAATTGAAACATATTGAATATGTTATTAAAGAGATTCAAAATATGCGTTGTTCTATATGCGAGAGAAAAGAAAATTTTCGTGAGGCAATGGTGGAAATTGAAGAAATGTTAAATTGTAAATTGCATCGCGTAACCTTGCCGGCTTTGAAAAGATATCTAGAACGACAGTTTGAGGTTGTTATGAAATATTTAAAAGCTTTAAATACAGTTTCAAAGAAGTGTCCTCCCACAAAACCCCTTATAATCGATGATGAGAAAACGTGTTTGTCGTGTAATGCCAATCAACAATTTTCCGAAGAATATAAAAAATTTCAGACTTTAAAATCAATTGGGAATGAAAAAATAAATCCTTGTTCAGTCGTAGCAAAAGAGCCATCAATTTTGGACAAAATTGATCGAATCCAATCATCTAATTGTAAGTTTTAATGGCAGGTTTTTAAGCCTTTAACGTTTAAATTAAATGTGTAATATTTCCAGTAACTTCTTACATTAGTAAACCGATAAAACGAGGAACATCTGGTGTAGCCATTTTCCAAAGTCACAATATGTTGTAAAATTGTAGGTGTGTCAAGCTGAAAAACCTTCCAGTAAAAGATGGTTATGTATCGGCATTTAGTTTATACATGTAACGATTTTTTTTATGAAATATTGATAATTGATAAGTTATTTTGATGATAAAATAAAACCAATCGCACTATATAATGCCTTTTTCTTGTAGTTAAGCGGAGCACTAGTTGATACGGTCTATCGCAACAGCTGTGCATCACGACCCGTCAGGTCCGCAAGATCTAACTATTTTGTTTCCATTTAAAGTCAAGATTAAGGTATTATCTTCCCCTGATGTATTGATATTTTTCGACCAATTTCGTGGATTCTGCAACAAAATAATGCTTCTACATATATAATTTTAGAGCTGTATAAGAATTTATTTCAAAGCCAAATATTCATGTTCTTAATTTGTCACCATATTTACCACACCTAAACATAATTGTAAATGTTAGGGGTTGGCTTCTCCGTAAGGTTTATGAAGGGGGAAGACACATCACACACGATAAGGACTTACTAATTCAAGCCATAAAGGACTCATGGAATGCGATAAGTGACTCGATACCGGTTGGTAGCGCGATAGCCAAGAGGTTGCGGGTTCGATTCCCGCCAAAGACTCTGGATGTCTTCTGCAGAGAAGCAAATAGCTTCGCGTAGGTAGTGTTGTCTAAAAAAATAATAATAGAGGAATAGAGCTAAAATGCACTTTTTAAATGTTAAATGTTTTATCAATAAACCTAATATTAATCATTTTTTATTATAAAATTAAAAAAATATTAACCCCTATCGCGAATAATTGTTGCCATGAAAAAACTCCCAAATTTGTCTATCGTGAGTGATTCCAATAACAATTTACTTGTATTTTACGATAGAAATCATTCACTATAGAATTTTTGGGAGTTTTTTCATGGGAATAAATATTCGCGATAGGGGTGATTTATTTTAGTAAAATGGTTCTAATCCAATTATCAAGAAATGAATTTCAACTAACAAATATCAATAATTAGGTTAGTTGGAGCTTTTCGATATTTTCCGGATCGTCTTTTTACAACTGACCAAAAAGTGTCAACTGTATTGAGGTCGTGATTTTTCCGCATGAATACAGCAAATGGGCATTAATTCATGTGGAATTTTTTGTAAATTGTTTGTGGAAAATTTTGTAAAACAATGTGGTATATTTAAAAGCAATAAAAGCGTTAAATTCTTTAAAATCGCGAAATAAGCCTAGTACTCTTTTCGAATTTGCGAAAAGTATTGAGCGACATTTATTATTTCATATGAAAATTTTTACAATACGCTAGTGGTGACAATAGTGCGGTTCAGAATAAAAATGTGGTTTTTATGGCTTTTAGGTATGCAACATTGTTTCAATTATGTAAACCAAGGTATATTTATCTTACTAGGTAGTGTCGTCCGCCCAGCTGGTTTAGTAGTTCGAAATGTCAAAAGCTGTATGTTTTCAGAAATTTTATAGTGCAGAAGTGAGAAAGCAATAAAATACATACACGCCTTCTCAATTTTCTTCTATGTTTTGTTGACATTTCGAACTACAAAATGCCATGTTCTTCTTGTATTGTTGTATTTGTTGTAGGGACGCCACTACCTAGTAAGATAAATATACCTTGATGTAAACCATAGTAGTTCGAAATGTCAAAAAACATATAAGAAAATTGAGAAGGCGTGTATGTGTTTTATTTCTTTTTCACTTCTACACTATAAAATTTCTGAACACATACAGCTTTTGACATGTCGAATTACTAAATCAGCTGGGCGGACGAAACTACCTAGTAAGATAAATATACCTTGATGTAAACAAAAAACATATGCAAGGCGAATTCATATCAGGTGGTGTGATAGCCCAGCTGAATTTTGTTTGTTTACGTTGTGTGGAGGCAGGTTTTGTCAAAATTTGTTTATTTAGAAACAAAATTGAAACGAATAAAAAAAATTATTTAAAAAAGGCGTTACATATGATTGTTGTTGATATTTTATTTTTAATTTTTAATACACACAACACAATAACACACACAAATTTTCACCACATTTTAACAATTTAAAGGAGCTACGGTGGGTCCGGATTCTTTTTTATGCTTTTATTTTAATTGCTTTTTAATTTTAATTCTATTTTTTTCTACTTTTTCTCTTTTAGTAAAAATAAATAAAACACATTAGGTTTGTTCTTTAATTAAAAATAGTTAATAAATTTATTTTTCGTTGTTTGCTAGTCATGCAGAAACATTGTAGGTCGTTTTAACATCTTTCAGGGATCTTTACACATAAGATTATTATTGTGTAAAAAAATAATTCAATGCAATATTGTGCATAAATGTTGGAAGTTTCTGCTTCGAAAGTAAGCGAACACAGCTATTTTTTTTACTTTTTTCTTTGATATTAATTAAGGCGAATTAATTTATTTTGATAGAGGCAGCCGACCAAACAAAAACAAAATACATGTTGTTTTTTATTTTTGTAATTGTTGTCGTCTCGCTTTCACCTAATAAATAGATTCGCCTTGAAGATATGTTTATATGTATCAAGGCATGGCATATTAATCAGGTAGCCTCACTACAGAGGGGAAATGTTAAGGCGAAAATTTTGAATTTTTTTTATATGGATTTTAACAGTTAAACTTAGAATTTTTCCCCTTAAATGGAAATTGAACTATCAAACTCGATATAAAAAAGTTTAAAAATTTTCGCTTTAATATTTCCCCTTCGTAGTGAGCAAGGCATATTAATCAGGTAGCCTCACTACTGAGGGGAAATATTAAGGCGAAAATAATGAATTTTTTTTATATGGATTTTGACACTTAAACTTAGAATTTTTCCCCTTAAATGGAAGTTGAACTATCAAACTCCATATAAAACAAGGCATATTAATCAGGTAGCCTCACTATTGAGGGGAAATATTAAGGCGAAAATAATCAATTTTTTTATATGGATTTTGACAGTTGAACTTACAATTTTTCCCCTTAAATGTAAGTTGAACTATCAAACTACATATAAAAAAAAATTTATAATTTTCGCCTTAACATTTCCCCTTCGTAGTGAGGTTACCTTATGAATGTGCCTTGATATAAAAAAATTAAAAAATTTTCGCCTTATTATTTCCCCTTCTTAGTGAGGTTACCTGATGAATGTGCCTTGGTAGTGAGGTTAATGTGCATTTATATGTATGTATGTACATACATATCAAGGCGAATTGAATACTAGGTAATCGCAATGTTACAACAAAAACAACCACAGTCAATTTTGTTTGTGTAAAAACATCCAAAGTTGTCAAAAACACAATGAAAAATTTAAAAGAAAATAAAAAAAAAAATTGGTAAGACAAAACACAGTCAGTCAGTTTTTGCAAAATATATTATCATATTTAAAGTAAAAAGTGAAAAAACGTGAAAAATAAAAATAAAAGAACATAATCTTAGAGTGAAATAAATTTTTATTTTAAAATTTTATTTAATAAAATGTGTCGCAAAGAAAATTTTGACATAAGAGGGTAAAAAACACATACCTGTGCTATCAGTTTTACCTAGTTTTCAATTCGCCTTGATACATACATATGTGTTTGAAGAGTTGACAAAAATATTATTCGAAAAATGGGGAATAAAAGTAATAAAAGAATTAAACAAATGAAAAAAAAAAACAATAATATTAGCTTGCGCTTCTGCGCAACAATTAATACAAATTGCTGTCGCTACCGAACAACTTTTGGAAGACACACGGTCTGTTAAAACTCCTTACCTGCAGGAAAGAAATGATAAAGCAATGTTTGCTTCAGATGTATGTAAGTGTAATCTGTTTAACAATTGTTCCATTTAATAAATAATTTACTCTTTCTGCAGTTCGAAGACATGACTAAAAACAAAAAAGCTTTCAAGGAAAACTTCCACATGGATTTAACAGCTTTTTTAGATACATTGAGAAGAGTGGAAGATTTACTAAAACCTAAGAGAAATACTCATCCTCATGATGGTATTTCACTTAAACACAAATTGGCTATAGTATTGGAGTGAATACATATACATATTGCTAGCTGCTATCAAATTAGCAAACAGAAGTTCGGTTTGATAATTGACGAAGTTTGTGTCACCATAGGAAAGGAGGAATTGGTGCGCATGCATTTCTTCGACATATAAAAAGTGGAATTTTCCAAACTGTATTGGATCAATAGACGGTAAATATGTTGCAGTAAAATGTCCTCCTAGATCTAGTAGTCTATTTTATAACTATAAGGTACATACTCGTATGTATTTTTTAATTTAAACAACCAATTAGTATTTGGTAATGATTAAGTTTTACATATGTATGTAATTGTAGGACTTTTTCAGCACAGTTATAATGACTGTTGCTAATGGTGATTATCGATTCACTTATGTAGATATTGGTGCTTACGGTAGCAAAGGCGATGCAAACGTTTTTGAGAAATGCTTTCTTGGGACTGCAATTCGGCAAAACCGATTAAAATTCCCGGTAGAGGCAGATTATGAAACTCCCTAAGTGTTCGTTGCAGATGACGCATTTCCATTAAATCGACGTATTATGAAGCCTTTTAAACCAAAATATGTCAAACAGCTAAGTGACGATGAAAGTATATTTAATTACAGGCTACGCAGGGCGAGAAGATGCGCAGAGAACGCATTTGGAATAATGTGTTCAAAATTTTATTGCTTGTCTCGGAAGATGTTTTGCGGCCCTGAACGTGCAAATCTTATAACAAAGGCTTGCATATATTTGCACAATTATTTAATACAAACAAGGTTGGAGCAGTACTCCCCTGAAAAGTACGCTGACCATTTAAATGAATTAGAAACCATTTACCAGCTGACAAGATGAATCAGGCCGTGTTGTTCGCAATCAAATTATGATATATTTTAATTCCGATATCGGATCTGTTTCTTGGCAGAGAAAATTCACTTTTTTGAAAGAATAGATTCAAAATAAAAAATAGTTAACGAAATTTAAATAAAAAATTTATAATTCCATTAAAGAGACTTTAAATATAATAAAAATTAACAAAGTAATTGCTTCAATAAAAAGTACTGTTTTCCAACAAACAAAAGAATAATTAATTTTTTATTAAATATTTTTTAATAAGGTAGGTACATAAGGCAATAGATTGTATTAAAAAGAATAACAAAAACACACAAAAACTCTTATAGACTGTTTCTCAATTTCGAAAGAAACCCCAAGCGAAAGAAAACAAGTCACTCGAATTCGAATCGATTTGGGGTCCTCTATTTTGAAAGTTTTCATTCGAGTGCACTTACGTATGCCAACTTTATTTTCTTACGTATTAATATATTTCAATATTACCAGGGGCATATTTCAATATTACCAGCATATTCGATTCGATAGCTCAATGCGATAAGAGGGCAAATCGGTACTCTCTATGACTTTCGCAACACCTTTTGCAAAATTTTTGAAAAAGTGGTAACATTAACAGTTTAAAATATGTAAACAAAAGTTAAGCCGGTTGAATTTTCATATAAACGAGTTGCAACTCAGATAGGTTCGATATATTTTCCATAAATAAACGCTGGTATAATAAATCTGTTATAGATTTTTTTTCAAATTCATTTACATATGTATGTAGCTTTATTTTAACTTTTTCCGTTCTACAGGAAATCCACGCAAATAGTATCATATTTTACATAAATAAAAGCATTATATGTAATTTTTTTAACCAGATATATCCCTTACAGGATCTCCATCAGATTGTATAAATATTTTGTGCTACATTTTGCTTCCGGCTTGTTAGGCATTAACTCGCAGCAACTGTTTCATGGCCAAATCACTATCTACTAAAATTAAAAACTGTCGTTTTTTTATGTGTAACTATTTGGCTTTGATTTCCCTGAAAATAACAATTTAGAGAACAATTAAGACACATTTTTAAAGTAAATACCTGTTTTCTTACTTTGCGCTTGCTCTTTTACTATCGCAAAATATTTGGGCTTATGGAACGAATTTGACATACGCTTTCGCATTACAGAGTGTGGTGCTGCCATCTTTGCGAAATAGATATGCGAAAGAAAAATGCGCGAACGCTTTAAAGAGTACAAATCGTGCGATTTCGTACCATTTTTCTTTCGTATCGCAAGAAAAAATGCTTCGTACGGAAGATGCGATAAAACGAGCATTTTTCGAATCCTCCGGATTTCCTGGCATTATTGGCTGTGTTGATGGAACGCACATACGCATTAAATCTCCAGGAGACAATATTAAACATTTATATTATAATAGAAAAGGCTATTATAGTTATTATAGTGGTAAGTTTGACACAACATTATATCATATAGAAACTAAATAATGTTGTGTTTTTTAGGTTGGTGACCATAAAACGTACATTATATACGTCGATGCTAGGCATCCTGGCGCCAATCACGATGCATTCGTATGGGAGTAGAGCAATTTTAACTAAAAACTGCAAGAAAATTTCTATAGTGGTAAAAAAATACATGGATACTTGGTAAGATGTGTACAAACTTGAAAAATTCTATAATCAAATTTTTAACGGTTTTCTGTTTGAATTAGGTTATGACGGTTATAAACTAAAAGCCTTCCTTATGCACCGTTCAGAAGCCCCAGCAACGCTCATGAACAGCTTTACAATAAAAGGCATTAAACTGCACGGAATGTAATTGAGCGTTGCTTTGGTTTGCTGAAGAATAGGTTTAGGCGTATACTAGATCTCGAGAGCTACACTATGATCCAACAAAACAACAAAAATTATAAATGCATGTTGTGCACTTCACAATATGTGCATATTTTATAAATGTTCAGAACCTGAAATAATTACAGAAAATATAAATAATAATAATAACTTAGAAGAAATCGAAGAAGAAGAAACTGTTGCGGCATCCATTAGAAGAACAATTGCTTTTAACATGTAAAAAATTAAAAAGAAATCGACCATTAATTTATAAATTCTTTTTATTTAGTTTAATAAACAAAAATATTGAAAAAACAGCAAAACAATAGTGAAATGTGAAAAAAAACGAAAAATTACCCATTAAATTTTATGCATTGTTATTTAAGAAACGCTCTAACATTTTTTCCTCAATTGCCGGTATGCTGGTCAGTGTTGGGATTTGTGGTACAATTGTACCAAATTTGGTACAATCTACACATCAGTGGTACATTGGTACACTTCATGCTTCTTTGGTACAATTTATTTACATTTTCAAGCTTAAGTTCGTTTTATTTTCTTTAAGACAGAATAATTTAAATTACAAATTAGGTGATGAATATTACAGAAAAATTCAATAAATTTTTTTATTTAATCAATATTTTTTGTATTTTTACAATAACAAACACTTCTAATTTCTAAATTAAAACATTCTTGATTTATGTTCAGGATTTTAATTATTTACATTGATAACAATTGATAGATAATTTGGTTTGCAAGACCTAATTGCTAAACTACAGCATTTGAAAGTTTTTGCATCTCCTCAATTAGTTTCCGTTAATATATATCAGCATTAATATATATCAGCATTAATATCCGTGAAATATATATCAGCATTAATCTGCTGATATATATTTCATTTTTTCTAGTGAGAAATCGTAAGGTCTTGTTTGGTAATTAAACAACTACTTAATTATTCTTAAAAATAACTTCATTAATACCGAAGCACTTGCTGGAAGCAAGTTCATAAGGAAGCCTTTTGCTTATGAAATACATAGTTATGAATTTTTGCAAAATAATTGTTAGTAAATAAAAGAGTACCCATTTAATAGGGTTTTGATTTTATTCGACCAAACAATTAATCGATTTTTTGATTTCAATTTTCCTCGATTGATTGATTAAGGTTTTTAAATTACTCGAAGAAGTTGAATTAATCGCGCATATGAAGAAATTATTATCCAATGAGAAAAGTCCTCCAATACGCACACAAAATTTTAAGGATAAATAATATGAACGGATTTCATAACTTTTCGGTAATATAAAATACGGATTAGGTGTACTAATGTATTATTTTTTTCTGTATTTTTACTAAAAATCAGCAAAAAATTGTAGATCTTAATAGAAAATAATTTTAGCCGATTCGTCGATTAATCGACATAATTTTTTCGAATTATTTTTAACCGAAATTTTAAATCTTTTTTCTTCCAATAATTAATCGGCTTAAAATTCTACGATTAATCCAGCGATGATTGATCGAGTTGATACCTTAGTAAATAAGCAACACAAAAAGAGAAATTCAAAGAATCAAGCTTAAATATCATTACTTTAAAATACTCTAATATAAAAGTTTTAATTTCTCCTATTTTAATGCCTCGCTATTGTATATATGTTTTTTTTTTTTTTTTTACTAAATGCCAAATTTTGGTACAATCGATGCTGATTTGGTTCATTTTCATCATTAGCGCGGTACAATTTAAATATTATCAGCTCTCAACACTGATGCAGGTTACTTGTGCTTCAGCGGCATTTGCACTTCTCTCGGCGGCATCAGCTAACCTTCTTATATCGTTAGACTGTTGCGAAGATATTTTTGCACTTCGTTCAGCTACCCTTAACTGACGCCTAATTAGAGACAAATGATCCTCAATAACTGTTTAGTTTTGAACCATAATAGGTAGACTCTTGAAATTTTCACAGAAGGTGTATAACTGTGGCCGCAATAGCAACAAATATTAATACTTATAGGGTGTTCAGATAGAGAGGTGTTATTCACGAATATGTGTTTATTTCTTGAACTGTAGGAGGTATGGACTCAAGATTTAAAACCAGTAATTAAAACTTAGTTCGCTATATAAACAAGTATAAAAAAATAAACCTACAAATTAAAGGGATAGTGATGTGATTTGCCTGTATATGGCCTAAGTATTGAGCTATAATAGGTGGAATCTTAAAATTTTTACAGGAGGTGTATTACTATGACCACTATAACAAATAGTAACAAATAAAGGGTGTTCCGGCTGTGACGTGATTTTGATGAATATGGCGTAATTTTTTAACCGTAATAGGCAGACTCTGGAAATTTTCACAGATGGGTATTACTATGACCCCTATAAAAAATAATAAAATTAAAGGGTTTCCGGCAGCGACGTGATTTTCATGTATCTTATTTCTTTAACCGTATTAGGTTGACTCAAAATTTTGTTCAGAAGATGTGTTACCACGGCCGATGTGACAATTACTAAAAAATAAAGGGTATTTTGACAGTGACATGTTTTTCACGTATATTGACTTTTTTTTTAATCGCAATATATAGACTCTTGATTTATTTATAGAAAGGGAATTGCAATAGTCGCTATAACAAATAACAAAATTAGCAAAATTTTTTTACGTAAATAGCCTTTTTTTATAAACCGAATAGGTAGACCCTTGATATTTTTACAGTAGATGTTACTTAGGCCGCTGTTACAATTACTAAAAATTTAAGAATGTCCATAGTGACATATTTTTTAAACTGCAATGGGTAGGCTCCTGATATTTTATTAGAATGTGTATTACCATGGCCGCTTTAACAACCATTACTAAAATTTAAAGGATGTTCCAATAAAGATACAAATTCCGCAAATATTTTAAAATTAAAAGGTGCCCCTTGAGACATAAAAAATTTACAACTTGAATTTTTAAAGTCGTACTAAACATAGTACGGAACCCTACGTGTGTGAGACTAACTCGCACTTGACTGTTTTATTTATTGAAGCTATTTCTTGCATTCATATTTAAATTAGCGGAGATTTTTATTTCGCTGAGCCGCAGCAAATTCCATTCTGGTACTATTAAATCAGGATCACATTCAATTAGTTTAGGAAACTTTTAAAACGTCGTTAATAATTAATTTGTGAACGTATATCGGTATGTAAAAAAAAATAGTTTTTATAATATAAGAATATAAGAGATTTTCGCCGTGCATTAAAATTAAAAAGAAAATAGAATGAAAAATAATAAACGACAAAACGGACCAAAATAAAATTGGTCCGACCATCGGACCAATTTAAAAATTTCAAATTTTTTCGTACCTAATTTGGTCCAATTTGGACCAAAACGGCAACGCTGCTTACGACATTTGTTTGTTTCTCGGTCAATTGATTTCGGTTGATTTTATTTTTCTGCTGCGTTTTGATTATTAGGTGTTATTACCGCTACGGCCTTGATATTTCTTGGTGGTATCTCCACAAAGGACTGAAAGCACTGCAGTGAAGCGACAGAAACAGTGTACGGTCAATAACTTCTTCCAACTCAGTTAAGTGAGAATACCGATATAGACCTCCACCAGTTTCTTTAAGACTTTTTTGTTTTCTACAATTTTTTTCTGGTTCTAGACTTTAAGTCCGCCCAAGTCTGTAAACCAAATATGTTTGTGACAGATATAAGTAGCATACAAATATATATTAATGAGTCTTACTTAGTTTATAACAAAATTGGCCCATGCTATATGACGCCACGGCGCTTATTTTATATAGAATTCACAACAGTGTAAGATATTTTCCACATACACTGTATAATACCAGACTTTTTATAAATGAATCTTCCATTGACAAGCATTAAAAATCATGCAAATTACGAAACAATATACATACATATGTATGTATGTCTATTATTATTTCGTTTCTTTCAGTGACCATTAACGTTATGAAGCCAAACTAGGCTGAATTCGACCAAAATCTGAAAGCACTTACCTTCTTCCATTCGACAAAAGTACGCATGGGTGGTCCAAGAGAATTCAATTTTTGACTTAAAGATTTCTTCCATCGCTGAAAACTGGCTAGCCTCGAAAACCGGAGTTCCTCTGGCCAATTCCGGATTTTCTTCTGTAGCTGCTTCAAGGTTAACTTTTTTAAACTAAATTTAAACACTTTAATCAACTAGTAACATTCGTATTATTATGGACTTACCATTTATTATCCATTGTTATTTTAAATTTGAAAACAAAAAAAAAAAAAACACCTGTATTCATAATGAAAAGTTGTTCACTGCCTATGTATGTACTCGACATATCCAGTGTAGAACTAAAATACTGATTAGGCTTATGTACTCGATATGTTGTAACGAGTGATTTTTTAAGAGCTTGAGAACTTTTTTTTTTAAAAAAACGCATAAAATTTGCAAAATCTCATCGGTTCTTTATTTGAAACGTTAGATTGGTCCATGACATTTACTTTTTGAAGATAATTTCATTTAAATGTTGACCGCGGCTGCGTCTTAGGTGGTCCATTCGGAAAGTCCAATTTTGGGCAACTTTTTCGAGCATTTCGGCCGGAATAGCCCGAATTTCTTCGGAAATGTTGTCTTCCAAAGCTGGAATAGTTGCTGGCTTATTTCTGTAGACTTTAGACTTGACGTAGCCCCACAAAAAATAGTCTAAAGGCGTCAAATCGCATGATCTTGGTGGCCAACTTACCGGACCATTTCTTGAGATGAATTGTTCTCCGAAGTTTTCCCTCAAAATGGCCATAGAATCGCGAGCTGTGTGGCATGTAGCGCCATCTTGTTGAAACCACATGTCAACCAAGTTCAGTTGTTCCATTTTTGGCAACAAAAAGTTTGTTAGCATCGAACGATAGCGATCGCCATTCACCGTAACGTTGCGTCCAACAGCATCTTTGAAAAAATACGGTCCAATGATTCCAACAGCGTACAAACCACACCAAACAGTGCATTTTTCGGGATGCATGGGCAGTTCTTGAACGGCTTCTGGTTGCTCTTCACTCCAAATGCGGCAATTTTGCTTATTTACGTAGCCATTCAACCAGAAATGAGCCTCATCGCTGAACAAAATTTGTCACATTTGAACATTTCGAACCGAACACTGATTTTGGTAATAAAATTCAATGATTTGCAAGCGTTGCTCGTTAGTAAGTCTATTCATGATGAAATGTCAAAGCATACTGAGCATCTTTCTCTTTGGCACCATGTCTGAAATCTCACGTGATCTGTCAAATACTAATGCATGAAAATCCTAACCTCAAAAAAATCACCCATTAGTTTATTCATAATACGTTTTTATCCGCTACATAAAACAAAGTTTGCCAACTCTGTTTTATAAAAATTATCTTTGTTTTCTGACATACATAGTTTGAATAGAAAAAAGGGTTCCAAAAGAGCTCTGGACTGAAATCAAGATGATATTGTTTTTTTTTTATATAAAAAAATTAATTATTTTCAGAATGTGTTATCACAGTTAGTATTGGAAAGCCTGGAAAAAAATTTAAAACGTATCCAAAGAATTCATTTAAATTTTTTCAGCTTTTTAAATTAACCAACAAATTATTTTGGCAGTTGTTGAACTGACAAAAGTAAACTACCGCCTATACAGTGTTTATTTATAGATTAGAATAAGTATGATGAATAATCAAGTAATGAATAATCAAATAGACACTGCACAACTTTTATGAATTCGGCTGAAAATGTTTATATTTTATATATTTCTTTTAAAATAATATTTTATTTACGAAAGCAAAAAACCAAATGACTGATTTTGACTTTGCGTTGGCATTGTTGACAACACATTCGAAATAGAGAAATCCAAGGCACATTCATAAGGTAACCTCACTACGAAGGGGAAATATTAAGGCGAAAATTTTTAAATTTTTTTATATGGAGTTTGATAGTTCAACTTTCATTTAAGGGGAAAAATTGTAAGTTTAATTGTCAAAATCCATATAAAAAAATAAATTATTTTCGCCTTAATATTTCCCCTCAGTAGTGAGGCTACCTGATTAATATGCCTTGGCAAATTCATACCAGGTAAACTCAATGGCGAATTCGACATCATATGGTTTTTCTTGATTGTCAAAATTATATTCGCCTTATTCCTAATTTATTTTGTGTTTATTTTTAAAGAAATAAACAAAACAAAAAGTAAAAAAAAGTGAAATTTAAATTATTTGTTTTGAAATAGTGTTTGTACCGATCAAATTTTAAGTAAACTGCGGTCACAGGACATTGCACTTTTCTTTCCGTCTCTCCTTGTATCATTTAATGTTCTAAAAAAATTTTCAATTGTTATAAAAAGAAAAAAATAAAAAAAATTAATTTTTTGTTTTGTTTTCTGTTTGTTTTAACCTCTTCAGGGTGACCATTTAACGTTGAGTTCACCTATGAATGGAAAGATTTCATGCACTCAGGGCATACGGGTACGTTATATTGATTCTGTTGTTTTGCCATATCAACCAAAGTTGTCATCACATCCACCACCTTTGAGACACCTGGGGTGGAATCGTTACATCCGTGAACGTATCGATAATCGAACGAAAAAAAAAAATTACGTGGTACGAATATAGCGTGAACTGAATGGCATTATGACGTACGATTGTTCTGTTGTTTGATTCACAATAGTTTTCCAATTAAAAACTCTTGTGAAAGAATGTTTAATTGACAATAGATGTGAAACTGTCAATATATGTACATGAATCAAAATTCAGAAAACAAAATTATTAAAACTTAAAAAAATATAAAATGGACCCAAATTTATTTTTTTGTCTTAATTCAAGTGATAGCGAAGAGAAAAAATAGTAAGTAGGCAGCTGCGTGATCGGCATAATCCACAGGCCTTATCGAATACGGCGTCAGTATGATGCATGTACAGACATCCTTCATTGCAGACTTTTAAAGCGATTTGGTTTAAGTAAAGAAGCTTTTTTCTATGTATTAGCTGAATGAAATTTATCCCACTTAGATGCCAAAGCTGTGCCACCAATGTTACAGCTGGCAGTAACTCTGTCCATTTTGGCTACGGGTGGTTACTAACAATTAAAAGGAAGTGACTATCTGTTCGGAATGTGTCAGAGTACAGTTTCTAAGGTTACTTCGGCCGTACTGAACAAATTGTGTGCAAAGCTTATAAAATTTGCACCTAACGATAAGGAATGATTTTTTGAAAAATATGAAATAACTGGATGTGGATTCAATAATTTTCGCCTTAATATTTTCCCTCCGTTGCGAGGCTACCTGATGAATGTGCCTTGTCAGGTAGCCTCACTACAAAGGGGAAATATTAAGACGAAAATTATCAATTTTTTATATGGATTTTGACAGTTAAACTTACAATATTTCCCCTTAAATGGAAATTGAACTAGCAATCTCCATATAAAAAAATTCAAAAATTTTCGCCTTAATATTTCCCCTTCGTAGTGAGGTTACCTGATTAATATGCCTTGTCTTGCACGCTACCAAGGCAAATTCATATCAGGTAAACATATCAGGCGAATTCATACCAGGTGGAGTTGATAGCCCAGCTGATCGTTTTTTGCTCTCGTTTTTTTGCTAATGTCTTGTCAAAAATACGTTGTTTCATATCTGCTAATCTAATGTCAAAGTTGTTGTTTTGTTGTGGTTGTTGTCCTACTGCTCACACCTGGTGTGAATTCACCTTGAGGTAAACTCAATGGTGAATTCGACATCATATGGTTCAAGGCGAATCTATTTATCAGGTGAAAGCGAGACGACAACAAGTACAACAATAAAAAACAACATATATTTTGGTTTTGTTTGGACGGCTGCTTCCAAGGCATATTAATCAGGTAGCCTCACTACTGCGGGGAAATATTAAGGCGAATATAATCAATTTTTTTTATATGGATTTTGACACTTAAACTTACAATTTTTCCCCTTAAATGGAAGTTGAACAATCAAATTCCATATAAAAAAAATTTAAAAAATTTCGCCTTATTATTTCCCCTTTTTAGTGAGGTTACCTGATGAATGTGCCTTGGCTGCTTCTGTTAAAATAAATTAATTCGCCTTAATTAATATCAAAGCAAAATGTAAAAAATAGTTGTCTTCGCTTACTTTCGAAGCAGAAACTTCCAACATTTATGAAAAATATTGCATTGAATTATTTTTTTACACAATAATAATTTAAGGGCTTATTAATCTTATGTGTAAAAATCCCTGAAAGATATTAAAACGACCTACAATGTTTCTAGACCTGCTGGGTGCATGACTAGCAAACAACAAAATATAAATTTATTAACTATTTTTAATTAAAGAACAAACCTAATGTGATTTGTTTATTTTTACTAAAAGGAAAAACGAAGAATAAAATAGAACTAAAAATATAAAAAGACATTAAAATAAAAACATAAAAAAAGAATCTGGACCTACCGCAGCTCATTTAAATTGTTAAAATGTAGTGAAAATTTGTGTATGTGTTATTGTGTTGTGTGTAGTAAATATTTAAAATAAAAAATCAACATACATTCATATGTAACGCCTTTTTTGATTATTTTTTTTTTTTCGTTTTAATTTTTGTTTGTTTTCAATATTGTTTCTAAATAAACAAATTTGACAAAACCTGCCTCCAAAAAACGTAAACAAACAAAATTCTACTGGGCCATCAATACCACCTGATATAATTCGACTTGATATGGTTTTTCTTGATCAAGGCCAAGGCGAATATATATATGATTGCAGGGCTACAACAAGTACAACAATAAAAAAACAGGCAATTTATTTTTACAAAATCTATGCCACTTGTCAAAAACATTCGTAGAAACAAAAAAAAAAAATAAGTAAACAAAAATAATAAAATTTTTTCGGGCTGCAATAATTAACATACCGAGGAAGTTATTTTACATCTTCAAACTGCACCCACGTATCTCTATTGGCACCATCTTTGAGAAAAAGCAAATGCGTTATATCATAGCTTTTTTCAATTTCAATAAAAAAATTTGGAATTTGGTTGTTGAATTTAACAAACAAGCTGTTATTTTTTACACTTGAACTTTTGCAATACCGTTTGCTTGAAACACCGAACCCCGCTTATGTATATTTTTGTAGCACTGCCTTATTTTGTTTTAAATTGTTTCTATTTTTATTTAAATTTACACACAATAAACAATTAAAAAAAATGTTAAATTTAATTTCAAAATTATTTTTGTTTTTATTGAATATTTTGACATTTCTAAATTAAACAGATGATGAGAATTTTCGCCCGTGCAATCACCTGTTTAAATTCGCATATTAATGAATGTGCCTTGTTCGTGATTGTCAAAATTATATTCGCCTTATTCCTGATTTGTATTGTGGCCTTGAGTTTTATGTTTATTTTTAAAGAATTAAACAAAACAAAAAGAGAAAAAAATAGTTAAATTTAAATTATTTTTTTGAAATAGTGTTTGTAAAATAAAAAAATTTATTTTTTTTTATTTTGTTTTCCTTTTGTTTTAACCTATTCAGGGACGAATTTTTTAAAGTGAAAAAACATTGATTTTATTTTTGATTTAATTACTACTTGTTTACCTTATATTTATAACAATTCAGTAATATAAGATAAAACTTTTTAGATGGTTCAGAAATTGTACAGAGTATACGTCGTTTTTTGTTACGTTTACCTATCTGTATTAGTGAGCTGGCCAATGGGGCTTTAAACTCAAGAAGAGACATCTTTTTTTTCTTTATCATAGTTAAAAAGAATGCAAGAATTCGGAATTGGAATGCAATCCTGTGATAAAACTTTCTGCTAATTCCTCTTAAAAAATTCAACATACGCTAAATGTACACATACGTGCCAATGTCCCTGAAGAGGCTAACATTTTATTTACGACAAAGAAGCTATTTTTTAGACAAACAAAATACATGTGGTTGTAGTTGTTGTACTAATGAGTATACGCAAAGTATGTACATATATTTATATCAAGTACATTCGTCAGCTCAGCTGATATTTTTCGTTTCGTTTTATTTTGTTCCTACGTGTCAACATTTATTTACATTTTTAATTTAAACTATATATACTATATGTGCTATATTCGGCCGTGCCGAATCTTCTATACCCTTCACCACGGTGATTTTATTTATACAGACATGTACAGCATTATCCATATTGTTGACTCTTTACTTAAATAAAGTCGTATGAGAAAAAATCATTATTCATGAGTTAAAGAAATAGAAGACAAATGAAAACAAATTCCGTTTGCTACAATTGACGCCGTGTTGTCAGCTACTTAATGATATTGAAGCCGACAGCTACATCGTAAACTCTGACATTGTTGTAAAAATGCTTATTTTGCTTTTATAAAATTAAAAAAACTTTTTCATAAACTTTTAAATATTTCATCCAATACTTTTTGTTTGTATATGAATTTGTAATTTACAATTTTGTGACATTTTCTTTTGTTGAATAAAATACAAATTAGCCTAAGTTGACGACAGCCACAACGGTGGTCGTGTAGCCATGTAGCTTTGCTGGCTTCAAAAGAATCGTTTACCTATAAAAGTGTGTATTTTATTTTTGACAGTTTGTAGTCGGTATCCTGATGATGTCTATGTGTTTAATGCACCTAGGTTTTAAAACAGAGATATCATCTATTTAAAAATCAAACGCATTTAAAATAAAAATCAAACGCATTTAAAAAAATATATTACTCTATATACACACATACATACATATGTATAATCTTAATATTAATTATATGTTATGTTACAGTCATGATTTTCATTTTCAAAGAAATATTGAAATTTTTGTTTTAATATTTCGAAAATTGTGTGTAAAAATTTTTTGTAAAAATAATTTTTTAAAAATTTTTTGTAAAATTTTATTCGAAAATTTTTTGGAAAATTTAAAAAAAAAAATTTTTTTTTAATATTTTTCTGTAAAATATATTTTTGAAAATGTTTTGTAAATTTTTTTGTAAATTTTTTTTTTTTTTGGAAATTTTTTTTAAAAAATTTTTTTTTTAAATTTTTGAAAAAATTTTTTTGTTAAATTTAGGACCTTTCTGCAGTCTATATTGAGTTAGAATGGTCAGACTAAAGCAAAAAAAAAATCCTTACAAAAAAAAATTTCCTCATATTGACACATGGGGGGTCCTTTTAACTGCTCCTATTTATCAGTGGGTACCCTGTGGGTCCATTGGCTACCTCTATGTGTATTGCTTTCTATTAAGGTCACTAATACAAATCAAAGCAGAAAAACCCTACCAATCTAAAAACATACAAAAATCGCCCCTCGCAGGGGGTTATTGATCCCCCGAGATCTGTATGCACTCTTTGCGATCTACCTGTCGCAGTCTAATATTTATTTGAGAAAAAAAGGCAAAACAGAATCATTAAGGCTGAAAAAAGGAATAACCCGATGTTGCTGAATTGCAATACCAAAATTTTCGAAACTATGCCTGACAGATTGGTGTGCTTAAATTTTTTGTATCTCTTCTGGTGCCTTGGCAAATGACATTACCACACTAACACGGACAGACGGATAGACGGACATCGCTTAATCAACTTCTCTATGTATAAGGATCCAGAATATATATACTTTATGGGGTCGGAAATGAATATTGTAGAAATTACACACGGAATGACAAACTTATATATACCCTTTCCACCTGTGGTGAAGGGTATAAAAAGTAAATTCAAACGTGGCATCACGGCGACGTTAATTATTTTTTGCCTTACTTTTTTGTGCATAGCAGCTGTCAAAAATTCGTTTAATTTTTTTTAATTTGAAAAAAATAGAAATAAAATTGTATTTATTAAAAAAAAAAAATTACAAAATACTACCAGAAAAGGTAAGGAAGAAGTGGTTTTAGTTGTTGGATGTGTTATTTTAATTAGTGCTTTTGGCGTCTATCATACATGTAACTAATAACAAAATGCATGTGCATGATAAAATAATAGAAGGTAATTCCATTCTCTCTTTTCGTCGCCATATTAACGTTCTGACGTTTGCGGGAATTATTTCAATTTGTGCTACCATATCACATACTTTGTGAAATTCCATTTTGCTTTTTTTCCTTTATGTGAAATTTTAAAAATTAAAAAAAGAAACAAGCCTTAAGTTTATGTGTCTAAAAAAAACAAACGTAAATTCATACGGTAGTAATAAAATTTGAAAATTCACAAATAAGATTTTTAATTTCCCTATATCTGACAAAAGTGTCTAAGTTTCCGTTTTCTTATTATGTACAACTTACCAAAGGCACCCCTGGTATGTTCGTTAAAGAAAATATATTTTTTTAGTTTAAAGCCTGGTACTCTGTTCAGTTTTTCATGCGGAATGCTGTCAAATTACATACATAAAAAATTTCTATGAAAAAGTCATGAAAAAATGTTGCAGAAGTAGTACTCTGTTCTTGCTGTGGAAAAACATTGAAATGTTTCTGGCAACATTTTATCAAAGCTGTGAAATAAAGCAAAGGGGCATTATTTCACGTGGAATTTTTCAAACAACAGCTGATCGCTTGGCTTTTGTTAACATTTCTAAAACAATGTGGTATAGTTAAAAACAATAAAATCGTAAAATTTTTTCAAATCGCGAGATAGACACCACATTTTAAATGTCAAATTTTCCCTGTGAAATAATAAATGTTGCTCAACATTTTTCACAAATTCAAACAGAGTACTAGACTTAAGCCTTTTACTCTGTTCAGTTTTTCATGCGGAATGCTGTCAAATTACATACATAAAAAATTTCTATGAAAAAGTCATGAAAAAATGTTGCAGAAGTAGTACACTGTTTTTGCTGTGGAAAAACATTGAAATGTTTCTGGCAACATTTTACCAAAGCTGTGAAATAAAGCAAAGAGGCTTTATTTCATGTGGAATTTTTCAAACAACAGCTGATCGCTTGGCTTGTGTTAACATTTCTAAAACAATGTCGTATACTTAAAAACAATAAAATCGTAAATTTTTTTCAAATCGCGAGATAGACACCACATTTTAAATTTTCCCTGTGAAATAATAAAGGGCGGTTTACATTATACTACAAGTAATACGACATGTCAAATTTTTGTGTAGAAGAGTACAAGTAGTATCGTTTAAACATAATATGTAATGAAACTGTCCGACATTGAGAGAAAATACGGATGGAAATTTGACAGTCTTACGGCTCTCTTTATGTTTTGAAATTTTTCAAAAACTATTCTACTTCATTAGATCAGGGTTGCGTTTTTCTTATTAATGCTAACTTTTCAAAGGTGAAACTCGTCAAAATAGCAGAAACCCGCTGAATATAGTGAAAAATAGATCCAGTTGGCATCACAAATAAGTTTGTAAACAATAAAAAACTTCTGGCAAAAGAAGGTGAACATTTTTTAATTTTGTTTTAGTTGTTAGTTTTCAGTTTTTTTTATTATGGCAATGGCTAGTAAAACACCAAGAACCTTTTCCTTGTTACTTTTTTTAATTTGGCATATTTTTCACAAGTACGCGCACTATTGATTTGTTTTCACTTTTTTTATTGTTTTAACAACAGCTGTTTCAATTTTACTTCATTTTATTCAACACTAATGGTGTAAACTTAAGAAAAAAACCATACGATTTTTAATCTCTATTTTTTCATACGGATTGATTTTCATTTTATTTTCTCTTAGATTTTACGTACGTAAAGTCTTACTGTCTAAACTGCCCTTAAATGTTACTCAACATTTTTTACAAATTCGAACAGAGTACTAGGCTTTAGATGGGAAGCTAATCTGTCAGGAGTATCAAGAAAAATTGACAATTTCAATATCATAGGAACTTAAAATTAAAAAGTTTGGTTAATTTTATTATGAATGAGGGGCTGCATGCAAAATTGCTTAAAAGCAAAATCGAAAAATAACCCAAGAAATACGCATGCGGAATTGGGTAATATTTTATATAAAAAGGAACCCCAAAATATTGAGTGCTTTTCGTAATTTTTTAAAATTTTTCAAATGGACAATTATCCAAAACGTTTTAATGAAATATGCTGATACCATATTTGAGCGGTCTTATATTTACCCTTATTCTACTTGGCGACGGCGACATCGTCGTCACTTTTGACCGGACAATTCAATTCAATTCAATTTGGTTATAATTTTGTATTTTCTAATGCTCTTATGACGACGTCGACTGCTTATCGATAACACTGTTCTGTAGAGAAATATTCTTTTAAAAAAATTTTATGTTTTGGTATGATTTCAAATGGTTAATAAGAATTTCATTTAAGTTTTTTTCTATTACGTCGAGATTTTCCATTTCTTCAAGTAATTTTCCATATTGGGTCAAACTTGTTATTTAAATTTTTTCTATTTTAAGTTTTGTTGTTGCTCTTCAGTCGTTTTTAAAAATTAAGGCGACGAAATCGCCGTCGGTACAAGAAATATTCAACATCAAATATTCTTACAAAATACCAAATAAAATTAAAAAGTCATCGATAAATGTTGATGTCAACAAAGGGAATATCAATTCAATTTAGTGAAAGGTCGTCGTATTATGTCGACAACGCCAAATGTAATAGGAGTGATTATTAAGAAATTCATCAATAAGAGTGTAAATACAACGTTTTATGTCCTAAAAACTAGCTAAGTAGTAGTAGTAGTAAGTAACATTAAAGATTTATTAGAATTAAAAAAAAATATATATGCACTTACTGCCAGTATTGAACTTTTTATATTTTTTTGTCAAATTTCCATTTTTTCTATTTTTTTATGTTAATTATACATTTGGCGATTTTTAATTTTTGTTTTGCGGCGACTTTTCATAAGGTCAATTAACATGCAGCTTAAATAAGATTGTAATATAATTTTTTTCTCAATATAAAAGTGTACCTATAAAAGATTAAGGAAATCATAATCTACAACAAGATTTATTCCTCAAAAGTTTCATTATTAAACCAAAGTACGTTTTTATTTTATGTTATTTATGTAAATTACACACTTTTTTAAAATAATTTCCAAAATATTTTTTTTTCGTTTCTACTTGTGGCAACACTTTTTTTGCTGTTTACAGAAAAACATACTTCAATAATTCAGGCAAACTTCAAACATTTTTGAAGAGGAACTACCATAGATAATACATAGATATTCAACTGAAACGTCAAAAACCTAAGTCTCTTGTCAAAAAACCTAAGTCTAAGAATGTATTGGTAGTCAAAATTGTATAAGTGTTGGTTTAAAAAAAAAATCCCCACAGCACCTAAACTGTACATAGTTGTATAAAATATTTTGTAAAAACACAATATTTTTTTACATTCAATTTTAGATGTTAAAATTAAATAATTCTTTTGCTTTTTAATAAAAATATGAATTTTGTATTTTTCTAATATATTTATATGCGAAAAACGTTAGATTGAATGCTAATTTTAATTTTTTATTACATATTGATTTGAAAATTTTCATCCCCTAAAAGACCAAAAAATACAACACTGTGTAGAAATAAATTTCACCAAACAAATGTCAACAAAATTAAAATTATTTTGTATTAAAAATTATAAAATTCAATAAATTGTTACATAATTGTTTGTGCAAAAATTCAAAATTGTTTAAATATTTGGAATGTGCAATGAAATATCGCTTAAAAGTGTCTAAATTTGAATAAAAATTTTACTCCCCTAAGTGTGTTGAATTCACACCGTACCCGTATATGTGAAGACTTTTGTAGCCGCCTTTTTGACATTTGGAGAGTTTGCCATCTATGTGTTATCTATGGGAACTACCTTGTATTATTATATCACGTGCATGTGGAAGTTTTTTGATGTTGTATTTGTTGTCGCGGCGATGCCACCTTATATAAATTCGCCTTGATATATATATTTTTTTCACTTTCCTTCGTTTCATCAGGGATGGTAAAGGAATTTTTGAAATTTTGCTTTTCTGATTTAAGTTGCACCAAACAAACTTTTTATGAATTCTTGTTTTAATTCATTGATCTATGTAAACATAAACAGATCATTGTATTATAATTTTTTTATTTTTATTTAGCATAATTGGAATTAAGTTTTTCTATTACAAAAAAGTTCAATTCTACCCACCTTGCGATCTCTGAGTTGCTTTTGACACCTAGTAATATTTTTACACAAACAAAATGCCTGTTGTTGTTCTAATGTTGTACTTGTTGTAGACTTGCATGTACTTGACATAAATATACTTTGAGTATACCTTTTTAATGGTACCGTGAAATATCTCCCAAATGAAATAAATCCCAAAAAAAAAAAAAAATGAAATAACTCCCAACAAAAAATTCAAAAATCCCATACAAATTGGAAGTTATTTCATAACCACCCCTATCGTTAATAATTTTTCCCTCGAAATATTTTCCCTTTTCCCAAAACTCCTATCGTGAATAATTTCTCTCTTCTCTTGTTCTCTTTTTCTGATATGTAATTCACTGGGAAATGTTATGTACAAAAATTCAAAATTTTCGCCTTATCGTGAACGACTTTTTCAAAGCTGTTTTTTCCCATTTTTGTTTTAGTTTGTTCATTTTGTTTTCTCTAGGGAATTGAAAAAAAAAATTAAATAATTTCTATTTTTTATTGACTATTTAGATTATAAAATTATTTCTTAGGTCGAAAGCAATAAATAAAGTACAAAGCGACATCCTCCTCAATAGGATGCAAAATAACAGATCCATAGCATGTGGTTTTATAAAGGTTTCCAAAGATGTGGTGGGCGAATTTTGGAGTTCTCTTGTAGAAAAGCTAAATAGCGCCGGTCTTCCTATAAAAAGCGTCTCGGAATGGAAAAAGGCAGTTTTATTTTAAATATTGAGCATTTTTATACATACCGATACATATGTATGTATGTGTATAACTTCTATTAGGTATGGATAGACCAAAAAAGGTATGTATGTCCGGTCAAAAGCTGCCGCTAATTTAAAGAGTCAACGGGAAACAGGAGGTGGGCCAAATCAAACCAAAAGCTTGTCAATTAGCGAATAGTCTATGTACGAGTTGATAGGAATGAAAGATTCGGTAGAGGGCCTAGAGAACTCTTTAACCTTTGGTTTACCAGAAGTTTATGAAAGCGAAAATCTTCCCGTCAACTAAACAATTAAATAAGTTCTGAAGCACCCACCTGTTCAAAACTTTTAACTCCTCCCTTATTAGACACCATAATAACAGAAAAGCCCAGTGAGGAAAATGGTTCCGCTATAAAAAGAAGAAGAATTCAATCAAAGGAAAAATTAACAACAGCTGAACTTATTGGAAAAGAGTTGAAATCTCAGGAGAGATTTCAACTAAATTTAAACATTTCTCTAACGGATCTTTGCAAATTTCATTCCTGGATTGCGTTAATTTATTTATTCAATAATTTAAAATAAATACTTGTTTAAAATTAATGTTGAACATGAATATTGTTATGTATTTATTTCAATTAAAATACATTGCGGAAATAAAATAAAAAAACATTTATGAAATTAGATTATTTTACAGCGAGTTCGCAATGTTAGAGCGTATACGTTGAGCACTAGCTAAATAACCTT
Organism: Phasia obesa; assembly: GCA_949628195.1. Taxonomy (NCBI): domain Eukaryota; kingdom Metazoa; phylum Arthropoda; class Insecta; order Diptera; family Tachinidae; genus Phasia; species Phasia obesa. The sequence continues at coordinate 77,063,144 of OX451217.1, read as the reverse complement.
CCCTGTCATTTAAATTTTCGCTTTCTATATAAGAAAATTTAGCATCTTTCTCCTCGTATATAATACTATTATTATAATCGCACTTATAAGCAATGCAAATATTATGCAATGCAACGCAAACGTTAATTATTTTGGCGGCCTTCTTGAGCTCATAGTGCAACTCTCTTGCACCGAGCAAGCACCTCCATCTATTTTTGAATACTCCATTTGTTCTTTCTATAATATTCCTACATTTGGAATGACAATCATTGAACTTTTGTTCAACTGAGGCATGAGCAGGAGTTCTATACGGTATCAATAAGCAAGGCTCCAATGAATATCCGGCACCTCCTGAAAATGTGCATATGCATTATTAATAAATTATACCTGTGTTCTTACATATATGCATGATTGTATGTATGTATGTATGTATGTATGTATGTATGTATGTATGTATATTTTCATTTTTTACTCTCCTAGTAGCTTTTTGCAAATAATTTTGTTCCATAACACGTCTGTACAAACAAAGGAATCGTGACAGGCTCCAGGATGTGTGGCATCAATGAATCTTATTCTCATTTGGCTATCGCATATCTAGAAGACAATAAAGTGTATGTCCATGAACTACTTTACTTAAGTATGTACGTTATGTTTAAAACGCAACTTACCAGAGTGACGTTCAAGCTGTAATTTCATTTTCTATTGTAGTACAGATGGTTATTCTTGTTTGGGCATACAATATTGATGTGTGTTCCATCAATTAATGCGATAATACCGGGTATTCCAAACTTACGGTAGAACTCCTGACAAGTAAGTCTACTTTCTTCTTCCGATGGATATTTAATCCATTCTGTCAGAGACTTTGCTCTAAAGCGTCCAACACTTTGGAGAGCACTTCACAAAAAGTGGATTGTGCTACTCCCACTTCGCAGTCTCTTACAACACCTTTTTGGTATCCGCCCTCTGCAAAAAACCGTAAATATTCACTAAGACTTACGATCGGCGAAATACCAAATGATTTTTTTGTTGCCGGCAGAGAAGCAGTCAGTAGATTTAAGATATAGAAGAAAGCTGGTTTATTTACCCTATAATGTTGGATAAATCTAAAATAAAAATAAATTAATACACCGATGTTATTTTCATAAAATCAAGCCACTTACAATGTATCGGGTAACTCTAAAGGGTTAGATGCATCTCTCAAAGCACGACGAGCTGTTGTCGAATCTCCTCTTCTTGCAATAAAATAATCGCACCAATTCTAAACATTTTCACTTTTTAAATTTAATATTTAGAAACAATTATTTAAACTTCATAAATTTTTTCTTCTTCCTTATTTTTCATTTACTATATATTGATAGCGGGAACAAACGTTTCCATCAAATTCACGATAGCAATTTTCCCTTTTTGGGGAATTAAAATTTTATGGGAACAAAATTTTCACATTTTATTCACGATAAGGGTGAATGAAATAACTCCCAATTTTTTGGAGGTTATTTCATAATTTTTCATTGGGAATTATTTCGCAATGAAAGAACTCCCAAATGACATAACTCCTAACTTAATTCTGTTGAGAGTTATTTCATTTATTTTGATTGGGAGTTATTTCATTTGACTAAAATTGCATTATTCTGCATGCAGAGACAACTTTTAGTCAGCGATGCCGGTGTTTGTTATACCATAGAGAAGAAAATCCTTGTGCCCGGCCGAAGGCCGGCTATGCAGGAAAACTTTAGTAAGCGAAGCCGGTGTTGGTTATACCACAGAGGAGAAAATACTTGTGCCCGGCTGAAGGCCGGCTATTCAAAAAACTTTAGTATGCGAAGCCGGTGTTGGTTATACCACAAAAGAGAAAATCCTTGCGCCCGGCCGAAGGCCTGCTATGCAGGAAAACTTTTGTAAGCGAAGCCGGTATTGGTTATACCACAGAGGAGAAAATCCTTGCTCCCGGCCGAAGGCCGGCTATGCAGGAAAACTTTAGTAAGCGAAGCCGGTGTTGGTTATACCATAGAGGAGAATATCTTGCGCCCGGCCGAAGGTCGGCTATGCAGAAAACTTTAGTAAGCGAAGCCGGTGTTGGTTATACCACAGATGAGAAAATCCTTGCGCCCGGCCGAAGGCCGGCTATGCAGGAAAACTTTAGTAAGCGAAGCCGGTGTTGGTTATACCATAGAGGAGAATATCTTGCGCCCGGCCGAAGGCCGGCTATGCAGAAAACTTTAGTAAGCGAAGCCGGTGTTGGTTATACCACAGAGGAGAAAATCCTTGCGCCCGGCCGAAGGCCGGCTATGCAGGAAAACTTTAGTAAGCGAAGTCGGTGTTGGTTATACCATAGAGGAGAATATCTTGCGCCCGGCCGAAGGCCGGCTATGCAGAAAACTTTAGTAAGCGAAGCCGGTGTTGGTTATACCAAAGAGGAGAAAATACTTGCGCCCAGCCGAAGGTCGGCTATGCAGAAAACTTTAGTAAGCGAAGCCGGTGTTGGTTATACCACAGAGGAGAAAAACCTTGCGCCCGGCCGAAGGCCGGCTATGTAGGAAAACTTTAGTAAGCGAAGCCGGTGTTGGTTATACTATAGAGGTTAAACACTTCCGTAGGCCGGCTACACAGGCCGAGATGGCTCAATGACCTCTCTGTGGTATATGGAACAGCGGCTTCGCTAACAAAATATTGTCTGTATAGCCGGCCTTTGGTCATATATCTATGATATATGGTATGATATCAAAGTTATGGACCTCCTTCATCGGGAGGTACCTGTTATACCATAGCGGTTAAAACAGTTAAACAGTGCCCGGGTGCATATATAATTTGTATTGGGACTTATTTCATTTGGGAGTTATTTCATTTTTTTTTTGTAAAAATATAATTGTTTTGAATTAACGGTTAAGTTTTTGGATCTTATTTCATTTTGGCGTTGGGAGTTATTCCGTTTTTTTAATGTGGAAGTTATTTCATTTTCGTTGGGACTTATTTCATTGGGAGTTATTTCACGGTACCCTTTTTAATATGCCTTGCACGCTACATTTTAAAACGGCCAAAAAATACAACTCTTTTAAGATACGATAAAAAAAAAATTTTTTTGTCATTGTTTAATTATTTTTTAATAGAAACATCGATACATACATATATTAAATATTTGATATTTTTCTTTATTTTTTTAATCTTTGATTAAAACCGTTATAGTTAATTATGTCATTAGTGAGCAATAAAACGTTTACCCTAGGTGATTTGGCTAATATTTCGCTGGGAGCAACCGAACTAACTAATGACCATTTAAGTGTCCTACAAAGCCTTTTTGTTATTTTGCTACAAAAGCTTAATTGTTGTAATAAAAAAGTGCGCATTCATGGTTTTCCAGCGAAGTGCATTGAGGAGTTGTTGAAGGACAAATCAAACCGCAGTCAGTATGATTTTCGATTCGAAGCTGTTAAAAAATTTCAAGAAAAATATGATGTTTTGGAACAATTGGAGAGAAAATCTAAACAAATTGATTTGAAAATGCAAAAACATTTTGAGCAAATACGTAGATGTCGCCAACCCAAAAGATTGGACAACACAATATGGGATGTTTATACAAGTCCAGCTGAGGATTTATGTACTCTTTGTATTCAACATAATGAGAAGCTTTGTGCATTAGCCCGAAATGCTACCTTAAACATGGAATTGGCTAACCGTGTTTTACCAGCAATAACAGAACGATTTGAAAAATTCGAATCTAAATTGGAAAGTATGCAAATCATGCTAAAAGAACTGACGCAAAAAGCTGACAAACTTGCATATAAACTGAAACGTATTGAAATACTTGTTATGGACATCCAAGAAATACGCTGTTCATTGAACCAGGGAAATGAAACTTTCCTTGAGGCAATAACGGAAACTGAAGAAATGTTAGATTGCAAATTAAATCGTCTGGCGTTGCCGGCTTTAAAAAAATATCTAGAGCGACGTTTTGTTAAAATCAGGGAACATTTAAAGAACTTGATAAAGGCGTCAGAGAAAGGTCCGCCCTCAAGACCACTTGTTATCAAGGATAAAAAAACATGCGTGTCATGTAGTCTTCATCAAGATTTTATTTCACTCCAAAAAACTCAAACTTTTAAATCATTACTTGATAAAAAAGAATTTTGTGGGGGAAAATGGAAAGTTACAACAATTGTTGATAAAATGAGAGCATCTGCTTATTAGTAACATAATTGGTAATGGGATTTAAGTCTCTTTACTTTAGAAAGAGACAATAACAAATTATGGTAATATTAGAAAAGCGCCAGAACGAGAAAGAATCCAGTAAAACCTAATTTAATGAAGCATCGAGGAATCCTTAGTATTAATTTGCAAGAAAATTGGAAAGTTTTTCAAGGAAAAAGAACAAATTGCAAGTCAACGGTGGTTAAATATGTTCATTTAATTTTATAGATGGAATAATTTTAGTATGTATAAAAAATATATATGTACAAACACACTTATGTATGTATGTATAATTTGGTATGATTTATCTTTCAATGAGACTAAATATATGCGAAATAGCTGCTTATACGTGTTTTTTCATTTAACCAATTCGTTATTGAAATGCAAAGCCACGTAACTAATAGAGATTTTCAAATTGATTTTTTTATTGAGTGCAGATGAAGCATATTAGCTTCATAAATTTTCTCACTGATTTTTAAAGCTATTATATATATATATAAAAGAAGTTATGGTCAATAAGAGATTTTGGATTTTTGGATTTTGGGGTATTTTGGACCTTAAAAACAACAGATGAAAAATTTTAACGGTAAGAATGCATCTGAGTGACTCTTTGTTCTACATTCTTCCGAGTGTAGACTCGGTTGCTAGTAGGAATACCCAAAGTATACAACAACTATAAAATGATTCTGAAAATACTACTTTGGGTAATTTTCAGAATCTCTACATCCTTCGTCAGCATTCTGCGTATCTATCTACAGGGTAGTTTAAAATAATTTTTTATTTAAACAAACTTATCAAAGAAATAACATGTGAGATATTAAAATTTTACTTTCTATTACTAATTTATGGAGTTATCTAGCAATACATCTTTGACTTAACCTAATGTGCTTTTTGTAATTAATTAGAAATGCCTGCCACACACAACTGCGGCTACAAAGTTTTCATCTCTCGTAACTTTTCATTTTGGTATCATGGCACTCGATATCGAATAAAAAGTATCGTAATTTCATTCGAAAGGAAATGTTTTTAAACCGTGTTTTCTTGTTCACTTGTTGACTTATTAATCTATTACAATTTGGTATAAATAACGATTCGATACATGTCGAATGGCATAATTAGCTTACTCGACTTGTTTCGAATTTGTTCTTCGATACGATAGTTTACTCGACATCGAATGCGGTGATTAGGCCCCTGGCTTTAGTTGCTTAAAAACTCCATAATTATTGCTTGATAATCTCCTAATTTAAATATAAACCAGTCGACAGTGTGAAATCAAAGGCGGATGCAAGCACGTGACTCAATGAAAGTAAGTTTGCCATAATTATAAAGTGATTGCTGATAATCATTGTGGGCGGAAGGAAGTTGGTCGAAAATGAAGCGGTCTGATTCGATATTCTCCCTACATTAGTAATAAGTTTAATCTTATGACCAGATTTATTATGCCTTGTATTTATTACATTTACTTATCCATGTGTTTGTTCTATAGTGATGTGTTGTCTTCTGAATTTGAATTAATAATTCGAAATACTTCCTCGTTTAAAAGAAACAACTATGCACAGAAAAAACAGTGTCTAACTACACAGTAAAATATAAAAAAATTTATAAGATATTTTTTAAGGGTTTTTATTTTCCAAGAAGAAAGTGTTATTATTTTAATAAGAAAAACCTTTTGGAAAAAATCAAGGAGGAAACTCAGTGTTTTATTGGGTATTCTTCTTGTTTTTTTAAAGGTTTTCTTCTTGATTTTATTAGGTTATTTTATTATTTATTTTTTAAATAAAAAAATTAAAAAGAAAAATTTCTGCTTCTTTGAAATTTTTCGCATCTAACTTAGGGCTTTTGGGAAATCATGTGACGTCTTTAATGAATGAAAATTATATACCGAAAAACTATTTTATATTTTCAGAAAATAGTGACATTATAAAGCAAAGGTATATTTTGTATTTTGTCAAGAAGATATCCTTATTAAGAAGAGTATGAAGATGATTTACACATTATTATACAGGAACCTAATCAAATAAAAAAGGAATACCCTTTTGAAAATATCAATTGGGTAAGCTAATGAAATTAATAAGAAATCCCTTTTTTGTACAATTCAGAAGAAAACCTAATAGAATCAAAAAGATTTTTTTATATGGATTGTTTTTTTTTATGCCAAAAATGGTTAAAAAAGTGTGAATAACAAGTTTTCTTATTGATTCATTGGGGTTTCCTTTTTTACAAAATTAAAAAGATTTACCACATGAAATCAATAAGGAATCATTTTGGACATATCTGTTTTTCTTTCTGCTGGGATACCCCTTAGCCTAAAAATGTTTCTTAGAGCAAATCTTACTTATTAATTAATTTTTTCCCAATCTAAAAAATAAAAGAATTTTTGACAGCTGATTGGCACGTTACAAAGTAAACCAAAATATAATTAACTTGGCCGTGCTGCCACCTAGTAAAATGAATTCGCCTTGCTTTTATATATAGTAAAAGCTAGATATGATGCTATCTTTGTGTGATCTTTTCGTGAGAATCATGGTAATTAAATAAACCTTCCATTCTGTTGACTGCCAAACGTGGAAGTTCCATTAGCATTTTGTAACTTGTTTTGCCAAAACAATAGCCCCACTTAGGGCTAAAATCAGCAATTACATTTTTAATATCTCAAAAACAAAATCTAAGGAGGAATGCTGCTTCACTATCTAGAGAAGGCTGCTCAATTAAGCAATAGAGGTTTACATATGTGTACTTGGGCTTTTAAAGTTATCTTTTTACACACCATAATAAATAGTTTGCGTATGGAATAAAGTCAAAGTATTCTAAGTATTTTTCCAGGGCTATGTTTAATGCGCGCATATGAAAACGTTTCCAAGACCAGCATTGCCAATGTTATGTTCGTGTTGACGAGCCATTGACTTGTTCAACCATTGAACAATTTCATTAACGCACATTAAAATGTTACGTGAAGACGATCTTTGTCGATGTCATGTTTTTGTTCATACAGCATTGCTAGAATGTTTGTTCGAAGAACGATGTCTGCCATCAATTGTTGTTTTTAGTATGAAAGTTTGAAGAAAGCCATCTGCTTCCCTATAAGCATCCAAATAACATTGACGACAAACAGAAAATATGTTTAGTGGAAACATGCACATTGATATGTTTTCTGTCGGTAGTGTGCCTTTACTTGAACGCAACCTTTTTTGAGAATGTTTTTACTGTATATCGAATTAAATTTAAAACTTAATTTCAATCTTATTTGTTTCTTGGCTAGTGTTAATTAATCTTCGTTATTTCTTAATAAGATAGTCCAGCCTATCTTCTTTAATGTAAATAAAACAATAAATTAGTTACATTTTTACCCGACGTTTCGTCAATTTCTTGTTGACTTTATCTATTTAATTTAAAAAACCAAACATTTCAGTCAAACTTTATTTATACTTAGTAAAAACAATTGTATTGATTACTTTAAAACATAATTATACATATTACATTAAACAAAAAACATTTAACATTCATTTAAAATTAACCATATAAAAACACAACTTAAATTTATATCACAGCTTGTTTAATAGCAACAATGTAACAAGTGTTTATGTTGTCCGTATCTTCCTTTACCCCCAGTCTCCATTAGACATTAACATGCGTTAACAAAAGTCAAACTTCATATGAAAAAAAAAAAACAATATTTTTAATACTGTTTCTTTTATATGAAGTTTGACTTTTGTTAAGACATGTTGATAGCAAATGACGACGGGGGTTTAGGCTCATTGTATATTCTTAGGCTCTCAATAGTGTACCTTTTGCTTTCAACATTTTCTCTATCTAAAATTTTAACTGTTGCAAAATCATATATGTGACTTGTTTCTGGTATGTGTTACGCCAGCGCTGTTGACTTTTTATATTTTTCTATGTCGTTCTTATGTTCGTTCATCCTCGTTTCTAAAGTACGTTTTGTTGTGGCAATGTAAATTAAATTGCAGTTGCCGTTAACACTCCCTTTACATTTTATTTCATAAACAATATTCACCCTTATTACAGATGTCAACATTAAAATCGTCGTCGATTTTAAGTCAACGTCACTTTTAGTCGACGTCAACGTCACCTCGACACTAATTTGGTATTATATAAATGTGTTGCGTTGAAACGACTATTAATCGATAATAATAAACAGATCTCTAATATAAATAAGCACATCTCTAATGTGCAAATTGTTTTGATTTTATAAATTATTGTTTTTAAATTGAAATTTGTGAGAAAATATGTTGTTTATGATGGATTCAAGTGATTCTTCCAGTGATGAAGAAAATAAGGAAAACCTTAAGCTTCAAAGAAAGGTTATGAGGCAAAATTCAGATATTTTTAATTTGCCAGAAAAAAAGTAAGCAAACACAAAATCATGGCAAATAAGTAATTTAAAAATTAGAAAGTTTTAACAATCTCTTTTAGATTTACTCAATATTTTAGATTAAACAAAAAGGCTTTCAAATTAGTTTTGGATAAAATTGAACCTGAAATGAGGAGTGGAGTTAGATCAACATTTATTTCCAATGATTTAAAACTGGCAACGACATTGCGGTTTCTGGAATAAGGCTCGTATCAATTAAGTGTTGGGAATGATTTTAGCCTTGGATTATCACAACCAGCCGTATCCCTAATTTTAGAGGAAACTTTGGAAGCACTACAAAAAGTAATCTGCCCACTTTTTATAAAATTTGAAATGACGGAAGAAGAGAAAGCTGAATGTAAGCTACAATTTTTTAATAAAACTGGATTTCCTGGTGTTATAGGGTGTGTAGATGGCACACATATTAAAATTGTGGCTCCTAACAAGGAGGAACAAAGTATATATTACAACAGGAAAGGATTCTTCAGCTTAAATGCGATGATTGTGTGAGGAATTATAAAATACATTTTACTCTTAATTAAAATTTAGTTCTTCAAATTTCAGATTTGCGATCACAGAATGAGGATCAGATTTGTGGATGCTCGGTATGCTGGTTCATCACATGATTCCCTAATTTGGAATATTAGTACTGCCAAGCAAGTATTACGCGAACGCTACGTGGCAGGTGAAAGGAATTGTTGGCTATTGGGTAATAGGAAAATTTATATATTTTTTAATGAAATACTTTCGATATGTTAATTTATAGGCGATGCTGGTTATCCCCTTGAGCCCTTCCTAATGACGCCTTATCGTTCTGCTGAAGAAGGAAGTGCTGAAGCTAATTTCAACAACAAACATACCAAAGCCAGAAACATAGTTGAAAGAACGATAGGGGTACTTAAAAATCGTTTTCGTTGCTTACTTGGTGCTCGGCAGCTTCACTACAAGCCTGCAAAAGCAGCCAAAATCGTAAATGTTTGTGCAGCCTTACATAATGTCTGTATTGAATTTCAAGATTTGGAGCCAGACTTTGATACCCCATTGGATACAGATGATGATTCTAATACAAATTCGGAGGGTACAGAAAGTTTACCAAATAATGATGCTGTGGAAATAAGGGAGCAAATAAAATCTAGTTTTTTAATATAAAATTAAACATTTCAATTTTTATTTAAAACATTTGTAATTTCTTTTTAAAGCAAAGTTAAAAAAAAATAATAATAAGGATAAACAAATTAACACTTCATAAAAAAATAAGGCGCTTATGTATTTAATAACAAATATAATTAACTTTACTGAGAATTCCAATGATTCTAAAATAGAATTAAATGCAGTTCATTGACTTTGTAAGGTCAGCCCCTGTCCAGATTCGGAGTTGTTTTTCTATATTATAGACTGTCTCTGTAATACTTCTAACTCTTTTTTCTTTATTTCTATTTTAATATTTTTCAGCTCCATTTCTGCTTGAAAAAGTTGTTCCTCTCTTTGTTGACGCCGTTCCATCATTTTAACTTTTTTCCCTTCAACCTCCCAGAGTTTCCGCTGGTACCGACTAGATTCTTTTAAAGCGTCTTTTATTCCTTTCATGGTCTTACACATTTCGGTAAATGATTCCTTTTGCATACCGTGGTACCTTTCAAAAAATTCCTCTTTCTGGAACTTACGGTATTCCTTTCTATTTCTTGCTGAGGAATGTGGCCGCTCTTTCGCTTGAGTGATATTTGAAGAAGTTGGCTCCAAGTTTTCTTCATCCACCAAAGTTTGGCATACTAAATCTTGAAGAGACTCATCAAGTAAAGACTGGACTCCTTGTGCTACACCTTCAGGATTCAATTGCTTTTGGAACTCCATTAAATTAGCAGCAGCTTCTTCTAATTTAGACAGTGAAATTTGCTTGTAAGTTCCACCGCCCGTTGCCTTTACTTCAGCCTTGTTGTGGACTAATTTCTTTTTTACTTTGCATTTGAAATCTCTCCATACCTTTAAATAAAAATATATCTGTATTTTATTAAATATTATATAATTATTACTTACTTTTTGCCAACCTTCGCTATCTCTGATTAGAGGTCCAATAGAATTCAATTTTGATGCTATGACTTCCCAGTCCTCCTTAAAATTACTTGGCGCTGTTCCTCTGTGAAAACCTTTTGCCTGTGCTGGATTTTTTTCAAGTTCAGAAATCATTAGCTCAAACTGCTTACTAGTTGTTATTTTCATTTTTTTATTTTATTCTTTTATTATTTTTTAATTAATAAAATTAAAACGCGTCTTATAACGGCAACTTTATCAAATTTTGTATGTGTCGATCACAAAAATGGCGTCGACAAAATCAGAGTCACTTTTAATCAACGCCGTCTTAATGTCGCCTTTTATAATACCAAAATAATGTCAATAGTTATCGATACTTGTCACTACTGACTTACACAATACCGTTTTTCCGCCGTCGATGTGATACGTGTCGACGTAGACATTCATAATAAGGGTGATTGTTTTGTTGTTGTTTGTCGATAGGTGTTTTTATTTTTGAAAATATAAAATCTTCAAACAAATCTATGGTATGCCAAACGGCAACCCACTGTAAGTGTTTTTTTAAAATTAAATAGATTAACTTTGATAAAGTCAACAAGAAATTGACGAAACGTCGGGTAAAAATGTATCTTATTTATTGTTTTATTTACATTAAAGAAGATAGGCTGGACTATCTTATTAAGAAATAACGAAGATTAATTAACACTAGCCAAGAAACAAATACAAATACATTCTAATGAGGGAAGTATTTAATTCCCAATCTGGTTTTAATTGGTCAAACACCTTATATTTATCACCCGTTGGAGTTTTGCTTCAGGAATCTAACTCATTCCTTAACGTCTTTGAGTACCGTCTACCGGAGTTTTATTCTCACTCTCTTTCAGGCTCTAACAGAGGCTAATAAATACATATGTAAATACGCGTATATGTATATGTTTGTGTATATTTGTATGCATGTGTGTATATCTGTGCATAAGTGTATATGTATATATGTGTGGATATACATATCTAAACGTTGTATATAAGATTTTTGTTTTGTTTGTTGTTTTAGTTTTAATCTTAGTTTTAAGTAGTTTTAAGTTTCTAACTTGAGATGATAACGGTCTATGTTATCTTTTATTATATATTTGAGCATTATAATTCTATGTTTATCTTTTTGATTTAAAAACTCTACCATACCAATTTGCATTAGCATGTAGCGTTTATTCATTTATACTATTGATGTATTTTATGTTTATTTAAATAATACTTTACAGTTTTAAATTACTTCTTTTATTATCTGACTTATCATAAATTTTGTAATCTATTTTTAAAAGTCTCAATAAAATTGAAATTGAAATTTTATTGTTTTATTTACATTAAAGAAGTTAGGCTGGACTAGCTTATTAAGAAATTACGAAGATTAATTTAAATTTATTCCCATATTCTATAATTTAAATAAAAAATTAATACTTTTAAAAGCGAACGCCGAACTGACCCCTATTCTGCGTTTCGATTCGAGTCGAAATTTTCTCCGCTTGTCTACTTTGGTATTCTGTGTTCAGCTTGATTTAATTTTTTACGATTGTATGTATTCTGCATTACGATCGTAGCTACGTTTTTGTAAGTTGTGAATTTGTTAATGGAAAGTATTTCGATTTTTGTTTTATTTTTTTAGTTTAAAAGAGTGTGTAATTAGAAAAGATGTCAATATGAAATACAATAAATTGTTTGAGAGCTTTATTTAATTTCTTGATGGAAAACAACAGCGCATGAGCAATATGACAAGTTGGCGAATTGAATGGCAACGAAAAATTCATAAATTAACTTTGATTTTTGTGCTACAATGATGTATAAAAATTTTAAGTACATATCATTAAATATCACTTGCGGCGTTAAAGGATTCTTCACACACTGGAATAGTTGGAGCACAAATACCTCTTGTTACTTTACACGCAGTCTTGACGAGCCATTGATTTGTTTGCACATGAACAAAGCGTCGGCAGAATAAGGAACAATAATTTGTTTACTTTTTTCTATGTGGAGAAAACGTACGATGTTCATGTTCCGCCTAAACATAATTTTCTGTTTGTCGTCAATGTTATTTGAATGCTTATAGCACAGCAAATAGCATTTGCACGCTGGATCAACAGATGGCGTTCTTTAAAAGTCAAACTTTCTTACTAAAAACAACATTTGATGGCAGACATCGTTGTGTGAACAAATGTTCGAACAATGCTGTTTGAACAAGAACATGACATCGACAACGACGGTCTTCACGAGAGGTTTTGATGTGCGCACATGAATTTGTTCAATGGTTGAACAAATCAATGGCTCGTCAAGACTGCGTGCTATATTTTTATGTTTTCCCTCCAAAATATTTATAAGAATCTAAAAATTATTTGTGTACTTCCCTTTTATTGACGCTGATTGCCGCTTAAGAACTGATACTGATAACGGTATGTAATTTGTTTGTAATCGATTGAAAATTTAAGCCTTCTTTTCTGATTTCTTGGGCAAAAGTACACCCTGAGCACTATTTATTCCGGACAATAATTTGTTTAACTTTTCGTCATTACGAATAGCCAATTTCAAATGGCAAGGAATGAGTCTGGTTTTTTATTGGCACGTGCATCATTACATGCAATTCATGACCTTCAGTGGCCAAATATTCCATAACGGCAGCTAAATATACGGGAGCACCGGCACCAACACTTTCAGCATAATTTATGTAACAAAGAGAATATGTTTTGCGCACTAAATATAACTTTTTTTTTTCAAATGACAAAAAGAATTGTTTATTAATTATTATTTTTGTTTATTTTTTTGTGTTCCTATTTCATTTGTTTCATAGCAAAACAGTTGTATTAAACAGGATCTTCTCCTCTTCTTTTTCTTTCGATTCAGTGAATCGAAAAAAGCTATTCCAAAGCTTTTTTCGATTCTTGCGTAACTGATTGCGGGAACGTAATCGAAATGCAGAATAGGTGTGATTAACAAAATAGCTACTTCGTGTATATCAAAACTAGAGTTCTATTATGTTACAGCTCATGCTTCTATTGCCGGTAATGTCTTAGCTGACACTGCAGCTAAACAGGCCCACTCATGCGGTGTTTGTGTTGATGTCAAATGCTCATTTCATGATGCTATAAGGCGAATGGAGACCGTGCTCGCAGAAGACCGGCAAAAAGATTACGACTTACAAAGACATGACAAGGGTTCTTTCTATGGCTCTTTGTTCCCATCAGTTACTGACTTACCATGGTTTTGTAAAATTACTCCACGCCTAGGAGAACGTAAATCAAGCCACATCCGAACTTTAAACAGAATTTTATCAGGTCATACTTTTTGTAACGCATCTCTATTCAGAATTGGTGTAGAACAATCAGATATCTGTACAATACCTCCCACTTAATATTCAATTTCGGCGTTTTTACTCCCAAAGATCTCAATTCCCAGTAATTTCTGGTTATAATTCTTTGATTGATTTTCTATCGAATGAAAATGTTGAAAACACAATGGTTCTGGCGAAGTTTATCGATAACGTAGACTTAACCATTTTATTTTGTTCATAATTTAATCTATTTTTTCAACTCTATTTTTACTATTCATGGGCCTAATCCGGAATTCCTGATGGCTTTATGAACATTTCGAAGCCAAATAAATATTTGCTAATAGCCTATTGCAGCTGTTAGAGGTATAACTTAAAATTGAAACAAACAAATAAAATAAAAAAAGCAAATTTTTGTTGCATATTCTGCCCAAGTATTTTTCATGTGCAAGCAAAACGATGGGTCGTAAAAACGGTGTGACTCATTCGCTTTATTTTCACACAACGCCAAGTATTGCTCATACGCATTTAATTGCTCATACCCATTTAATCAGCCTAGAAGTATTTTTTTGTCATTCTTTAATTCTTTATATATTTTTATAGACTTAAAAAATTGTTTTTTCCCCTTTATTTTAATAACTAAATATTTATGTATGTCACTAGAGATGAATAAAACGTTTACATTACGCGATTTGGCTAATATTGCTCTGGGAGCAGCGGAATTAACTAATGAGCATTTAAATGTCCTCCAAAGCCTTTTAGTGATTTTATTGCAAAAGCTTAATTGCCACAATGAAAGTGTGCGTCTTCATGGCTTTACAGCGAAATGCATACAGGAGTTATTGAAAGAAACCCCGAATTGCCATCAATATAGTTTTCAACTTGAAACCGTTACAAAATTTCAAGGTAAATATAAACTGTTGGAGGAATTAGAAAGAAAGACGCAAGAAATTGATTTAGAAATGCAGAAACATTTAGATAAAATACGCAAGTGTTACAAAACATTTTCTTATAGTCCCCACAAATGGGATTTTCGTACAAGTCCAACTGAGGATTTGTGCACCATTTATATGAGGCATAATAGGGAGTTTTGTAAACTGGCCAGTAACGCTTCTTTCAATAAGCAAATACTTATACGTGTGTTGCCACTAACATTGGAGCGCTTTAGTGCATTTGAATCTAGAATAGAAAATATGAAAAACAAGCTGCAACGAATGGAAAAACATGTTGGTGAAATTGCTTCTGAACTAAAAGCTGTTCAATTTATTATATATGCTATTGCAGACGTACGTTGTAAATTAGAACAGGGAAGTGAAACTTTTCGCATTGCAATGTGGGAAACTCAAGAAATGCTTAATTGTAAATTGCCACGCGTAGCATTGCCAGCTTTGAAAATATATCTGGAACACCGTTTTATTGATATCAGGAAGCATTTAAGACTATTAAAAATTGCATCAGAGAAAAATACAATCACAAAACCTATTATAATCAGTGATAAGAAAACATGTTTATCCTGTGATTTTGGTAACCGCCGCCAACAATTTAATAAAAAATATCAAACAGTTGTGAATGAAAAACAATTTGCTTGTACTAACTTATTGAAAGATCCATCAGTTACAGATAAAATTCATAAAATACAAATATCCGATTATAAGATGGCTGGTAGGTAATATTTAAGTTCATTTTAAATACATTATAAATTGGTATTTCCCCCTCCTCTTTTCGTTATTTCAGCTCAAGACCATAGCAGGCTGTGGCATTTTTTTTAAAGCAACAAACTCTCGAGTCTTGATTGGGAAAATCAAATGTCTTAAAACAATAAATTCAGCAAATATGTGTCATGTAAAATGTGGTTAAATTATAGTCATTCGGTTTTATAGATAAAATCTTTTTTTAATACTTTTAATAAAATATTAGCAACAAAACTTGGTCACATTTCTTACTTCAATAGGATAATAAATCTTCGTAAAATTTTGTTGTCCTCTCATTTAACAGGTTGTTAATTTAAGCTCTTTTACAGGATAACTTTGACACTGTTCAACAAAATAAAATATTTTTAATAACCAATTACCCTTATTCTGCTAAGCGACGGCAACATCGTCACTTTAATACAACATCAATGTTAATTTGGTATTTCCTAACAATGTTGTGACGGCGTTGCCAATTTATCGATAATCGGGCCTATTCCCGTTGGCGTTGTAGTTTAAAAACGAAATAAAAACGACAATTTGGTATTACCGTTGGCGGTAACGACACTCGTCGTAAATATATCGGTATTCTCTATTTTGAAACGAAGATAGAAACGACAATAAAACATTCGTTATCTGTCGTCATAATTGTAGGCAACGAAATTCAAACGACTACAGAGAAAAAAAAATTAAAATAAAAAAGTACATAAAGTTCGAAATTTTAGATTTTTAAATGGATAAACATCCCGCTTATGCTAAGTGTTTTCGAAAGGTCACAAAACCCTACAATTTAGTGATTTTTGAAGAGAGTCTGCAGAGATATTAAATCCGTTTGGGCCTCAAGTTCTTGATGGAGAAGGTTGGCATAAAGTAAAACTAAATTAGAAGAAAATATCCATTAAAATGTTTCTTTATTAAAATAAATCTAGATAAAAAGGAAGCTCTGAATCCAGAGCAACAGGGGAAGGCTGTTATAAACAGGTGCAATTGTCCCAATTGGTGTCAATCCCATTAAAATTTGAAAAACAAGTTAACCCGAAAGGAAACTTATTGGTATTCGCCGGCCATGAAGAAGTTAGATCGCTACTAATCGAGTTTCGTACTTAGAATCTGGGATTGCAAAAATGTTAATGTCGTAGCATCTTCCGATGTATATTTATATCCATTATGTCATCATCATCCCTTGAATTTGAAAAATAAAGTTCAGTACTCGCCATATTTTGTTAAAACTTTCAAAGAAATAACAAACTTTTCAGAAATTTGCAAAAATTTCATAAATAATAACACAAAAAATTGCAGTGCTACCACATTTTATTAATTTTTTTTTGTTGTTTTCGATAACGTTTCTTCTTTGTTTCGTATATTTCAAGAATACGAATATAGGAACGAAACCACGATAAAAACGACAACGACATAGAAACGACTATTAAAATAAAAACGCAAACGGGAATAGGGTCGAATGTTAATAAAATACATCACACATATCAAATCCTTGAACCAAATAATTCATTTCGGTTTATGTTTTCGTTAAAAAAGGTTTATGAAAAAATAAATTGTATAAAATAAAACAAAGTGTATAAATTAAAATTAAAACGTTTACATTACGGCGCCCATACACATCGTTTTTTTTTGTAAGTTTTATCTGCACGGTTAAAACTGTACGGGTAAACACGAACAACGACCATATCCACACACTACAGGTTCTTTACTTCAGTTCAAGACGTATTTATTTCAGTTGGTGGCATCATGACGGCAACAATAAGAACAAAGGTGCTACTCAAATTGTAAAATAAAACAATTTGTTTTCATGAAGAAAACAAAATAACACAAATTTGACAGTAAAACTCACAAAAACCGTCCTTTTTAACTGCGTAATCACACACACGAGCAGTTTTGAATGAACACTTTTGAAAACCGTCGATTAAAATAAGAAGCAACTGATATTTTTTTGTACGTGCAAAAAGGACGGTTTTTGGCCACAAACCGACAGTTTTACTCGTACAGTTAAACCGTGCGGTTAAAACTGATAAAAAAAGAAAATAAAAATATTCTGCCCTATTACCGTTGGCGTTGTAGTTTTAAAACGATATAAAAACGACAAATTGGCATCACCGTTGGCGTTATCGACCTTCGTCGTAAATATATCGGTATTCTCCATTTTGAAACGAAGATAGTAACGACAATAAAACATTCGTTTTCTATCGTCAGCATTGTAAACATCGAAATTCAAACGACTAGAATAAAAAAATTTTAAATGAAAATAAGTACACCAAGGCAGTTTGAAATTTTATTTTCCGAAATGGAAAAAAATCCCGCTTATGCTTTGGAGCGAAACTGCCGAAAAAATAAATCGCTTTGGCCCTCCAGTTCGTGACGGAGACGGTTGGCATAAAGTAAGTAAAAGTAAATTAGCAGAAAATATTCCTTAAAATGGTTTTAACAAATTTGTATGTATATAAAATTAAAGGTATGGAAGGACTTGAAATTCAAGGTAAAAAAGAAGCTGGTGGGCAAAAAAACTAAATCCAGAGCAACAGGGGGAGGCTGTTATAAACAGTTGCCATTGTCACCATTGGAGGAAGCCGTGTCAAACCTCTTGCAATTCGAAAAACAAATTAATCCAAAAGGAAAAGTAGTGGGATTCGCCGAGTACGAAGATGTTAGATCGCTACTTATCGGGGAAGAGGAAGCCTCTAATGAAACTTTAGAAAGCGTCCAAAATGTAGATTTAACTACTATTTCATCCGAAGTAAGCCCAAGCGATGATATACCCACCGTTTCAACGAAGGTCCGGTCAAATATTAAATCCTATTAAAAGGACAGAACTAAATTATTAAGGGAGCAAACCGAAGTCCAACAGGAGTAATGCAGCCACTTAAAATCTATTAAGAGATATTTGAGAGACGTTTCTTGTTATCAGAAAAAGAGGTTGCCACTGGAAGAGGAACACTTTAAAATATGTATATAAAATTAAATCACTCAGGGAAGAAGAACTTATAGATCTTGATGCAGCAATAAAAAAGAAAAACTGGAATTATTAGAAAGACAGCTAAATTTCCATGATTAAATTTTTTTATGTTACTTTATTTAAAATTTTTTTTTTTTACATTTAGTATTAAAATTAATAAACATATAAATTATTTGTTAAAGTTAAGCTTAATTTCGTTAATTTTATCTGATTACTAATTGAAGTACTTCTGAATACTTCTAAGTAAAAAAACATTAATATAAAACTTATAACTATAAACTGTTAATCGCTTCTCTTATTCTGGCAGCTTCCATGCAATCACCTCTATAATCACTTTCATTATTAAGGTTGTAACTTTCAGTTTCTTCGGAAACCATTTGTACATCACTATCAGGAAAAGAAGTATTGTAGTGGATACAAATGTTATGAAGAGCAGCACAATTACTAACGATTTTTGAAATTTTTTTGGGCATCATAGTATAATTCACAACGGCAACAGGCATCGAAATCGCGACTTGAGCATTCCAATTACTCGTTCTATAATATTTCGGGCTTTTGAATGGACAGAGTTGAAACGACTTTGTGCACTTTCTTTATTTAATAATTATTATATAAATAAGCTAATATGGCCTGACTTCTGACTGCACTGTTTTCAGACGCCAATATATAGGCTGTCATCAGAAACGATTGCAACGGGTATCCAGCATCTTCTAAAAACTAAAATGTCAATTTATTTAACTTTATTTAAAATTTCATACCAAGAATCCATGAATTACTTTCACCAGATTCATACCTTTCTTGCAGAAAACTTTTAATTCGGCTAGTATTCCGAATTATGGAATAATGGCTAGATCCTCGATGTCTGGCATCTACATATCGTATTCTCATCTGATGGTCACAAATTTAAGTATAATAAAGAATAAAAATTAGAAACTTATTTCATTGTTTGTATTTATATGTACATATGTTTTTTAGTCGTACTTACAATCATTGCATTTATGCTGAAGAAGCCTTTTCGGTTGTAGTACATGTGTTGAGAACTTTTGCAGGGACTAATTATTTTAAAGTGGCTTCCTTCTACACACCCTATAATTCCAGGAAAACCAGTTCGCTCATAAAAGAACCGTTTGCAGTCCGTTTTTTCATCTTCCGACATTTGAAATTTAATCCAACTATTGCAGATTGTGCTATGCATTGCGTCAAAAACTTCAGACAAAATTTTACTAAACGAGGGTTGAGCTAATGACAAACTAAAATCATTCCCCACGCTTAGTTGATATGATCCTTGTGCAAAATACCGAAGAGCAGTTGCTAGTTTTATTGTTGGCATTATTGCAGACTTTCGCTTGCTGCATTTTAGCTTATCAGATATCTGTTCCAGAACGTATTGAAAGGCAATTTTATTGAGTCTGAATGTGTTCACAAATCTTAAGAAAATAAAAATGCATATAAGTATTTACGAATGGTTTTATAAAGATAAAAAAATTCTTACATAGAATCTGGGATGGAAAAGATGTTAATATTCTGCAGTAGCATCTTCCGATGTATATTTATATCCATTATTTCATTATCATCACTTAAACTTGAAAAATAAAATTCTGCACTCGACATATTTTGTTAAAACTTACAAAAAAATAATAACAATCTTTTCAAAAATTTACAAAAATGTCATAAGTAATAACAAAAAAATTACACTGCTACCACACTTTATAAATTTTTCTTTTTGTTTTCGATAACGTTTCTTCTTCCTTTCAATATATTTCAAGAATACGAATTTAGGAACTAAACGACGATAAAAACGATAACGACATAGGAACGACTATTAAAATAAAAACGCCAACGGGAATAGGGCCGATTTTCTATTTTCGATGACCATAAGACATATCAAAGTAAAATGAAACATCTTTCAATAACCTGATGAAAAGTTAGTGTTAAATTAAATATCGCCAATGATGTCGACGATTTTGTCTAAAGCTCTGAATGCCATGAAATGGAAGCTAATCCAGTATGGATGAGGATCGACATGATCTTCATCCATACTGGATGAAGTCAAGTTGCATCTTTTGATGGACCTGAACTTGCATACATATTTTAGCCCAAAGTAAAAAACACCAACTGTATCTGTATTTTACCCATAAAGGATATTTTTCAATTTGAACAAATAATTTAAATAAAACAAAAATATAAAAAACAAAAATAAACAATTTCCCTTTTTTTTTTTATTAAAACTAACAACAAATTATATTTACATACATATGTAAACTTTAATATGTGTTTACTTTGTGTTATTATTTTGTTCTACACAACACCAAAAACACTGACGACAATATCAAAGCCAATTTACGGCAACATCAACGTCACATTTTCTTACAAAATACCAAACACATGTTGCCAGTCATCGATAAATGGCAATATTGCCAACGGGATTACTGATTTAAAACAAACTATAAAAACCGACGTCGCACAGTGGCTGAAAATCGTTTTTCGTTGGCCAAAAGTAAATTTTTTTTTTGTCACCGATTTTTAAAATTTTTACGTCATTTTGTAGTTAATATATCCAAATTAAGGTAGCCAAAAAATTATGTTAAAATATTGATAATTGTGGGCGTGGCATGCTGTCAAACTCAACTTTTTTTTAATTTCAGAAAAAGGTGTTTTTCTTTGGTTTTTTATCAAAATTAAATGGTTACTACTCGCAAGCTATCATCGATAATGGTCTGCGGTTTTTTTTTATAATGTTGGTAGGATTATTGTCTTTAGTTGTTGTAAGTAGACACAGCTCTAGCGTTTAATATTAGGGGCGTTATGAAATATTTATGAAACTACTATATTTTCCTCAAATTTAAACTTTAGTGGAATAGAACTTCTAGGGAACAAAAGGGAACAAGAAACGTATACAACCACGAGAAAGGTGAAAGTGTCCTCTTTAAGGCTATATATACTTTTGCACCCGCCACGAGCCGCCTGTAGAACACTTTTTTCATTTTAATGAAATTACTCGAAAAAAATTCATATACAATGGTGTATTAAATTTTCACTTTTTTGCCTAAAAGTTTATTTTTTTTAGTTTAGGCTACGTATAAAATACTAAAAAAAATAAATATAATACCTTCGAAAGGGTTTAATGGCTTTGTTTTGATCAGCAAAAAATAAGTAATAAAATTATCACAATGGGCTCTACAGGAAGCATATGATCTCTTTCTAAATTTACCTGTTATCAAATGTTAGGGTCAACCAAAGTCATAAACAATTTTATAACAATAATTGCGACATTAAACCACTAAAGTTAAAAAACAACCCCATATTGACGCATGAGTGCAGTTTTGTTCAATTTAAGCGCTACCTGCTATGAAATTAAAGATCAGTGTGTGAAGAACATGTTTCTAAAAATTTATAAAAGTACGGATTCGTTAAGGGATTACTCAGTAATAACTTAATCCTTTAAGTGTACGGATAAAACATAACAAACGCAAATAAAAATATTCAAAAGAAAATGGAGAGCTTCAGTTATAAAGAACTGGCCGAAGTGTATTTTAGAAACAAAAATCAGGAAGATGTTCTTAGTTACGTTAAAATAAAATTAAACTTAAATTCGTGTAGCACCGAAATGCAAGAGCAATTATATAATTTCGTCAAAGAACTAAAAAAAACGCTACAAAGAAGTTATGTACAGTAAACAAAAATTTTATATAAAAAGTGCAAAGTGGTTAGAAGGTCAACTTACTGTCGCTGCAGAAACAGCAAAGCAAGATAAGGCTGGAAGACCACGCAAATCATTAGTGGACAATTGCAGCGATAGATCTAAGAGGCGGAAGCTTAAAGATATTAACGATGCCTTTGGTTCTACAAATATAAAAGAATCTTTCCTACATCAATTACGATCACAGAACCAATTTACAAAAGTGGATATCATTGAAAAAGTTGTTAAAGCTGGTCCACCGAGAACAAAACGGATTCTTAAAAGTATACCAACTCCGAATGATGCAATACAGTACACAAATGAGGAGGCATTAGCATTATTTCTGGATTTGAAATTAACAAAACAGCAATATATTAAACTCAGACAGCGTGCGATTGAAAAAGGCTCAAATATATATCCAGCATATCATCACATAACCGCTGCTAAAATGGACTGTTTGCCATCAAAGGACACTATTACAATCACACCAATTTCGGCAGAGGTACAACTACAATCTCTACTTTATCACACAGCCGCACGCTTGCTGCAATCAATAACAGGAAATGATTTGAAGAAATACGGAAACACAAAGTTAATTCTATTTTGTAAATGGGGATGTGATGGTTCTTCGGGACAAAAACAATATAAACAAGCTGTATGTGAAAATATTTCTGACTCAGATATGTTCATGATATCATTTGTACCATTGCGATTGAAAAAGATTTTGGAAGATTCAGAGCCTTCGACTAGTACAACGCAAACAATGGATATTTGGAAAAATGAGACACCATCTTCTACGAAATACTGCAGGCCAATCAAATTTCAATTCAAAAAAGAAACAAATGATGTTATTAATAAAGATATCAAGGCCGAAATTACAGCACTACAGCCATTACAATTACAGTTAGATGGGCAGCAAATTGAAGTAAGCTACCAGTTAGTCCTGACAATGATAGATGGAAAAGTGGGTCAGGCTTTGACTAACACGAAGGCTGCATCCAGCTGCATTATATGCCAAGCAACATCAACCCAATTAAACCAAGTCCCAGCAAAATCATTAGATAATACCGATGCATATGAATTTGGATTATCACCACTACACGCAAGAATACGACTTATGGAACACATACTACAAATCAGTTATGATTTGGATTTCGGGTCTTCAGGATCAATAAGAAACAACGTGACCAACAAAGAGTTAAGAAGTTCAAAAAAGAAACATGTTCAAGATGAATATCGCAAACGTGGACTGATTATAGATCAGCCAAAACAAGGGTCAGGCAATACAAATGATGGCAATACCGCAAGAAGATTCTTTTCAGATCCAGAAACAGCATCTGAAATATCAGGAGTGGATTTCAACCTTATTTTCAGATTTAAAATAATACCAGAAGTACTTGCGTGCAATGAGGAAATTGACTGTAGAAAATTTGGAGATTATGCTAAGGAAACTGCAAAAATATATACAACTCACTACCCATGGAGAAATATGTCTGCAACAGTTCACAAAATCCTTTATAATGGTGAAAATGTCATTAAATAATTTTGGTGCCACTTGAAGATCTATCAGAGGAGGCTCAGGAAAAAAGGAACAAGGATTACATATTTTATAGAGAGCACAATACTAGGAAAATTTCACGGAATTCAACAAATGAAGATCTATTTAATATATTATTGGCAACGTCAAATCCGTTCATATCCAGTATTCGAAATCAATGGAAAGTGGACCATCGGGATTTAGATGAAGAAGCCAAAAAACTACTAAAGAACAGAAATAGCACAGCACAAAATATGGAATATTTGCAATTAAGTCAAATAAATAAAAATTATATTTTCTTGTTGCTTAACCAAAAAAAAATTTTTTTTTGTTGGGGGGGGGGGGGGGTGAGGTGAAGGTAGCGCAGAAGATCCGAGTACATTTTCCATTCGTCATGAAAGCTTAAAAATTAATTTTTTATGCAATCTAGGCTTAGGTAATACAATTTGTTAATTATTGACACTATTTTTCATATAATATGCTATATAAACGCCCACAAAAAGGGGGCGGGGTCCAAAAATAAATTTTTATGATTTTCTGGCTCCAGGGTAAAGACCTTGAACCTTCTTTGACATAAAAATGTTTCATTTGCTTAACAAATTTACAAAAAAACTTGTAAAAATGTGTAGTTTTTCAGGGGTTGGTTTAGTTCTTCTTAGGGGAATTTTTTTCCCCCTGGTCCGATTTGGCCCATTTACGAACTTAGCCTGCCCTATCCTTCAAGATATATATGTACCAAATTTCAGGAGTCTAGCTCTTTTCGTTTAGACTGAATCGTGTTCATACAGACAGGCGAATGGACGGACGGCCGGATGGAGAGACGAAAGTATGGACAGTTGGACATAGCTATATCGTCTTAGATTTCATCACTGATGAAGAATATATATACTTTTTTGGATCTTAGAGGGATATTTTACTATGTTACACACAGAATAAACCCATATTTCACTCTGAAAGTTAAAAAAAATAAAATGTTCAACTTTGTCCTCGAATTCCTTAAAAAGTCCTCAATCAATTTTAATGTAATTAAAACTGAATCAAGCTGCGCTAAATATCTATCCATTAAAAAAAAATTATTTCAATATTTTGATCGGTTCAAAAGTTACAGAATTTTGGCCAACGAAAAACGATTTTCAGCCACTGTGCGTCGCACAGAGGAGTATTTCACCCAAAAAGCTGGCCAAAAAGGCAAAACTGAATTTTAAGAAATCTAAAGAACTAAGTACGCAGCTCGACAGACAACAATATTTTACATTATTTTGAAGAATTTTGAAGACTTTTAGTTGCGATTTGTAGCTCTCAGACCCTGCTAAAGTCAGGAAAGTGAAGAACATTATATGAGATTTAAATGTTTTTTTTTTCGGTTTCTGGATGTTTATATGATATTTTTTTGCGGCTAAACGAATAAAGGTATAACAAAGATTATTTTTTTCGCTAAAAGGTGTGATCAAAATTTATTTAAAAAAGAAAAAAAAAATTTAAAATATGTTGAAATTCATGTTGAAACAATTCGTTGAAAAGCTAAAAAAAATTATACACTTTTTTTTGCAAAAAAGAAAAAGAAGAGATTTCTAAAAGTGAGGTTAGCATGTCTACGAATTATGTTTGTTACCACAATAAAATTTGGAATCTCTAATTTTAGAAACAAATAAGAAAGTGCGCGCAAGTATGCGCCATTATTTTTGACGATTTTTTTAAATTTTCACATTTCTTCTATTTTTGCTCATCGGGCACTTTTTCTTATACCTTTATATCGTCATAAACTTTTATGTATTTTGAATTATTGATTTCAACTCTTATTCACATCACTCTTAACACTTCACAATATTAATACCTGCCTATGTGTAATTATAAATTGCAAAAATTCTTAATTATCCATAATAGTTTTAAGTGAATGTCCGACACATTCCCATAAAAGATATTTTTATATACCTGCTCTACAAAACATTATTTGTTAAAAAAATAAATATATGTACGTACCTACTAGAATAATTATTAAAAACAGTAATGAAAAAAATAAGTTTACAAAAAATAAATACATGTACATAAAAAATACATAAAAAATACACAGGTATCAGACTACCATCCAATTAAGGCATAAAAGCATGCGCTTGAAAATACTTATAAAGGGTTATTGCACACAATTTTTATGATGATGCAGTTAATGAGGATAATAATTAGTAAGGAATTTTTATTAGTTTAACTTTTCCGTTTATAAAGTATTAAATAATATAAAATGAATATAATAAAGTTTTTTTCATAAAAAATACTGTTTTATAAGAGCCTTACAATTTTCAATTTTTTTTAAATTAGACTATAAATCATATGTGCAAAATATATAAGGCAACCCAACGATTTAGGGTGTGAAGTATGCCACGCCTTTAAAGGAAAATCCTTACGTACTAGAGAAAAACGGAAAACAGATTTGAATTAAGGGCATAACAATCCATATAGTCCACATACTTTTATTTCTAGGGTAGAGAACAATTTTTTTGTTGCGCAGTGTACTTTTGTTGCGCAGTGTAATTTTTTCAAAATCTGCCACTAGACTTTTTATGTATATCATACTACACCTAAAACTATCAAAAAACTTAAACTTTTAATTAAAAAAACACGTTTAATAATTTTGGCCAGCTTTTCAGGCCAAATACTCCTCTGTGCGTCGTTTAATGTTGTCATCGCCAACTGGAATAAGAGTGATTAATAACCACATACATACATATATTTGATATTTTATGAAACTAAGGTGCCTATTATGAGCAAATTTCGAAAGAGCTGATCGAACGAATTTTCATTTGATATTATGGCGCGCATTCGATGATTTATATAAAAAATTTATACAAATTTACATATATAAAAAACAAGAAATTCACAATAGTTACATTTTAAATGTTTTACAAACTGACACAAACCATCGAAAGCAAAATTGTGTTCGATTGAAAGTCGTTGCACAACGAAATTTTCGACAGTGCTACCAACTCGTAATACGCATTTGACATTCGATTTTCGATGTTCGTTAGCCAGCGAAGATCGAATGCAATTCATAATAAGGGCCTAAATTAGGCATGTCACATATTCCGTTTCGAATTGAAATGATTCCATAGATACAATCCGATAGGAATGGTGTTAGCAAAGACTATAAATAAAAACTGCCATACATTGTACTGTCAGTGCACAATTTTTCGGCGGAATACGGCGTATTTGTCTATTTGATGATTAAACGCAACCTGTGAGCACGGCCTGATGACATGCCAGCAAACTCGTGTGACAGCAGTTTGCCTGTTTGTGACAAAAAGATGCCTACTTGTCTTGAATATGTATATTTGTACGTATAACACCAAAAACAAAAATAAAATAATTATATCTGAAAATATGCAAGAAAATAGGTGCGATCTCGTACTTTCGGGGAAAAATTCGGTAAAATGAGAGTAAACAAAAATAAGCTCTGTAAGTGACAAAAATGCTCAAAAGTACGGGCCTTTAAGGCCGGGGCACATAGAATCCGTCATACGTTATACTTTAACGTACTCAACTGAAAAGTAACAACGGAAGAGGTTGACACAATAATACTTTGTTGACGGATATTAAATCAGAAAATATAACCATTTTACTCTATTAAATTAAATTATTTTTTTGTATTTTGTTTTATTTTTGCTTCCACTCAACACAAAAATTTAATTTTAAGAGAGATAAACAAAGAGAAACCAATTTATAGCTTTCAACGTATGACAAAAGTTAAAAGTTAAAAGTTGACGGATTCTATGTGCCTCGGCCTTAAAAACCAATTTTATATCCCAAAACGCGATGTCAAAGTGAGTTTCATGCATTCGCACATAATAATGCTGTAGCTTAAGTGGTAAGCACGTTGACTACTAAGCAAATCTCAGCCGTGGCAACATCAATTTTTCTGATATGTATTAATTTTTCTTTATAATAATGCATATCACAGCGCCCTCCTTCGCCGGTATTACCATATGGCACTAAATCGCCGGCGAAGTAAAATAATTCTAAATTGGCTATGCTAGCTTCGAATTAATTCGCCTAAATAACATCAGAGGCGCTGCAATACTGTTCTAAAAATAATCATAACGTGCAATTACAGTGTTGCCAGAATCGAAGCTTTACTATCACTAACCATCTGTCTTATCTACTACTATCCCTTTCCAAAGGAAGTACCACAGTTTATGTAGGCATTAACTGCCTGAGTGGTACACTTCTCTTAGAAAAAAAAAAAAAAAAAATTAAAAACACAAATATTTTGTATCTGTGACATTTTTTAGGATATTTTGGAAGATTAATTTACTAATCTTTTATGGAAAAACTTTTAAATGATATTTTTGTGAGCATAAAAAAATATAATTTTTTAATTTTGTTTGTTTATTTTCAAATATTTGATTGTTTAGCATTTTCACAATTTACCAAAAAAAAGTTTGGGCTGATGCGTGCAAAAAGAAGACGAACACTGTTATTCTCTCAAAACTACTCTCTTTTACCCAATATTTCAGTACGGGAACAGTTTTCGCTATAATTGGGATCCCGAGGGCTCCCAATGTTGAGTACGGGATCGCACCTAATATATACCTCCATATTTATAAAAAAAATATGTTTGAAATCTATTTTAGAATAGTTTTTTGACACAAAATTTATTCTAAAATAAGCTAACTACTTTGCAAATACTGGTTGGCTAATTATATCAGGTGGTGTTGATAGCCAGCTGAATTTTGAAATTTTGAAACAATATTGAAAACAAAATCAAAATTAAAATGAAAAAGTAATATTATTTAAAAAATTCGTTAAATATGATAATGTATGATGATTTTTTATTTTAAATTTTTAGTACACACAACACAATAACACATAACACAAATTTTCACAAAATTTTAATAATTTAAAAAAGCTGCGGTTCGTCCAGATTCTTTTTTTATGCTTTTATTTTAATTGCTTTTTATTTTTTTAGTTCTATTTTTCTTTGTTTTTTTCTTTTAGTAAAAATAAACAAAAAACATTAGGTTTGTTCTTTAATTAAAAATTGTTAATAAATTTATTTTTTGTTGTTTGCTAGTCATGCAGCCAGCAGCTCTAGAAAGATTGTAGATCGTTTTAACATCTTTATAGGATCTTTACACATAAGATTAATAAGACCTTAAATTATTATTATTTTGTAAAAAGATAATTCAATTTAATATTTTCCATAAATGTTAGAAGTTTCTGCTTCGAAAGTAAGCGAACACAGCTATTTTTTTTTACATGGTGATTTGATATTAATTAAGGCGAATTAATTTTTTTGACAAAGGCAGTCAACCAAACAAAAACAAAACACATGTTGTTGTATTTGTTGTCGTCTCGCTTTCACCTGATAATGGATTCCCGATGATTCTGAAGTAAAGAAAGCTTTTTCACACTCAAAAAATGATGCTAAATGAACTGAAAAAATAAAATATTTGAAAATTCAGTTAGCCCAGAATAAGTTTAATAAGAGTCTGCAGAGAAATTAAAACCGTTTGGGCCTCAAGTTCTTGATGGAGAAGGTTGGCATAAAGTAAAACTAAATTAGGAGAAAATATCCATTAAAATGTTTTTTTATTAAAATAAATCTAGATAAAAAGAAAGCTCTGAATCCAGAGCAACAGCGGAAGGCCGTTATTGTGGAACAAGATTAACGTGAGTACCTGCCTACTCGGACTAACCTCACGGTGGTCTTACCACCGAGTGAAACTTAGGCGTAGACTAGCGATTCCATTATGTAGTATAACAACACTTTACGATTGCCACCAATCGCTTTTTGTGTGTGATACAGTCACAATGAGTAGCAATTTATATAATATGACAAGCCTTTCCAAGGCAAGCCTAGATCCACATTATAACCTCATGCTTAGGGGTTTGGAGACTATCCAAACTCCGTCTGTTAAGAGTGCAACAGCACACTTGATCGACATTGCACCTTACCTACATAAATCGATCTTAAACCACAACCACCACGTGTACCCCCGAAGGGGACCTGACCAATAACCGGTCACAGAGAGGATAGGCTCTCTCTGGGGCCACCGATTCCCGTGGTACCAGTCCTTTGGGCACTGGTCGGGCCTCGAAGAGAACCCGTATGTTTTAACACAGACCTTTTCTTCCAGATTTAGGCTCTAGGAACTCTAGCGTCTGGTGCCCCTATTTTCCCCGAGTGAACCGCGTCAAAGAATTTGCCATTACTGCAGTGACAATTGGAACCCCCGGGGGTAGGAAGGCCGTTATAAACAGGTGCAATTGTCCCAATTGGTGTCAATCCTATTAAATTTTGAAAAACAAGTTAACCCGAAAGGAAACTTATTGGTATTCGCCGGCCATGAAGAAGTTAGATCGCTACTAATCGAGTTTCGTACTTAGAATGTGGGATGGCAAAAATGTTAACGTTCTGTCGTAGCATCTTCTGATGTATATTTATATCCATTATGTCATCATCATCACTTGAATTTGAAAAATAAAGTTCAGTACTCGCCATATTTTGTTAAAACTTTCAAAGAAATAACAAACTTTTCAGAAATTTGCAAAAATTTCATAAATAATAACACAAAAAATTGCAGTGCTACCACATTTTATTAATTTTTTTTTGTTGTTTTCGATAACGTTTCTTCTTTGTTTCGTATATTTCAAGAATACGAATATAGGAACGAAACGTCGATAAAAACGACAACGACATAGAAACGACTATTAAAATAAAAACGCAAACGGGAATAGGGCCGAATGTTAATAAAATACACCACACATATCAAATCCTTGAACCAAATAATTCATTTCGGTTTATGTTTTCGTTAAAAAAGGTTTATGAAAAAATAAATTGTATAAAATAAAACAAAGTGTATAAATTAAAATTAAAACGTTTACATTACGGCGCCCATACACATCGTTCTTTTTTGTAAGTTTTATCTGCACGGTTAAAACTGTACGGGTAAACACGAACAACGACCATATCCACACACTACAGGTTCTTTACTTCAGTTCAAGACGTATTTATTTCAGTTGGTGGCATCATGACGGCAACAATAAGAACAAAGGTGCTACTCAAATTGTAAAATAAAACAATTTGTTTTCATGAAGAAAACAAAATAACACAAATTTGACAGTAAAACTCACAAAAACCGTCCTTTTTAACTGCGTAATCACACACACGAGCAGTTTTGAATGAACACTTTTGAAAACCGTCGATTAAAATAAGAAGCAACTGATATTTTTTTGTACGTGCAAAAAGGACGGTTTTTGGCCACAAACCGACAGTTTTACTCGTACAGTTAAACCGTGCGGTTAAAACTGATAAAAAAAGAAAATAAAAATATTCTGCCCTATTACCGTTGGCGTTGTAGTTTTAAAACGATATAAAAACGACAATTTGGCATCACCGTTGGCGTTATCGACCTTCGTCGTAAATATATCGGTATTCTCCATTTTGAAACGAAGATAGTAACGACAATAAAACATTCGTTCTCTATCGTCAGCATTGTGAACATCGAAATTTAAACGACTAGAATAAAAAAATTTTAAATGAAAATAAGTACACCAAGGCAGTTTGAAATTTTAGTTTCCGAAATGGAAAAAAATCCCGCTTATGCTTTGGAGCGAAACTGCCGAAAAAATAAATCGTTTTGGCCCTCCAGTTCGTGACGGAGACGGTTGGCATAAAGTAAGTAAAAGTAAATTAACAGAAAATATTCCTTAAAATGGTTTTAACAAATTTGT
The DNA here is from genome assembly GCA_949628195.1 of Phasia obesa. NCBI lineage: Eukaryota > Metazoa > Arthropoda > Insecta > Diptera > Tachinidae > Phasia > Phasia obesa. The sequence continues at coordinate 77,031,676 of OX451217.1, read as the reverse complement.
ATGTATATAAAATTAAAGGTATGGAAGGACTTGAAATTCAAGGTAAAAAAGAACCTGGTAGGCAAAAAACTGAATCCAGAGCAACAGGGGGAGGCTGTTACAAACAGTTGCCATTGTCACCATTGGAGGAAGCCGTGTCAAACCTCTTGCAATTCGAAAAACAAATTAATCCAAAAGGAAAAGTAGTGGGATTCGCCGAGTACGAAGATGTTAGATCGCTACTTATCGAGGAAGAGGAAGTCCCTAATGCAACTTTAGAAAGCGTCCAAAATGTAGATTTAACTACTATTTCATCCGAAGTAAGTCCAAGCGATGATATACCCACCGTTTCAACGAAGGTCAAGTCAAATATTAAATCCTATTAAAAGGACAGAACTAAATTATTAAGGGAGCAAACCGAAGTCCAACAGGAGTAATGCAGCCACTTAAAATCTATTAAGAGATATTTGAGAGACGTTTCTTGTTATCAGAAAAAGAGGTTGCCACTGGAAGAGGAACACTTTAAAATATGTATATAAAATTAAATCACTCAGGGAAGAAGAACTTCTAGATCTTGATGCAGCAATAAAAAAGATAAATTGGAATTATTAGAAAGACAGCTAAATTTCCATGATTAAATTTTTTTATGTTACTTTATTTTAAATTTTTTTTTTTACATTTAGTATTAAAATTAATAAACATATAAATTATTTGTTAAAGTTAAGCTTAATTTCGTTAATTTTATCTGATTACTAGTTGAAGTACTTCTGAATACTTCTAAGTAAAAAAACATTAATATAAAACTTATAACTATAAACTGTTAATCGCTTCTCTTATTCTGGCAGCTTCCATGCAATCACCTCTATAATCACTTTCATTATTAAGGTTGTAACTTTTAGTTTCTTCGGAAACCATTTGTACATCACTATCAGGAAAAGAAGTATTGTAGTGGATACAAATGTTATGAAGAGCAGCACAAGCACTAACGATTTTTGAAATTTTTTTGGGCATCATAGTATAATTCACAACGGCAACAGGCATCGAAATCGCGACTTGAGCATTCCAATTACTCGTTCTATAATATTTCGGGCTTTTGAATGGACAGAGTTGAAACGACTTTGTGCACTTTCTTTATTTAATAGTTATTATATAAATAAGCTAATATGGCCTGACTTCTGACTGCACTGTTTTCAGACGCCAATCTATAGGCTGTCATCAGAAACGATTGCAACGGGTACCCAGCATCTTCTAAAAACTAAAATGTCAATTTATTTAATTTTATTTTATTTAAAATTTCATACCAAGAATCCATGAATTACTTTCACCAGATTCATACCTTTCTTGCAGCAAACTTTTAATTCGGCTAGTATTCCGAATTATGGAATAATGGCTAGATCCTCGATGTCTGGCATCTACATATCGTTGTGTTGAGAACTTTTGCAGGGACTAATTATTTTAAAGTGGCTTCCTTCTACACACCCTATAATTCCAGGAAAACCAGTTCGCTCATAAAAGAACCGTTTGCAGTCCGTTTTTTCATCTTCCGACATTTGAAATTTAATCCAACTATTGCAGATTGTGCTATGCATTGCGTCAAAAACTTCAGACAAAATTTTACTAACCGAGGGTTGAGCTAATGACAAACTAAAATCATTCCCCACGCTTAGTTGATATGATCCTTGTGCAAAATACCGAAGAGCAGTTGCTAGTTTTATTGTTGGCATTATTGCAGACTTTCGCTTGTTGTATTTTAGCTTATCAGATATCTGTTCCAGAACGTATTGAAAGGCAATTTTATTGAGTCTGAATGTGTTCACAAATCTTAAGAAAATAAAAATGCATATAAGTATTTACGAATGGTTTTATAAAGATAAAAAAATTCTTACATAGAATCTGGGATGGAAAAGATGTTAATATTCTGCAGTAGCATCTTCCGATGTATATTTATATCCATTATTTCATTATCATCACTTAAACTTGAAAAATAAAATTCTGCACTCGACATATTTTGTTAAAACTTACAAAAAAATAATAACAAACTTTTCAAAAATTTACAAAAATGTCATAAGTAATAACAAAAAAATTACACTGCTACCACACTTTATAAATTTTTCTTTTTGTTTTCGATAACGTTTCTTCTTCCTTTCAATATATTTCAAGAATACGAATTTAGGAACTAAACGACGATAAAAACGATAACGACATAGGAACGACTATTAAAATAAAAACACCAACGGGAATAGGGCCGAAAAAATAAATTATTTGAAAATTCAGTTAGCCCAGAATAAGTCTAATTTTTTAGTTATTTAACCGATTAAAATCCGTAAAAACAAATGCTTGTGCCTTATTTTAATTTGCAAAAAATATATTGCATGTTACTAAGGAATTACTGATTATGTTTACATTTGTTTTTTAAATGCCAATAAAATTAACTTCAAAAACCGTTAAAATTAACGAATTTTCCGTTATTTTTGCTACTTTAACTTTATGAAAATAACTACAGATTACGTAATTCAATAACTACAAAAATAAAAAATGACAAAAAAATTAAATAAAACGTAAAATCAGTTTTTACTTCTAATTTGTTTTGTTAATTTTATAAAAACAGGTTGTTAATATTTTTATAGATTATGATTTCTTTAAAATTTTATAGATATTCTTTTGTATTGAGAAATAAAAAAAACTTTATTACAACCTTATTTACACTGCATGTTAAATGATCCTATGAAAAATCGCCATATAAAAAGTAAGGGTATCGATATTTTTATGTTATTTTTCAGATTCATTTTACATGCAGATACCTTAATCAATAAAATTAACAAACTTTTTCATTTTGATTTCTTATGATTATGCAGCTTTCAAATTTTCTTTCATATTAGATTTCCATATAAATTAAAAAAGACCTTTTAGTGTATTTATATAATTTTTTTTATGAAATAATTTTTAACTTTACATGTTAACTGCTGATCTCGAAAGAAGCACTTTTACTTAATTTAAAATGAATCTTGTCTACGAGAATGTCATATTTTCTTAAATAAACATACCAGGCATGCCCGTGGTAAGTTGTATTCAATAAGAAAACGCGAACTTGCACACCTTTGTCAGAAAGAGGAAAATTAAAAAATCTTATTTGTGAATTCCGTCAAAAGTGTATTACTGCTGTATGGAAAAAGACATATATTTTTTTTTTCTTTTTAAACACAAAACTGAATACCCTAATATGTTTGAAAACAAAAAAATAGCTTAATAATCAGGCCTATTCTTTAAATCACATTAAAGGTGTTTTACATACTCTCATTTTTGAAATCAAGTGATTTGAAATCGGATAGGAAAGTGTCTAGGATTTTAAATCACTTGCTTATTTGTGCAAGTCTTTTTATACCCTCCACCACAGGTGGAAAGGTTATATATAAGTTTGTCATTCCGTCTGTAATTTCTATAATATTAATTTCCGACCTCATAAAGTATATATATTCTGGATCCTTATAAATAGAGAAGTTGATTTAGCGATTTTCGTCTGTCCGTCTGTGTTCGGGTTGAAATCAATTTTTCCAAGGCACCTTAAGAGATACAGAATATTTAAGCACACCAATCAGCCAGGCATAGCTTCAAAAATTTTACTATTGAAATTCAGCAACATCAGACCACTCAATTGGAGACAGCGGGCAAAAAACCACGCCTACCTATATTTTTTTTAAATTTTTTCAGGTTGTTTTTATTTTTTTTTTTCGGTTGTACTCGAAATGATTCTCTTCCGCTTTTTTTGTTAAATATAAACATATTAGACGGCAACCAGTTAAAAAATTTTTTTTCACAAAAGCTTTAAAAAAAATTAAAAACCTGATCAAAAACATATTTGTACAGAACATTTTTAGAAAAAAAAATTCCAAAAAATTTATAAAAAATTTTCCAAAAAATTTTTGCAAAGTTTTTACGAACGATTTTCAAAATATTTAAAAAAAAATTTCTATATTTCTATAAAAATGATGAGTGTAACATAACATATTTTTAATACATATTAAGAATATACATACATATGTATATAGAGTAAATGCGTTTAATTCTTAAATAGATGAGATCTCTGTTCTAAAACCCATTCACCAAGATGCATTAAACATATATAACTGACAAAAATTGTTTCCGAAGTGGTGGTTTCAGTGTGGTACCATTAGTAGAGTGCACTATGGTTTTTGATTGGTAGCTTCACATTCATGTAGGGAATATAATCAATGCTTTTTTTAATTGTTTGTTTTTTAAACTTCGTTGGACCCTGACGAGGGTAGAGTGTGTATAATGGAAATATGTGTAGCTACATGAGCTCCATTCCGAAGTAATTACGGAGTGGTAGTTCCAGTGTGGGACCAATAGTTGATGGTGCCTATACCTAAATTTTATTATAAGATTTTTATATAAGATTTGGTACGGCCGAATAAAGTACTTTAACTTGTTTTCTGTTAAATATATATAACAAACTGCTTGAATAAATAGTTTGAAGTGTTGTTTTTTATTTTTGTAGTAGAATTACGTAATTTAAAAGAAAATTGTGTGAAAATTGTACATCTTTAAAGACTCTTGTTTTGCAGATATTATTTCATATTAATTTTTTTTTGTATTTTTTCTCACTTTTTATTTCTCAGTAGATTAAGTGTTTAGAAACTGTAAATGCCCTTACCAATGGCTTCGCAAATAACGTGTTTAGTTTAAACCCTCTGGATTCAACAATGTTGCCATATGCTCTTCAGGCTACTTTATTTTATTTTTTTCATTTATTTATTTCTATTTCCTATACAACAAGACTGGGTCTTATATTTATAGTACAGGAACGCATTACGTTACAAAATTTGATAATTAAAAAATAAACTTAATACATAAGTATATGAAAATACATATTATAAAAAATAAAGAAAAACAATAAGAACAAGTAATTATTATTAAGTTATTGATAAAATTTAAATAAAAATGTTTTGAAACTATTAGCATTGCTGTTTCTTTGTTGACTTGGTGGAAGATTGTTCCAAAGACGAGCGGCATGTACATAAAATTGGCATTCAGACACTAGACATTAATGCCGAGGTATTAAATTATTTTGGTTTCGTGGCGATTTAGAAAAACGTAATTTTTCAAATAAATATCTGCGTATTTGACTATTTATTATTTTATGCAAAAAAGTAAGAGTGCGGATTTTAATCATGTTTTCAAAAGAAACTCCATACAAAGAAAAAGAAACAGAGGAGACCTGATCAAATCTTCTCAATCCATACACATATCTTATAATATTATTAAACAATACATTCAGTTTTCTTTTACTAACTGTATCACAGCTTCCAAATAATTCACACCCATACATCAGGGAAGGAATCAGGTACGTTTTGCCAAGTAAGGCCTTTATTCTTAATGGAGTGAAATATTGTGTGTACCAGATAGCTCGAAGCTTTGCATAAGTTTGACCAACCAGTGAGTTGATATGATCATTCCATGTCAAATTGCAATTAAATGTAATACCCAGATTTTTCGCAGTGCGAACAATTTCAATTTTTTCACCGTTTAACACAATATCTTCGGAAACGTTGGGAATTACGCGTTTTTTACATATAACAATACATTTGCTTGGATTTGCTCGGATTCAAACAGAGTCCATTTGCACTAGCCCAAAGGTAGATTCTAATATGCCTGAAGCAATATTTTGAAATGGGCAACTTAGAGTGAGTTGTACGTCATCTGCATATAAATGGATTTTACTTTTAGATAGCTGATTTGGCAAATCGTTTGCATGTAATGAAAATAAAAGAGGTCCTAAAATAGAGCCTTGAGGCACTCCTTTAATAAGGGATAAGCAATCTTTTATTTTACATATTAAGTAAAATTTAGTAAAAAAGCAATAAAACCCAGTGATTTTCTTGTGGTTTTACCTACAATATATAACTTTAAAAGTAAATTTTTTTTCACTTCTTATGGGCGCCCTTTAATTATTATTTTTTATACTACAGTATAGTACTAAATAGCATGTGTAAATATCAAGTTTCTGTTAAACGTTTAAAAGAGAGGCTCGAAATCCTTAAATTGGTAACATCTAGGGCATGCTCTTTCATTTTTATTAATTTTATTTTCATTTCCTGTTTTAACAGTACATATTGTAAAATATAATCTGTGTAAATCTTAATTGTCAGCCTATTACTGTACAAATAAAGAATTAGGGAAAAATCGTGTCCCTATCGAAACACTCTTTAATTTCTGGTTTTATTTTTTGTAGTTGCTTTTGTAGAGGATAATTTTTTGTGTACTTGTACTTGCTATAGAGGACAACTCTATGTGTAGATTTAAAGTATCTTCTCATTCCGGTTCAAAAAAAAAAGGATACATACATAAGTACGTCCCTATCGCAAAAGCCTTTAATTTTTATTTTTTATATTTTTTTGTAATACTTATTCTGTATAAGTTAATTAACAGTTCATAAAATGAGATGTAAATCATATTATGTAGTCACTGTCGGAATACCCTTTTATTATTATTTTTTTTTATATTATTACATCTGTGAACTTTTTAAGAGTCCTCCTATTAATCTTTCGTCATTGTCGCAAGACCTTTTAATTTTTAGGTTTATTTTTTTATAATTGTTTATAGAGCGAACGTAGTTTTAATTACTGTTTACTCTCAAACGTTTTAAAAACAGAAAATTTATAAATATGAATATTTTATTGGCCAAATTCATAAAAAATATTTTCGTTTAATAAAAAAAAGTTTATAAAACAAATTTTCATACAAAATTTCTTCAATATACCTTTTGAGTCAAATACAAATTCTTCTTACCACAAATGGTTGTATAGCTGTATATTTTTTGCCATTAAGCGCAGAAATGTTTTATTGTTTGTTTTACATTTTTGCTACGTTTTTTAAAAAAATGAAAAGAGAGTGCAAAAGATAAGAAAAATAAATATAAAAAGTTTTTAGAAAAATTGTTATTGCTATTTTTAAATAAAAAAAAATAACAAAAGTAAAAAACTGTTGGTTTGTTTTAAGCTGTTAACAACATTGTTGTTTCAACACACATCCATATATGTATATGTATGTGTGTTGTATGGGAATTATGCGAAATTATCATTTCAAATAATCTCATTACACATACGTACTGTTGTTCCGGATATTTAATAAGAGAAAAAAATAAAATATTTTTAGAATGGGAAGCATTAATTTTAATTGTATGGGTGAGCGAAATGTAAATTTAAAGCTTAATGTAAAATATTAAAGTTAAAAGCTTATATATAAGCTGTAAAAATTATTTTAGTGTACCTAAATTTTCCCTAAAATAAACATTAGCGTGACATCATTTTCTTTGGAGTAAATTTATGTGTAAAATATTCTTTCTGATTAAATTTTGTGATGAAAGATATTTTGGAATTGATCAAGTATAACGAACGTAAATGAAAAATTTTCGCGATTTGATGATATTACATAAATGCAATTAAATGATTAGATATCTGTTTTATGTTATTGGCATGTAGGTTGGGATCCAGAATGGCTTCATAAATAAAACGGGAGTGGCCTACACTCAACTTTACCATACCCAATGGAACCAGATATTTTTATGGATATCTTACATAAAGAATATAAAATCAAAGTATATTCGAATCGAAAAATTAATTATTTTTGGTTGTGGGTGTTAAGTAAATTACCCTTTGCCCCTTCCCGATTATGCCCAAAAATTTATACAGCTCTTCATCTCCATAAACCAAATGCAAATACTGGTTATCATTTTCATATGTCATACGATATGACCTGTAGAGCGTTTACTAAATTTGTGAGTAAGTAAACTACCCCTTGCCACTTACCGATTATGCCTAACATTTACACAACTCTTCATCTCCCTATACTAAAGGCACATGCTAAATTTCATTTTGATATGTCAAACGGTATGACCTGTATAAACTACATAAAAATAGTGACATACACTAAAGTTTTAAAAACACGATACTATCGTTGAATTAGTTAGTTGAAAATGAAAATTCACCATTAGAAATAGACCCATTGCAGTACTTGAAGGTAAATTATATAGTTAACTAGCTATCCCCGGAGCGATTCGTTACACCCATCCACAAAAATACAATAAAAACACTTGGAAGTAAAAGTATGGCCAACCTTTAACGCGAAAACGCACGCTATTCTCACGTCAAAAATGTTCCCATCAAATCTGTTTTTTGATAGACTATACGTATTAACACGATAATAATTTTTCACTTTGCATAGGAGGTATCACGCCCTCCATTCAAATTCAGTCTGTGTTTTTTCTACACAATCTATCTTATTAAAGGGGTTACTGATGCAAAATTCCAAGGCGCTACCTATTGCAGGTTCTCTACATACAGGATAATAATTTTTTACTTTGTATGGGGGGTACCACGCTTACTGTCCCAATTCAGCATATGTTTTTCTAGAGTATACGCGTGGGTATAGAGTTTACTTGTACCCACTTTAAAGACCATACCTATTATAGTTCTCTATGTACACAATAACAATTTCTCACTTTGTATGGGAGGTAGCTCGCCCACTCTCTCAATTCATTCTGTATTTTGGCAAAATATGCGCTTTAGCACAAAGGTTTCTCTTGCAAAGTTTCAAGGCGCTATCTATTGTAGTTCGCCAGGGAACACGATACTAATTTTTCACTTTGTATACGACGTACCACGCCCACTATTTCAATTCAGTTTGTGTTTAACTAAACTATGTACGTTAATATGGTGGTTATTGGTGCAAAATTCCAAGGCGCTACCTAGTGCAGTTCTCTAGATACAGGATAATAATTTTTCACTTTGTATGCGAGATACCACTCCCGCTATTCCAATCCAGTCTGTGTTTAGCTAAACTATGTACGTTAAAATGGCGGTTATTGGTGCAAAATTCCAAGATACAGGATAATCATTTTTCACTTTGTATGGGAGGTACCACTCCCGCTATTCCGATTCAGTCCATCTTTCTCTAAACTATGTACATTAATATAGAGGTTACTGGTGCAAAATTTCAAGGTGCTACCTATTACTGTTAGCAAGAAACACGATGATAAATATTTACTTTGTATGGGAGATGCCACGCCCACGTCGAATATAAAAAAATAAGTACCCTATTTTACCATCCGTGTATCTAGTAACAAACTGTGAAAATTTCAGAAAGATCGGTTCATTGGTGTAGGCAGCTATAGCTTTCCGAAAAACAAACACATTTTGTGCTTTATATATATAGATTAAACAATTTATACAGTGCTATATCTATTCACAGCACAATTCTGATCAGATTTTACTCACAAAGTCATGTGCTTTACGTTAGTTATGCATACTAGCAACTTCGTCAAAATCTGAAAGAATGTTTAGCAAGGCCGGAGCCATTATTTCAGATAGAAGATCTAGTCTAAAGCCAACAAATTTTGATATGCTGCTTTGTTTAAACAAAAATTTTTGGATTACTCAAGAATTATAAAAAATACGATTATAAAATAATTCCTTGGGCAGCCTACATATGCGTAACATATGTGATTTACGAGTACATAGTATTTATAGTGTATGTACAATTTTTTTTTTAGAAAATTGAATTGATTGGGTTTTTGTTTTTATGCTAAGTTTATATGCTACATATTTTTTTGGTTGTTTTTTGTATTATCTTTTTTTTTAATAAAACAACTCTGAACTTTACTTAAGATCGTTTAATATATTAGTTTTCTTTTATTAAACTAACTCAAATAATTTCAAAACTTGATCAATTAAGTTGATGGAGTTAATAATACAGAAGACTTTGTCATATAAAATATGGAACCTAAAATTCCCAAAAAATTCGATACTATCGATAGTATCGATAGTTTTCTATCAAACTATAGAAAATATCGAATGGAACGCAAACGGCTTGCGCCAACACAAAAATGAACTCGAGTACTTCCTTAAGAAGGAACAAATTGATGTCATGCTGGTTGCAGAGACTCACTTAACAACAAATAGCTTTTTTAAAATAAATGGCTATATCTTATATGACACCAAAGACCCCCGTGGCAGAGCATGTGGTGGTTCAGCAATACTAATAAAGGCTCGAATCAAACATTATTTACTGTGTGATTTTTGTGAAGATTACCTACAAGCAACAAACATCTGTATTGAAGAATTTCATCAAAACTTAGTTATTTCTTCGATTTATTCACCTCCTAGGTTTCAAATATCAGAGAGTCAATACAGCGATTTCTTCAAATCACTAGTTCCCTGTTTCATAGCATCAGGCGACTACAACGCTAAACATACGTTTTGGGGATCACGCCTAATAACTCCAAAAGGTCGTGTTTTGTTTGACACAATTTCAAAAATGCGTCTGAATGTGATATCGAGTGGACAACCCACCTATTGGCCTACTGATCGACAAAAAATACCGGATGTTATTGATTTTGGCGTGATTAAGGGTATTCCAAGAGAAACGATTAAAGCTGAAGCCTCACTTGAATTATCCTCAGATCATTCACCCACTATCGTCTATATATGGGACAAACAAAACATCATATCACCAATGACTACCACAAGCATTAATTGGTTGAAATATAGAAAGTATCTTAGTACTCATTGTTCGGAAAACATCCCGCTAAGAACACCTGAAGAGCGGAGTCTTATTGATTTTGACCAAAACCTCAAATCAGCTGCCCAACATTCAACAATAACCCGACAATTAGCTAGATACAATCAAATTTATTCTGCAGATATCGAACGGCTCTTGGCTGAAAAAAGAAAAATTCGTAGAGAATGGCAATCACAGAGATCTCCTCAACTCAAAAGCAGACTTAAAGAATGCACGAACCGGCTAAGAGACATGCTGGAATCTCGAAGAGTAGCATCCCTGAAAAACTATTTGGGAGACCTTGACGTAACTCCTCAATCAGATTATTCGTTATGGCGTGCTTGTAGAAACCTTAAAAGGCCAGTCTTACGTAAGCCTCCCTTGCGATCTTCAGCTGGAGGCTGGGCAAGGAGTGATACCGAAAAAGGAAATTTATTTGCTGCACATTTAAAAAAGGTTTTTACCCCAAATATATCGACTGATATAGTTGAGTTGCCAGTTCTCGAGGCTAGTGCTGCAGTACCGATAAGATTTGAATTTGGTGATCTAGAAAAGGCAATAACGGATTTGAACACCAAAAAAGCCCCTGGCGTTGATAAAACCAGTAACAAGATGTTAATTGAGTTGCCCCGTGTAGCTCGCAGAATCGTTCATTTTATTTTTAATGCCATTTTACGTTTTGAGTACTTTCCCACAGATTGGAAGGTGTCCTTGGTTACCATGATTCCTAAACCAGGAGAAGACCACACAAAAATTTAATCATACAGGCCTATAAGCCTTTTGTCAAATATGTCAAAGCTGTTTGAGAGGATGTTAATAACTAAGCTTAACCCTATTCTAAGCGACAAAGGATGTATTCCAAACCATCAATTCGGCTTCAGGAAAAAACATAGTACGATCGAACAAACTCACAGGTTAGTCAATGTTGTTAAGAAGACATTTGAAGAGAGAAAATACTGCTCTGCGCTTTTTATCGACGTTTCTCAAGCATTCGATAAGGTATGGCATGAAGGCCTAATATATAAGCTAAAACTGAATTTGCCAGTAAACCTATATAAGCTGCTAGATAGTTATTTAACCGAACGAAAATTTATTGTGAAAGAAGGAGATTTTTTGAGCTCACCCCAGCCAATCGAAGCCGGAGTTCCCCAAGGTAGTATATTGGGGCCCTTTTTATACTTATTGTATACTTCAGACATGCCAACTAGTAACCGAGTTCACACATCGACATTTGCTGACGACACAGAGTTTTTGAGCATTCACGAAAGACCCGAAGTAGCATCACGTTATTTACAAGACCACATATCCAATTTAGAAAAATGGTTGAAGAAATGGAGAATAAAAGTGGATGAACAAAAATGTAGTCACATAACCTTCACACTGCGTAGAGAATCTTGCCCCCATATTCGGATAAATAACCAAACGATACCTCAGCTTTCAGACGTCAGATATCTCGGCATACATTTTGATCGGCGCCTTACGTGGAAACGCCACATAGAAACAAAGTTAACACAAATGAAGTTAAAAGCAGTCCAACTAAACTGGCTAATTGGCAGAAATTCTACTCTAGCTTTAAATTGCAAACTTTTATTATACAAGTCAATTCTAAAACCAATATGGTGTTATGACATTCAATTATGGGGCACTGCCTCAGCTACCAACGTAGAAAAAATTCAAAGGCGCCAAAATAAGATTCTTCGTATAATTACATCTGCTCCTTGGTATATAAAAAACTTGAACACTCATAAAGATCTAAACGTGCCATCAGTTAAAGCAGAAATAGCGAAACTTGCCATAAGGTATTTAAGAAAGCTTGAAATTCATCCGAATCCACTGGCCCCTAACATACTTAATGAACCTGGTTACATTCGACTAAGAAGGAGGGACACTTCTTCTCTCATCCGTACATCAGAGGGATAACCCGCAAATTACAGTAACCGTGAAACATACATTTTTTTTTGTCCAGCACTTGTTGGACTTAACATGTATATTTTTATTTTTAGACTTAAGATATGAGTAATTATTGATAGTTCAATTATATTGAAGATACAATAATTAAAAATTGCAAAAAAATATAAAATATGGAACCTAACATTCCCAAAAAATTCGATACTATTGATAGTATCGATAGTTTTCTATCAAACTATAGAAAATATCGAATGGCAAGGCTATCGATAGTTTGCCAGCTCTAGTACTTACCAATAAATAGATATGATGCTTTTTAGTATTATGCTTTTTAATATTATGTAATAATATTATGCTTTTTAATAATATTATGCTTTTTAATATTATGTATTAATTATATTTAATTATAACACCATGACATTTTTTTTGAAAACTGTTTATTTGTTATTTTATACTTTAAAGCTGTTGTAAAATAATATTTTTTCCTGACTGATTTTTTAATTTAAGTATTTCAGTTTTACTAAAACAAAATAAAAATTAACTGCTAATTTTTACTGCACCGAAAATCAGTATTTTATTGTCGTTTATTTTTTTAAGAGCAATCATAAAAAGTTAATCAAAAAACAAGTTAATTAAAAAACAACCATATTTTCATTTATTTTCAACTTAACTAAAAACTTCTTAAATAAACTACAAACAGTTAATGTTAAAGTTTTTTGAGTGTACATACATATATAAACTTGAATGAAAAAAAAATCTACTTCCTCTGACTAAGAGCCCAAGAAATTTTATTGGACATATACATAGATTATTTGAAAAGGTTATTTTGTCTTGTTCAATAAATTTTACTTTCTCTTTAGTTACGGATAGTTTAAGGCTTAATATCTAAAATAAATATTTTAAAATTATATGGCTCTTTCTTTCTTGGTTTCAATATAACACCAGATGCCATTTCCGTTTTTTGTTTTAATAAAGGGATACTTGCTTTATAATTTCAAACACTCGAACACACGAGTAAATAGTTAAATAACACATGTGTTTCCATTGATTTATTTAGGGTTTATACAGTTTGGGACGTAAATATTTACAAAAAATTCGTCTTTAAGTGTTTGTCATTGAGTTTTTTTAATACATTTCCTTTCCTTTGGTGGCGCTCTTCGAAAAAAAGTTAGTTATAAAACGTATATTTATACAAAAAATATTCATTTTATATTCTATTGAAACATTTTTTATATTTTTAAATCATAGTTTTTTTGACTCTCCATAATGTCGATTTTTTATACTAAATAATTTATAACATTTTAGAAACGTAATAAGCTTTTGAAAAAGGGTAAATATAAAAAAAACTATACTATATTATTATAACTTGCCAATAGCTAAAGTTAGGATTTTGTTAAAGCGATAAATAATTTTTCGTTATTATAAGTAAGCTAAAAACAACCTTTAACTATCAATTACCTTAAGAACAAGTTATAGTAATGAGTATTATCTTTGTTTTTATAACGAAAAACTACACTAAACCAAATTTCGTAGAGCCTTAACGACAAACATAGCTAAGTCAACTTAACTTTTATTCAAATCTACTATATACCATTTATTCATATTTTAGTCCAATTAACAGAATTTATTTTGTTAAAAACATATTTCAATAAAAGTTGAAAAAAGTTATAAAAATTTAAATGAAAATCTGTTAAATGAACAAAAAATTAGTTAAAACAGTAGTAACTCATTCTAAGAAAAAAAAATTTACATCCTTAAGAAAAGAAGTTAGTGTTAATAATTTTTCCGTTGATTTGACTTAGTTTTAGTTTAACTATTTTACTAAGTTTTTTATTTTATTTTTAAAGAAAATTCAATGTATAAAAACGAAAAAAGAGCTGTTAAATAAAAGAAAATTCGTTAAGTTTAACTTTAGAAAAAATATTTGAGATGACACTTTCGAATTTATCAAAAAAATACATATTGGATGAATGTTGAGACCTCCACGATGTCAGAGGTGGTTTGGTTTTTCGTGTGCGTTACACCTATAAAAAGTTACAGGGCTTTAAAGTTGAGTTATTTTTATAATTTTTAAGTAACAAAAAATGGGTTTGGAAAAATAAATCTCAAAAATTAATTTTTCAATAAAAATGCATGCAAATTTATTTATTTTATTCAGAAACGTAACAGAAACAATGAAAAAATCCTAAATTTCAAATATTTATAACAACACTGTAAAAAAAATTGTGAAGTTTTAAGCCAAAATATGTACTTAAAAAAAAATAGTCAGCTTCGATGGACCCGAAAAAATAGGCATATCAAGAAAATACTTTTATGCATCAATAATCTTATTTTCTGTTATATATACTAAAATATGTATAAAAAAATTTAGGTGTTTTCTATGCCAACTTTTGAAATATAATGATTATAAAAATCACCTATATTTGATATTTTTATTAAAATTATCAGTGATATTTTTAATACTTGAAAATATATGATAATAGTAGGCTATGCTTTAAACCAGGGCGAACTAATACAAGGTGAGTGCACGGGCGAATGCTCTAGAATGCCTTTACAAAACAATTAAGAAGGGACAGACACACTCGAAAAAATAGCAGAGCAAATTGTAATCAAGATTTAATGAATAAACTCCTAATTTCTTCTGATCCATTAATTTCATCTAATGTAAATACAGTAAATAAAAGCAGCTTTTTCAACAATAATCAAGAAATTAGTAATTACATAATAGTAGATGAATCTATTAGCAATGATTCAGACTCAGAAACTTATTTTAGTGATTAATAAATTGGTTACAATTTTTATGTTATTTGAATTTGTTTGTGACTTTATTATTAATGAATGATATTATTAATGAAAACTAACAACTTTATGTAAATTTGTTTTTTATCTTAAATAATAATTTAATTTTGAAATATTTAGTGTTGTCCATTTGGTAACCCTATTCATATAATGTTATTTGATTAGGAACAGAATTATTTTTGAGGACAATTTGAAGAAAGCATTGAAACGAAACAAAAAAAAAAAAAAAAACAATTATACTTATACCCCAATAAAAAACGAAAAGAAAGAGTATTTTAAAGAAATTTCTTCATTATAATAAAATTATTTTTTTCAAAAATGAAGATTTCAATAAAAAGTTTGTTAGTTGTATAATGACCTAATTTTTTCAATTCTACACCTTATATTACAGTATTTAATAAATTTTTGGTTCAGTATACTTATCGAATTAGTGAATAAATGAGGATTAAATTTTCACATAATTTTGGCACTCTAACGAGGGTTTACAAAAGATGGTCATAATGAAGAAAGTTTACGCAGACTATTTACTTTTCAAAAAGAAACAGGAATAATTATGAAACAATATGTGAGTTTTGGTTCTTAATTTTAATTTTACTTTTAATAACAAAAAACAAAAAACACTTTTATTTAGTCTGCATTTGGATCTTAATTTAAAAGTTATATTTAAGTTGCATTTCTTATCTAAACATAGCACTTTTACTTATATATCTATTCTTTGTAGTGGTTGTTTACAACTTCTGATAACGACTGACTGCGTTTATTAAATTGTAATTATGTTTATAGTATATATAAACTTTATACAATATTTTATATTTATGTTATGTTTAATTTTTTGCCACCTTTCCTTTATGGCCTAATTAAAAAGTGCAATTAATTATTATTTTATTGGTAAATAATTCTAGGGAGTAGTTTACCAATTTGATTTTCCAATTCTGGGAAATTAAAAAGCGCAATTGATTATTTTATTGGTAAATAATTCTATTGAATTGTTTATCAATTTTTTTCCTAGATTATTTGGAATTTAGTTTATTTGAATTAAGAGCAATAGTTTGTTGAACTTCCACATTCTTGTAATTGCAATATGTGCAAGAGACGAAAATTACTTGGGATTTTGGCTGCGTGAACAGAAACGTAAAAGGTAATATTTTAATAAGAAAAGCTTATGAACTTTATGTGAGCGCGTGTATGGGAAAATAGTGAGTCATTAGATTATATTGGTTGGAGTTATAAGTCTGTCCGTGTTCGGGTTGAAATAGCTTTTCTGAGGATCCTAAATAACTAAATAAACAGTTTCCTCCGAAATTGTACTCTTTTCTTTTTGGATAACACTGATCTACATCAAATTTGCCTTTGACATGAAAATGTACTATATTGGTAGATTTTACGCGTTGAAGATATATGTACATATATACAAGTAAAAATTCATAGTTATCTATTGCTTTTGCTGAAAGATTTATCAGACTTATGATTATTGCAAATATACAGGGATTACCCACTGCAATTATATTATTTCCTATTTGTTTGTTGTGGAAGCGAACTACTGCTGGAATTTAAGAAGAGCTAAATAATTATATGTAGTTCCTTTTTAAGAAATTGTTTTGTACTTTGAATATGTTCATCTATTTTTTTCATAAATTTCCATTATTATTTTAAAAATAGCCCATAAATATTCAATTGGGTAAGGGGCTTCGTGCTGATCACTTAATCGATTGATATTTTTTGCTTTACAGCCAGTTTTTAACTTATTTCGACATATGTTAAGGATCTCCGTGGTCTGGAACAGTACTTTGTCGTTGATATACGATTTTCCCCATATTTTCTGACAAGTTGGCTTAAGCTAATGTCGTTGGAGATTTTAATGTGGTCAGTGTCAGTAATATTTTTTCCCATCTGATTGAAATTAATTAAGTTTTGTTTTACATTCAAATTTTATTTTCATGGCTGAAATCAAACCAATTCTACGTAGAGCTCTGCCGGCAGTGCATTAAGTTCTTCATTGCTTTAGCGGTCATTTTTGGTGTTTTTTCTTATCAGCGCACATAAGGGTATTTTGTCAATCTAGGGGAATATTACTGTTTTTTTTAAATTTATATTGGCTTTAAAAATTTATTGAGTAATCCTAGATTAATTAAACTTGGCAGAAAAATATCTTATAACCAAAGCTTGAAAATAAAAAAATCGTACCAAGAAGAAAAAAGTTCCCTTAGAAAAACTAATCCTACCTCCGAAAAATTAAATTTTTTTTAAGATTTTTCACACTTTCGTTTAGCAAATGCAACTTTAAAGGTCATGTTCAAAAAACTAAACTTGAACCCAGGAGATTCTAAAATAACATTTTTTTGTGGGCGTAGACATAAAATATTTGTTTGAAAAAGTAAAGTAATGAATTACGAATACCTTAATACCTGAAAAACAATTAAGTCTTAAAATCCCTAAAATTGCAGCGACAAAACTTGCACAATGTAAAAAGCGAGAAAGTAATACACACCAAATTTTAAGACTCTTAATTTTATAGTGCTTCAGATATATTTTATGTATTTACTTTATATAAAAGTATCCATCCCTGGATAATTATTCAGAAACATAAACTTTATATAAAATTCTGAAATTATTGTAGAGTTCTGTAAATAGTTTTTAAAAAAATCAAAATTGCTCTCTGCAGTAATATTTTTTTTTTGTATCTACCTAAGAATTTTATATTGGTTAATAACATTTTTAGGATCGCGATGGCCCCCACTTTCAAAAAAACTTATCATTTAAAAAAAAATGTTTTTTTTAATATTGAAGGAAATTTTTTTAAAAGAAGCTGTTAATATGGCCTTGCACAGAATATCAATTTAAAAACTTTATTCGTTTAGCTAACAAAAATATTGCAAATCTCTCAAAATCGTAAAAACAAAGCAAAAAAAAGGAGGAAATTTATTCAATTTTCCTGATTTTAAAATTGTCCCAAACGACAAATTTCGAACAAAAGCCTTGAGGATTCACCGTGCAAAATTTTATAGTCTGTCGATCTGCGTACTTAAATTTTTACATTTTTTAACCCTTCGTTGCATGGCATTGCAGATATGCAATGATACCTTTTTGTTCATCTGGCAACTATACTGTTTTTTATTTTACCGTTACTTGTTTTTCGGCTGACTCTTCATAGTCAATAAATTCAGTTTGGTGTGCGATTTGTCAAGTGGTGTGATAAATTTACTTAAAAAAACTAATATTCAAAGCAGTGTTTTTAAGACGTAGAAAAGTTTGTTGTTTTATATTAATATTTAAAAGTTTTATTAACGGTTTATGAAATGTAAGTATTGCATGAGAAAATTTAGCTTCTTTGCCATTGGTTTTTACATACTTTTTATACAAACAATATTTGATAATGTGCTATGATGTATTATATCAGATATGCAAACTCATGCGTTTTGTCCGATATGAACCATTATTGCGTATATGTAATATAATTGCACATGTGCTTTATCATGCATTTAAGATATGTATATATGTATACTACTGACAGGGCACTTACGGATCAAGAAATCGAAAAAATAATAGAAGGTTGGGAAGAAAGCGAAGATGAATATTTTGATGATGATGATGGAAATATAAATATTGAAGTAAACTCAAATTGAGCTTAAAATATAGAAGTCGAACTTGGTGCAGGAGAAAAAAACTGGCTTAGAAGAGTGTGTGAATGGGGAACGGCCGATTGATGATATTGCCTCTTTTAAAGAGAGATATGCTAAAATAATTTGGAAACAAAAAGATTTCGATATTGACTTGGACACGAACTTTAGGGGAAATGAAAGTCTCCCAGATCATTTTCTAAATTTAAGCGGGCCATATAGCTATTTCGCACATTTTTTCTCTGAAGATCTTATAAAGTCAGTTGTTTACCAATCAAACTTATATGCTTGCCAAAAAAATCCAGAATGTCGCGAACCAATAGATGAACTAGATTTGCATTATCTCCCAATGAAACCACATAAGTGGGGATTCAAATTTTATGTTTTAGCTGGAGTGTCTGGATATAACTATAATTTTGAAATATATACAGGCCAAGAGAATAATGCCGTACATAGACTTCCAGAAGAACCGGATTTAAGATCTAGTGCAAATATTGTCATAAGACTGCTGCAAGATGTTCCTTCCCAAAACAGCTACAAAGTCTTTTTTGACAACTTTTATACATCTATGCCGTTAATGGTGACTTTAGCCAACCGCGGAATTTATTCAATTGGAACTGTACGTCAGAATCGTGTACCAAACTTTAAATTTGTAGACGATAAAGTTCTTATGAAGAAATCACGTGGAGAATCCATTGAGTACGTTGCATGGTTGACAATTTCGATATATCTGTTGTTTCTTGGAAGGACAACAAAATTGTTAACCTAATGTCAAACTATTGCGGCAAAAATCCCTAGTCAACAGTTGAGAGATATGACAAAAAGCTGGGTGGAAAAACTGCGATTGCTTGCCCAAATATAGTTTTGGAGTATAACAAATTCATGGGTGGGGTGGATTTATTAGATTCTTTTATAGGACGTTATAAAATCAAAATTCGTTCCAAGAAATGGTATATGCGGCTCTTTTACCACTTGGTAGATATCTCCTTGGTCAACGCTTCGCTTTTATACAAACGTGCTGAAGCGCAAAAAGGTAACGCTGTCAAGGAAACTTTGGCAGACTTTCGTTTAAAAGTCGGTGAAACCCTTTGCAAAATGGTAAAAAAAATATCAACGCCTAGAGGAAGACCTTCGGAAGTAACCAAAAATCTTGCTATAAAGGTATTAATTATAATGGTTTTTGTGTATATGTCTGATTCGTTTTAAATATTACAGAGGAAGCATCAAAGAAGTTTGCCGATTCCGCAAAACGAGGTTCGACTCGATCACATAGATCATTGGCCACCATGGTTAGACAATCGTTTAACATGCAAATTGCCGGGTTGTAGTGGATATACATATGTAAAATGTGAAAAATGCGACACTAGGTTGTGTTTCAACAAATCAAGAAATTGCTTCAAAAAATTTCATTCCGAATAATGATATACAACACATTGTTCTTATTTTTCTATTTTATACATATGTATATGTAATGTATATTAACGTTATGTATATATATACATATGTGAATAAAATAATTTCGGTGTCTAAAGCTTCAATAATTTACATTTTTAATCATTCATAATTAAACCATCTTCAAATAACATACTGGACAGAAATGATTTTCATTCGCCAATTTTTCCTGCATGAAATTGCATATATGATATATTTCCTAAATTTTTCTGTAAACATCCGAATCAAACAAAATTTAATTTTTAGCACCCTACCATATACACAACCAACTCAATGTGCCAAAAAAAATTTATCCTCAAGGAAATTAAATTTAATTTTTTTTGCGAAATGTCTGGCTAGATTGGCAAAATACCGCTCTGAGGAGTGGTTCAATGTGTCGTGCGTCTGCTTGTAAAAGTAACCTTGGCCAACCAGTTGTTGTAGAAGTGTCCTTTTAGGACACTTTACACAATACATACAAAATGTTGAATGTGAACGCCTACGTTTTCCCCAAGTTGTTGCTTTTTTGTATATTATTTTGTTTTCAACTTAAAAATATAAAAAACGAAAATTCGAAGGAAAAACTCAGAACTCTCATTAAGAAATCCAAATTTCAACAAAACAATTTTTTTTGCCAGAAATTTCACCGAAATTTTCGCTTTTATAATAACAAAATAATTAAAAGTTCGTTAAAATTTGTATATGAGTTTCTCTTAAGCTACCTAAGTCCTAAGCAAATATTTTACTAGAGACTTTGTGGCGAGATAGACATTTACTAGTAGACAGTCTGAAATCTTTAATTTTAAGAGAAAAAGCTAGCAAAAACGAAAGTAAGGTAACCGGAACTTGCCAGTCTTGTGCCGGAAATCTATGAGGATCAAAGGGGCTCAAATAGGAATACATACAGTTACAGTCTGTTGTATAAGTATTTCTATGTAGACTAAAAGAAGTATGTGAACTACATACATATGTATGTATATACAAAATGGATTTATTTTTAATTTTATTTTTCGAAAGTAAGAAATTTTTTTAATAGAACTCGAGATGCGTCTTTATCAGTTGGGCCTCCCAAAGCTAACTTTTTTAATCTACGAAGTTTTTTAAATGCAAGATAAAAAAGTCCACGAAAATAGTCCTTGTGTTAAATAGCAATTAATTTATTTTTAATTAAACTTTTCTAATAAATAACTAAAAAGCTTTCCTAATTTAAATTCTCTTTTAAATGATGCGAAAGACATCAAGCAATTTGCCTTAAATATTTCTATTTTAACTTTTGCTTACAAACGATAACGACTTTGTAATAAAAGTTGCATAAAGCAAAATTCATTTAATTACGGTTTTATTCCCCAGACAGTCTAGAGATTTAATATGTTTGCAGCATGTGACATGAGCCTTATTCAACTGGTTTTCCTTTTCTCTCATTTACAGTCTTACTATACAGAATTTAATTTCTACATTTTTTCACTTTTTATCTTTATTTATAATTTCATTATATTCTACAATTCTTTGAAAATCCCATAATAAAATAAAGAAATAAAAAACAGAAAACAAAATACTTAGACAGAAAATGCAAATTAATACCATGGAGACAGATAAAAAAAATCATTTTAAAAAGTTGGTGATTTATTTTGTTTAATATGATTAAGAATACTTTTTGTCTGACTTTTTTTAAATTAAATACTTTCTGCTAAATTCGAACAACAAGTGTATCATGTTTTTTAAGATGCAGTGATTCACCGAAAATGCTAGTTAGCAATTTGGTGTCGAAAATGTTTGGTGCAAACTATGAAAATGATATCCCATGGCGGTCATCCTTAATTATTTCAGTAAAAAAAAAATACATTCCAAATTTAGGTCCACAATTTGCTATACTTTTTTTTAAAGATTTTAGCGGAATTCATACTTAGAGCGGTTTTACATTGGGCGCGTTCATAAGACGTAAATGTTGGGCAACGGTTGACTATTTGTCTTTCAAACGGGTTGTTGACTAGATGCGCTCAACTCAACAGTTGGGTATTTTTTGTATAAAATAAAATATTTTAGCTACCTAACGGCAATATGTTGTGCTCAGCTTAAATGGCTAATAGAAGAGAGTTATACCGTTTCTTATTCATAATTTTCAGCTAAAGCAATTAATTTAGTTAATTATTTTTATTATAAATTATTTCTTTTGTTCCTCTTTTATTTTTTTAATTGTTTACCAATTTTATCAATTGTTTATCAGATCTTTATTTTGCAGTATATTTCTAGAACCGTTTCTAAGACGTAACTGTTGAGCTCAACAGTTGGCAACAGTTTCCTAGCAGTTGAGCTCAACAATTACGTCTTATAAACGTGCCCATTGTCCCAATGAGGAACAGATTAGTGTAAATTTAAAAATATTAAGATTTTTCATTAGACCAGTGCTGTATTTTATTATGAACTGTGTTACCGACTATGAAGATTTATCTAATATTTTTATTTTTTTTAATAAATAAAATTCTAAACAAGGTCAATTTGTAAATAAATGAAATTATTTCTATTTATTAAGAATTTTTCGTAAAAACAAAAAAAAATATTCTTTCATGTTAAAAACTTTTGTTATGTTTTTAGTTATGCTAACACCGTATCACTTCTTTCTTTGTTTCTACTGCACTTATGTGCCCCCATCTACATTAGTCATCAATTTGTCATACATAAGTCAAACATCATATAAAAAACATTATTTTTAATACTGCTTTGTGTTTTAATTAAGACAGATTGATGATTAATGTAGACGGGGGCTTAAAGAGTGGTCAATGGTCATATAATTCGCAAGACATGTCAAATTTGTATGTAAAAGAGCACGAATGGTATTGTCTAAACATAATTAGTAAATCTCCGTCTACATTAGCAATCAACATGACTAAACAAAAGTCAAACTTATATAAAAAACCAGTATTAAAAATAATGTGCTTTTATATGAAGTTTGACTTATGATGAGACAAATTGTTGCTTAATATAGACGAGGGTTAATGAGACATTGGGAGAAAATACTGATGAAAATTTGTCAGTCGTAAGGATGTCAAATTTTTCAAAAAAACATCGCACTTCATCAGATCAGCTTTCATTTTTCTAGATAATATCAAAGGCATATCGCGTGGATGGCGTCGTTTATTTTTCTGATTATTGAAATGTTGGATTCATAACGGTTTTTAATCATAATCATTAATACATAATTACAATAAACATATCTTTAATTTTTAATATAAAATGTTTAATTTATTTCCAACTTCAAAGTAAAGGGTGCCTCACATAAGGCTTTACTACAATGCATATGCGCTTATCTCTTAAATCGTAACAGTAAGACTTTTTAGTTTAAAGATCGGCCCTGTTTTTATAATCATAAATCAATTTAGGTACTCTTATGATCAAAGACAAACTATAACAATTCAAATATTAATTTATTCATAAATAGAAAAAATACATACAGGCATGTCACAAATTCCGTTCGGAATTGAAATGATTCCGTAGTTTTTAGTTTTAGCTGCTATAGATTCCGTTCGGTTTTATTAAATCGAAAAAAATATAAAACCACTTATAATGTGGCAACATTAAAATTAATGTAGCAAAATAATTACCCATGTTCCAGAGCTATATTTCGTTTGAAAGTATTTTGCTTCTATAGAAAACATAAAACGAAAAAATTTTCGGAATTATACCAGTTTCAATTTGCTAAGTGGAATTGATATTTTAATCAATCAATTTATAGCCATTTAAACTATTCAGAACATTTTTTTATTAGTAGTGGATATTATTCTGGACCATACCTTTAAACTCTACGTCGAACAGTGGTCTTTAGATTTGTATTAATTTGTGCAGAAAATATCGGACCTTGGGTCGAAAAATTATTTTGCTGCCCACGGTCGCAACCCGGCGCATATTTAATGGCGTATAACAGTGTAGGGTAGGGTTCGGTCTACAAACTAGCGAAAGATGCATTTCTTGAATTTTTATTATCTTTCAAAGCATCTATTTTTGTTTTGTCACATTCGTTCTTATTGTTCAATATATAATACATAAAAAGTGGTTTTGTTTTTTTCGATTTAATAAAACCTAACGGAATCTATAGAAGCTAAAACCATTCCGATCGAAATGACAACTACGAAATCCTTTCAATTCCGAACGAAATGTCTGAAGTACTTGAATAAATAAATTTTTGAAAGGCAAAAAAAAATTGTGTTTTTTAGTCAGAAAAAATATAACAAATGCCCGAAATATATTCAATAACCGCAGTAAATTGATAAAATAAATCGCAGAATTTTAATAAAACGAAGTCCTGAATAGTTTAAACGGCTAAAAAACGCTAAACATATCAATTCCACATAGAAAATTGCAAGTGGTTTCAATCCGAATTTTTTTTCGTTTTACGTTTTCTAGAGAAGCAAAGTGCGAAATTAATTCCACTTCCAAACGGAATGTAGCACTGTGACATGGCTGATAAATTAAAAAAAATATTAGAAAGACATTTTCATGACTCCATTAGGCCAATAGGAGCAGAAAATTTTAGATCTATTTTGGATGGCGGAAATCTTGTTTTCTATCATTCTTGCTAACAACTAAGCCAGTGTTGCCAATTTATAAGTGTGAAAAGCACCTACAAAATTAAGTTCATAATGTGTTTTTTATATATGTACAGTGTGTTGCAAAACATATTGATATAAAACGTGAAAAATGCAGTACAATAAAAGTGGGAGCTTTAAAATTCGGTCTGGATTACTTTCAAGACAAAAGGCAAATCTTAGAGCGCTGTCATAAATGAATTTATGATATGGACCATGCATGGACAATTTCAATTATATAGGGGTACTTTTTTACCAAATAACATACAAGCAGTGTGTTAAAAGTAAGGAAGTGTAATAAGGATTGTTAAAGAATGCTTTTCAATAAACAATTCTTATGTGTTGGTTAGAGAATAGCCTAAAGCAAAACAATAAACATCAATAACATTCGCATTGAAATAGACAACGAGCTTTTAAATTCTCCAAAAATGTGAATTGTAGAGAATTTAAATTTCCCGCACAAAAATTTTTCTTTCAACGCTTTGAAAGTAAACAACCGTTTTCAACAAGTTGTTAAGTGTCTCGCAGCTCTTTTGCATGAGAAACCGCTGCTGGTTTGCATGATTTAGAATTATTTATAAATAAACTATAAGTTAACTTTTTGTTGAAGCTGCTATTTGTTTTTTTAAAGCCTCGAAATTTTTTAAATTTTATTTAAAATAAAAAATTATCTGTTAGCTTTTGAAATAAATGTATTTAAACTCTTACCCATTTTCTTTTATTCTCTTGCAAAATTTTACTCTCTTTGTACTTTTTGTTTTGTTCATGAAGAAAAAGCTCTATTTTGCAAGAATATATTTGTTTGTATGTGTGTGTGTGTGCATGTGTTTGGGTTTGTATACTCGTAAGTCTAGCATATTTTTTGGGTAAATATCATCAGCCTGTTTCAAGGTCACAAACGACAGTAAATGTTATACCTATTAAAGCAAATGTTATACGACTGATAGTGACGATAGCAGGATTAGGAAAAGTAGTTATGTTTGTGTATATAAACATTTTTGGGTATATAACAGATATAATCATCAATGGGCCAATAAAAGTAATAGCAACAATCCCCTCTAAAATTCAAAATAATATAAAAATTAATTTTAAACTCAGCTAAATGGACACAGCGACCTATTAAACTCGTGAGTGCAACCATATCACATGGCAGCGATATATATATACACCTAATAAGAACTCAACAGCTCTAAAACGTTGTGTTCCTTAAGTTAACGCACTTATTTTAAAAATGAAAATAATATTACAAAAAAAATAAATCTAAAAACTTTTCTTTTCAAGATTTGTTTTTTTATTGTTACGCTTCAGTTTATCTTACTTTTGTTAATGAAAACAATTTACAATTTAATTTTGCGAGCTTTAAATTGTTACTTGCTCGTAGTAGACTCATCACTCGTTTATTCTGTGTTGTGCGTTAAAAAATACTGGGTATTTTTCTATTATAATAACATGTACAAGTTTAAAGAGAATATGGGAGAATCTAAAAGTAGTGATGGGGAGAGAGAGAAATAGAGCGAGAGAGAGAGATAGAGGAAATATTTAGAAAATAAGGCGCAAATGTTTCGTTCTCTATTAAATTTTTTGTGTCACTGTGTTGATATTTACATTTCATTTGTTAAAAATTACAGCGGTAGAGCACAGTGATTTAACTGGGATTTTTGTTAAACATTTTTCTTTGGAAGGCTTAGTAACTTATAAGTTAATTTCTACATACTATTCAACTTTTGTGAATTGTTATTGGAGGCGGTTAATTAGCCTTACTTAGTTGCTATGTGATAGGTTTCGACTATCAACTTAAAGAACTTCTACAGTTCCGGTTTCTTAAATGCTTATCTTTGCTATTATTTCAAAAATTTAAGACGTAGAACTTTCAAAAACTTTTATAAAATTTTTTTGTTTGTTGATAAACAAACGCATCATAAAATTGGTTGCCACACTTTAATTTTAATACAGAAGACAAAATATGCATACCTTGTGTAGACTTAAAGTATCTACTCATTGCGGTTCAAAAATAAGTATACGTAATACACCTTCTATGAATATATTAAATATCCACTTACAACGGTTCAAAAAATAAGGTCATATACGTGCTAATCATGTCACTATCGGAAAACCCTTTTATATTTTCTATTTGTTATAATTGCCATTGTAATACACTTTTTATGAATATATCAAGCGTCTACCAGTAACGATTCAAAAAATAAAGGAATATACTTCAAAAACATGTCATTTCCGGAACACCTTTTAATTTTAGTGATTGTTATAGCGGTCTTGGTAATACTTCTGTAACGGTTCCAAAAATACGTGCAAAACACGCCATTGTAGGAAAACCCTTTAATTTGTATTACTTGTTATAGTGGCCATATCAATATGGCCAGTAGTATAATGTAATAAATTTAGTTTGCTGGATATTCATACTTAGTATGCGCTACAATCTCTGCCTGTCATCAGGCACAGTCTGCTAGTATCGTCTTATACCGACTTTCATCTTACCTAAAGTTTTCATGACCTGTCACTAATGCCGTAAACAAGTTTAATGTACCTATATTATATTAAAACACGTTTCTGGTCTTCCTGACAACTTGTAGAGCAAAATACCAGTCTTTGTTGGCAATTGAAACCACAACCTCGGACTCGTAGACTAACACACTACTAGCCCTCCGGGGTAGTAGGTAGAATCAACATCGTTTGATGTTGGGCGCACCAAACATTTAAGAATTAATTAAAACTTGTTTATCGAGACTAAGGTATTGTTTAACATACTAGAAAAATTGACGTTGCCACGGTTGGAGATTGACTGCAAAAGCGGCTAAAAGGACATGCACGTGTTGTGTGATTTTCCAGTGGTGGGTAGTATTAGACTGACAACCACACAAATGCATAGTATTGTAAATGTCATAGCACGATTATTCCTCAAGCAAATTCTAGAGATTATGTGAGACGTTTGTGAACGAAAAGTTATTGAGAAATAGCCCCAGCATCTTCAGTGATCCAGTGTCAACAATAAACAATTTCTAGAATTTTTAAAGTTAAACAACTTGATGGTGCCTAAAAATTAATATTTTCCAATTTTTCTTTAATATTGATCACCTAATTTGTTATTTAAATTATTTTTTCTTAGAGAGAATAAAACGAACTTAACTTTGACTTCAAATTTCATCTGTATTTAAATTTAATAAAATTTCAAATATTTAATATTAAAAAATCGCAGAGCCCCGCGCAATAACGTTTACCCAACAGACTTTGGTTTGATATTAGATTCGTATTAACTAAGAAACGAATGTTAGGAGAAAATAAATAAACAAAAAGTAGCTTTCATTGCTAAACGAAGGTTGGCTGAAGCAACAACAAATATATGGTGGTAAATATTAAAGTAAAAGTATTGAACAAAAGGGAAGCTTTAGGTATTGGTAGACTTCGTTCTCACCGACTGACGATTGAGTATTTAATACAGTTTTTCTCGCATTCCTTTATCTGGTTTTGATTGGTTAAATAGATGATGCTTGCAACTAAACACTACCCAAAATAGATAGATACGAAGAGTGCTGATGACGGACGTAGCTGTCTAGAAAATGTGCATTGCATACTGCTGGTGTCTAAAAATTTAATTTTCAAATTTTTCTTTAATATTGATCAGCTAATTTGTAATTTCAATTATTTTTTTCTTAGAGAGAATAAAACGTACTTAGGCTTGACTTCAAATTTCATCTGTATGTGAAACAATTTGTTAACTAAGTAAAAACCTAAAATAATCTATGTGTAATTCCAACACTGAATTTATGTCGGCTTTTGGAAAAAATTATATTAAAATCTCTGTGTTTTATTTCATACGTAGGTTTATGGCACACAAATTTACCAATTCCTTTATTGCCGAAAAAAGCTTAAATAATATTGAAATAATAATATATAAATTTTTCCTTAAATATAATCCATTAATGTTAATATAAAACACGGCATAATAATACAAGGCTTCAAGTTCTTCCTACTGAAAAATACAATATTTTGTTATTTATATATTACGTTTTAATACCACATTATAAACAAGATAGATATTATGTATGAAATAAAAAGGGGATAAAAGAATAAGAGATGAAAGTAATTTCTTGTGTAAAATATTCCTACAACTTGGCTACTTTAGCACATTATTATCATTATCATATTACATCTAATATGTATATAGACTTTAAAATAAATTTCATTCCCGTACCATCTAAGAGAGACAATAATTTTATTAAAGAAGACTGAAAGATAAACAACGAAAGAAAAACAAAATTTTGCCTGGACAGACTGTCAAGCCTGTGAACCTGCCAACAAAATATCAAAATTCATATTATGAGTAGTGATGAAGGCAGACTGTCAAACCCATGAGAATATATCTATCTACAACATGGACGTCAAAATTAAAAGAACACTCATATTTTAGTTTACATTATTTCTTCTCTTTTTTTTCTGTAGTTTATGATACCTTACGATGCCTCGGTACGTCAAGTGTCACTTACAAAAACCAATTGATAAAGAAATATGATTATATTTATTATTATAATATTTTTCAACATATTTCCTTTCTTTTTACGAAAAAATATTAGTAACAAGTCTAAATTGACGTTAAGAATGAAATGTGGAAATTGCAAATGAATGAAATAATTTTTTTTATATCTAATACGAGCGAAGATTAGAAATTGTGTGACTTTTTAAACAAAATATTATTTAGCTTTAAATTTTGGTTTATTAATATTTTTTAACTTTCTTTGTCTTGAAATATTAGTACTTTTGTTATATTTAGATTTTTGGATTAAAATTAAATTTTTTTCATAAATTTAGATTCACCAGAAATTAAATTTTTGGTGAAATTTTGTATGTTATATATGTATATGTTTATATGTTATGCTTAAGATTATAATCTAAACTATTTTCTTTGTTATTTTATAAATATTCGGGTATGCTCTGTAATCCGAAACCGAGTGAAATTGAAATCGAATAAATTTTTAAAGTAAAATATAACTTAGTTGCGCCTATTATTTTAAAACATTAGCAATCAAGGAAGTTATGTGAATGGTCTTTAGTCAAATGTATAAAAAATAATATCAAAATGTTGTAAGATTTAAGTTATGACAATTTAAAAATTTCATTCGGATTCAATTTCACTCGGTTTCGGATTACAGAACATACCCGATTATAAAAAATAATGGAGTGGAGTAATGGAGGTCAATGGATTTGTAAAAGGAAAACTTTTTTGCTGTTTTTGTTTGCACAATTCAAGATGCAGGTATGCAAAAAATAAACCTTTAATAGTGACGCATTGTACTTCGGCCCTATCCCTAACCTATTACGTTATGTATTGGTACAGACGAGCAAAAAATATTCGTACCACTTTTTAAGGAAGCTACTATTTTTAGTTCATACAGTTCCAAGGACTTTTCTGCTCTGAAAATTATATTAAGTGACTTAAGTTGCAATTTATCTGAAACAACATTGAGTTCATTACTGTTCTAAATTGAATTCTAAATAAATAGACATATTTCTATTCTAAATGTACTCAATCCTTTATTAGTTTGAAAGATTAAGTTTTATACTTATAATGGTTTCAAAAGGTGCTAGTAATAAAAATGATAATGAATTAACTATTTATTCGATAAATATTAATTTGTTTTTGATGATAACTCACTAATAACGAAATCGATATGAATTATATCAAACAGCTTTGGCCAAACAGTTTGAGACCAAAACACTTTTTGGTTAATTATAATGGTTATAAAAGACAAAAAAAAATTGTAATGGTTATTAAAGTCCTAAAAAATAAGAATTATTATTAATGGTTATATAAAACAAAAAATTAAATCAATTTATAATGATTAAAGAAAACTAAAATAAATAAAAATTTTTCATAATAGTTATCAAAATGAAAAAAAATAAAAATTAATTATCATGCATTTACATGACATTTGAAGTAAAGTTTAAGTTCGATTTATCCTCTCTAAGAAAGAATAATTTAAATTACAAATTAGGTGACTAATTAATTTAATTTTAGACACCAACAAAATGAAATGCATTTTCCAGACAGCTACGTCCGTCATCAGTACTTTGCGTATCTATCTACTTTGGGCAGTGTTTAGTCGTAAGCATCATCTATTTAACCAACCAAACTCAGATAAAGGAATACGAGAAAAACTGTATTCAATACTCAATAGTCAGTTCGTAAGAACGAAGTCTACTTTTTTACTTTTAATGTATACCATCTTATACTTGCTGTTGGTTCAGCCAAGTTTCTGCTAGCAATGAAAGCTAATTTTTGTTTATTTGTTTTTTTTTCAAATTCAATATTAATTATTATGTTTATGAAATATATAAAATTTAAAAATCTTTTAAAATGATTATGGCAGGACCAAATTTTGTTTTGGTTGTTTATAATTGTTATTACAGGAACGAAATTATTTCAGTTATTTTTTGGTAACCAATTTAATATTAAAAAATAACAGTTATTTCGGGTCCCTGCTTAAGTCCCTCAATTACATCTGGGTTTGTGGTAAGATCTCGATTTTTTTGTAAAATCGTTATAATATGACCCGTTTCACCGTTGCAACGCGTTGTGATGAAATTTTGATTTTGGATGATCTTGATTTTTTTTTGTAAAATTTCAACTGCTGCGGTGAAGTTGAGATTTATAGAATTTAATTTTTTTTTTTAAATTAACTTTTTTCTAAATCCGGAAAATACACCTCACACTGAATTAAAAATTTATCTAAATACTGTAAAATAGGGTGTAGAATTGAAGAAAAGTAGATTATTATACAGCAAACAAACTGTTAAGTCAAACCTATAGACGATTTATGTTAAAAAATTATTTTATTAAATTTTTTATATTGAAGAAATTTTATCAATATGTTATGTTGGTTATTTAATAGGGTGTAAATGTTATAAAAATGTAGTTAAATTAACTAAAATTATTAGTTAATGTTTTCAATCTTTTTTCTTTAAAATGTCTTTATCATTATTAGATAAAAATCCTCAACGTAATCTGAATTAATTAGCTTTATTCCTCTTTTAAGAGGAATAAATAAATAAGGCTTTTAGTTTCGTGTTGCGGGCATTTGATGTTTGTGGACAAATTGAATGTTTTGCTCAAACTGTTTTTAAATGGTGCAGTGCTCCATTTTACACATTTTGATAGAGGGCAAACAAGAAAACAACATAGAGCAACAAGTTTGATAGTCACCACGTGTAAAAATTTGCTTAAAAATATTAATTTGAAATTTTGAATGAATCCTCATTCTTGGTTCCATTCAATCCCACATGCGCCCTCTTCTTTAAGAAGCCTTGAGAAATTTTAATATTTAAAGGGAATAAAAACTAGAAATACTATAGACTAAATACATTGAATTTAGAAAATATTATGTTGCGAAGTAAAATACTTTTTGGTCGCAAAAAGATATCCTTTACAAATTATGACTCTGTATAATCCAATAATTTACACATAGTAATTGCGGTTCCAATTGATTCGCCATTCAACTTATTCTCGATATTTTGCAGCCTGCAACAATAACCTATTTTGTGAATCTTAAAAAAATTTAAGCATCCTTGGAAAAATTATAGCAATTCCCAGCAAAAAATTAGGCATTACCAAAATAAGTACTTGCCACAGAATGACTTTCTTTTGGGATTGCCAGATTCTGTTACTCGATTACAAAACACATTGCATTAATCTTAAAACAAGTTCTTATAGTTTAAAAGAAAATGCCTTGAAAATATTTATAAAATATGTCATTATTTCAAATAATTTTTACAAATTTCTAAGTTTCCTACTTATTATTTAAAAACAAGAAAAAAGTATTTATATTACAATAGGGAAGTAATGTCCACTACGTAATCAATTCTGAATAACTAGTTATTTTAGTCTCATTAAGTTGGAAATCAACTGGACTTTCTGTCTACAATTTTACAATTAGATTACCATAAGAAAGTGAGCAAAGCCTACTTCTGAAATTAATTAGTCTGTTATGTCTTATAGTCTCTCCCTCGTATATTTACCAAATGGAAAATAAATAAAAGAATAATTAGATTCATGAGTCCTTTGGGTATTAAATAACAGATACATTCATACATACATACATACATATTTATATTTGTATTTATGATTAAATTTATTAAGTAAGAGGTTATTAATAAAGTAAAGATAATGCTGTAAGACACATTACTTTAATATTGTTCTTTTGAAAAGTTTAATTAAAACAAGTAAACGTGCTATATTCGGCCGTGCCGAATCTTCTATACCCTTCACCAAGGTGATTTTATTTTTTTATCCATATTGTTTGTAGTCGGTATTCTGATAATGTCTATGTGTTTAATGCACCTAGGTTTTAAAATAGATATATCATCAATAAAAAATCAAACGCATTTAAAAAATATGTCACTCTATATACATACATACATATGTATATTCTTAATATTAAATATATGTTATGTTACAGTCATGATTTTAATTTTCAAAGAAATAATGAAATTTTATTTTAATTTTTCGAAAATTGTTTGTAAAATTTTTTTGTAAAATTTTATTTGAACATTTTTTAGAAAATTAAAAAAAAAAACAAAAATTTTCGAATATTTTTCTGTAAAATATATTTTTAAAAATGTTTTGTAAATATTTTTGAAAAAAAAATTAAAAATTTTTTATTTAAAAAATTAATTTAATTAATTTTTTTTATTTAAAAAAAAAATTTTTAAAAATTTTTATTGAAAGTTTTCTGTTAAATTTAGGACTTTTCTGCAATCTATATTGAGTTAGAATGGTCATACTAACGCTAAAAGAAGTCCTTACAAAAAAAATTCCTCATATTGACCCCCGATGTGCCTTTTAACTGCTCCTATTTACCAGTGTATTGCTTTCTATAAAGGTCTCTAATATAAATCAAAGCAAAAAACCCCTACCAATCTAAAAACAATCAATAAACGACCCTCGCAGGAGGTTATTGATCCCCCGAGATCTGTATGCACTCCTTGCGATCTACCTGTCGCAGTCTAATTTTTATTTGACAAAAAAAGGCAAAAGAGAATCATTAAAGCCGAACAAAATTAAAAAAAAAAACGTGAAATAAATATTGATGGGCTTGGTTTTTGGCCCGCAGCCTCCGAAGGAATGATCCGATGTTGCTGAATTGCAATACCAAAATTTTCGAAACTATACCTGACAGATTGGTGTGCTTAAATAATTTGTATCTCTTCTGGTGCATTGGCAATTGACATTACAACACGAACACGGAAAGACGGATAGACGGACATCGCTTAATCAACTTATCTATATATAAGGATCCAGAATATATACTTTATGTGGTCGGAAATGAATATTGTAGAAATTACACACGGAATGACAAACTTATATATACCCTTTCCACCTGTGGTGAAGGGTATAATTACTGCACCGTCATACTTCGTCAAATTTTTTTACTCTTTTAAAACCATGCCAATTGAAGGAAGGCTATGAAATGTTAATTTTTCATTAAAAATTAAAAAAATAATTAAATTATTTTTTTTAATATTAATAAAAAAAAGATCTAAATATAAATAAAAAAGCTTTTTTGGTACCTGCTTTTGCGCGTGACATGTTTTATATTCACTAAAAGTGCGTAGTAGTCAAAATGACGAAGGATAACGTTACTATACAGAAAATAAGATTGATGTAATAGGGTTAATTTTTTGCTAATTTCATGTCAACAGAATATTTACAATTCTGTTTTGTGGTCCTTTTCTAATTATATTTCCAGCCTTTATATTTCTATCCTAAAGACTGCTTAACGCATTAAACCATTCCACAATAATTTCTACACCATTAACATTTTAGAATGTTATTGAATATGAATATTTATGAGTTTATTTATTCAATTATCCTGAAAATATCATAAAAAAGAAAATTATGGTTTATATTATTTAAAATGTAATTTATTAATTTACATACAAAATTTACATACAAAATTTGTTTATCAACATTTTTTATTAAAAAATTTGCTTATGAATATTCTCAAGTTAATCATTTTTACCAGTTTCAATAAAAATTTACATCTTGAATATGGCAACTGGCGATCCCCAGTTACGTTTTATTATCGTCAGAATATAAAAGAAAACTTTGTAGTAAACAGTTGCATGAGTAAGCTCATCTAAAGGATCATGTCTACTCATACCTTATTGTTAGTGAACGAACCTCTGTTCGTATCATAAGTTCAATGAGCTGACCGAGTAAAATGATCTTTCTATACTAGTGAGCGTCGTGATTACTCGTCTCATGTTAGAAACACTTTGTGTTCATAGCTGCCAGATTTTTTAGAGATAACATCGTCATATTTTGGGAAATTTATCGTCATTATCGTGAAAATAGCTAATTGAAATCGATTTAAAAAGGTCAAACCCCTTTTTTTACCAGTAAAACGTTTTTTAAAGGAAAAACATATCAAAAACTCTAAAATCAACAAATCTTAGTAATAAAACAGAATTATTATGAATACAGAGATCTTTTTAACTTTAGTCTTATTTATATTTACGTAAATGCACTTTTCACATTTGCTGAAGAATGTGATAAAACAAGGAATAAATTGAGACAAAATGGGAAACTAAAGACTAGAATCCCTCGTTTCTAACTCACATATTTTTTCCAATAATGCAATAAGTTTATATTTTTATCAGGATATATTTTCTTAGGTTTAATAATTTTAATTGCCTGGATTTAGTTTCTAGCTCTTATCTATCAGTGTCTTCAACAAAATATGAAATTTGTTTATAATTTCAGAAAACCAATTTGTTTTCTTTATTGATAATATTAAATAGATTAATTTGGCCTAGAACTTTGAGTTTATTTTCAAATTCTAGTTTTAATAATATCTGATCAGATAGCTCATTTTTTATATAGGCTTTATATAAAATTCTAAAATTTTAAAAATAAAAGGTACTGTCAAGTTTGCAGTACCTTTAAGTCAGTAATTTTTTGCACTACCACTATTTTTTCTCTATATTTAAACCGAGATACTATGGTGTCTCCTCACAAAATTTTATTAAATTTCATCCAGTAGTTTTTACGTGATGCGAACACAGATAGACACACATACGGACAGACAAAGATTCTACAAATTGCTGTTTTATATTCTATTTCGATTACCAACTGCCGAAGATGGAAAACAAGCGTTAAAAGAACGCAACGCCAAAGAGTTAGATATATATTTTATTATTAACAAGTTATTGTTGAGTTTTTTTAAGAGCTGTGCTGAGTTCAAGGTTGCTTTAACAGTATAAATTTAGCAATTTTGAATTATTTAAAATCGTCAAAATTAGAGTATAGATCGAAGTATCCGAAGATTTCAAAATAACATCTGCTAGTAAACAAGCAAAGACAATTCCATTTAATGAATATTTTATTATTCATTACAATTCTGAAATAAAACTTGGACACCCGCATATTCCATCGTTTTCATCGACTCTGAACGTCGTACTTTTACATATTGGAAATATATTCCTATCAGTTCTTATATACAATGGATCCGCACTTCAATGCGGGAGGGTCGCAAAATTTGCACTATACAGATCGCGTTTAAATTTGTTGACGGGTTAATTCAGTATAGATCGCTTAACCTGGTGTTGAGGTCTGATCCGAAGATTTATGCGAACACTAAACAACATCTTAATGTATGTTAATCATTTAAGATAAGACAAAATAGACGCATAAAAACGCCCAATATTTCCTAATACTTCAACGTTGGCTTAAAAAATTAATATTTTTTTTGGATTTTGGTTGCAACCGTAAAACATTAGTAGATGTGTAAATAAATTTGTGAATGCTCATACCACACATATGAAAATTTCAAGGATCTACATACGTATTATATCTAGGGCCACGGTAATTTGTTACTCTGTGTCGGAGGATCACGTCCACTATTCCAATTTATTCAGTGTTTCGCAACGCTATGTATATTAATAAAAAGCGCCTTGCGCAAAATGTAAAGATTATAGGCAGAGTAGTAACATTATGATACATTTATTTTGTATAGGAAATGCCCCATACTCTTGAAATTTAAAATTGGCTTGAAATAAAAATACAAACTAGAAAATTATTTTAATTTCAAAAGTAACAAGTGTTTTTAAGAACAAGTAGAAGAAGAAATAATTATTGTACAAACATTATTATTTTTAACAAGATCTCTCCGTTTAGAGTAAATTTTTTAATAGCTTTCCTTGTTTATTTGGTTCAGTAGTATCAAATTTGAAGACGGTTTAAGTTCTACTCCCTTCGTTTGCAACAATTAAATAGCTTTTAAAACATATATGGCTCATAATTATAGTGGACTGTTATAAGGATCAAGTGAACAAAGTGCATAGATCTGGTTGTATTGGTATTACAGGTTTTTTATACACTAGTCTTTTAGACTGGTATATACTGAATGCAAATGGGCCTTTATTTAATGCTTAGTGTATCCGAATATGATTGGTGCAGATGCGGAACGTATGGTCAAGTTATAATCTTTAAATCTACCCTCCTCAATTTATAATCTTTAAAGGCAGACCCCCTTCCGAAATGTAATTTACAGCAACCTACTTTCATTGAGTCGCGTGCTACAACCAGCCTTTAATCTTGACTTTAGTGAGAATCTTTCTTCCCTGCAGCCGACATTCCAGCAGCTGATCCAACGCATGCAGCAGCAATTCTGCCTGGTAAACGGAGACGTACTCCCCCAAATGGACAGTACAGGACAAGTTCTGCTCAGCTGAGTATACACCTGCTCTTGCTCTGCCGTCAATAAGAAAACCATCAGTCAAAATGCTGATGTCGTTCACTATGCACGCATTGTGTTTAACGCCTTCCGCAATAAGTGTCCGATACAGTCTTTCGACTATCTTTATTCTACTCATGCGTTCCATCGGTATGTGAGCTTCCTTAACCTTTTTACTAACTAGGTCCAGGATACTATTATGTCCGATGTTCGGCCAAAAGCTATGCCAAATGACATCGCTCTTCATACGCGATGCTGACATTTAAGCCGTTGACCTATCGAATAAGTCCATTGGTATTAATGCCAATTGCCTGTATTGGAGCATTACACATTTCGCCACATATACTCATAAAAGCAACAATTTGAACCCCATCTAACTTACACAGATGCATAAGTTATTATGGGTCGCACCATTATTGTGTAAATCCACTATGCTGCCTTTGGCGGGATTCCCCACTTATGGCGGCAAAGTATTGTACACTGATGTGAGATCCTTTTTGCGCTCCATATCTTCATTTCAATATGTTCCTTCCAGGTAAGTTCCTTATCCAGAACATTGCGGAGGTAATTCACCATCCTCGACAAACTGATTTGCGATCCGAAAAGCATTAAGGATTCAACATCTATACCCTTGCTTCTTCGAGTGAAGAGCATAGCGTCTGATTTGCTATCATTTCTGATTAGCCACTGTTTATCGCATCATGCCTCGGATGTTATAAGAGCCTGTCTCATATATCCTTGGATGGTTTCGATGAACTTTCCACCAACCATAAGTGCCATACGCAAACGTATGGACGCCTATTGAGTCCAGTTTACAAAGAAGGCCATCAACGATGATGTTACAGAAAAGAAGTGAGAAAACTCCTCACTGTGGGCAACCCCTGACTACCCTACCTCGATTTCTGGATACATAGCATAGGTATGATACATTTTATAACAATGGGTTCAACCCCACTCTCAGCAAGAGCATTTTTAAACTTCGAGAAAGAGATTTTATCAAAGGCAACCTTTAATATCCATAAGTACAGACAGTACAGCGCCACTATTAAAAATTTCTCTTTCCGCGACTCTGATTAGTTCGGTCAAAGCGGTATCAGTAGATCTACCTGCTCTATAAGCATGTTGGTAGCTACACTATCTATCAGTCTTAGTTTTCCAACAATCCATATGCATCTTGCCGCACAACTAGTGGAATAGGAAAATTAAGACCGTCTTGAGGTTACTGGCAAAGCTAAGGGTCTATTGAGCGATCGATATGATAGTAGGCTAGAACTTTACTATAATAGACATGATCATAGTTGCTGGCGCGGGCAAAAATAATTCCAAAATACCTGATATATTAGAGATGTGGTCATATAGACTGCTCCAGCAATTTACCAGTATTTACACTTGGATTGGAGGTATTATTTAAACAAAATTAGTGGCAATTTGTTATACCGAAATCAGAACCTGACTTCTTATTCAATGAACAAATATAACCAAGCTTCCAAATGAATAAAGTACATAAGCAAATGAGCATTTAAAAACTATTCGCAAAATTTGCGAGAACAAAAACAACGTTATAAGGATATTGTAGTTAAGAGCAGGTGGTTTCCAACAATTTATAGGAGTTTTTCGAAGATTCGTAATCTTCTCTGTAGTATTTTTCGGCATGAGTTTTACATTATTTTTTTTTTCTGATTACCTTTAAAGAGCATAGGCGTTAAAATTATGAAAAACGTAAAATTAAAAACACATTTTATCGCAAATTAAAGCATTTCATAAAGCATTCATAAATATAACGCGATAGTTAACACATCCGCTAATGCAATCAACAATCAAAATCAATGGCTACTTAACCCACTCAGATTGTATTCAATTTTCAAACTAAAAAAAACATTAAACATTTCTGACAAACTACTTTTGACTTTACGTACACACAAACACTGAAAATTTTTGTGTTTATAATAATTGCTTCGGCCAATTTAACTTTTCTGAAAGATGTAGTTTTTTAATGTCTTTTCTGTCTGGTTTTATCCACCAACCAACCTTTTAAAAAATATTAAAATTGAATGTCTGCTAATAAAATTTAATTCTATTTAAAGAAATTGATACAGCAATTTTGATAAAGTCAATTTCAAAATAAATCTAAAACATTTCACCTCGAAAGAAGCCAGTGACTTGCAAACAATTAAACCCAAGCATACCACCAAGGAATATTGTAACTTGTATAAATCTAAAGTACCAGAAGAACATTTAGAGGCAGAGGGTGGAGATTCGGCAAAGTTCAGATTTTCTTAATATTTGTACAATACAAAAAAGAATGCAGACGATAGACAGCCAACAACTGTTTCTAAAAAGCAAACACATATACAAATACAAACTCAAACACCAAAAAGAGACCTTCAACTGCCTCTTACACAAACTAACAAGAATATGCCTATAGGCTTGCATAAATTCACAGTGGCACAAACGTGACCGTGTTCTGTATGCTTGGTTACCAAGAGGTCCTTTATAAAGTTCAAGGACATCTATGAAAATTATAAAGACCTTTTAAGATTAAAAGATGCTGATGATGATGGTGATGAGGTTGAGCATGGCTTTAATGAAAAAATCAAAAGAAAAAGACCAACTTATAATTCTGTTTGTGTTTTAAGAAATTATTATTTTGTTTTTCTTTTTAAAGGCCAACTGTTATAGCAAATATTAGAGCAACTAAATGTTTAATTCAAAAGTTTTTCTTTTTCAAGTGGATTTTGTTATAGACAAAAATCGTTTTTATTTATAATTTAAATGGTTCTTTAAAATGTAAGAATTTTAAGGGCAATTTTTCATTTAAGTGGTAAAGGAAATTTTTGAAATCAGATTCGTTTTTCTTTTATTTAATTAGTGAAACTTTGTCTAATTACACAACGTTTGTTGGTGCAGCAAGTCCTTGCATATTTATTTGAATTGCTGTTTTTTAATGCATTTATTTATGTTCACCTGTCCGAGGCCTGTAACAGAATCTTGCAAGCTAACTTTTACAAACTTCTCGGTTTCTATTTAATTAAGAGTTGCAGGACAATGCAAGATAGAAAAGGGGGCATAAAATCTAAGCCAACCTAGAAACAATTAAAAAGCTGTAACTCAGAAACATCTCTGGTTTGTATGTGTAAGATTTCATTAAGATATCTTTAGTGGTTCATGAGCCACCGAATTATTTCCAAAATAAAGCGTTTTCAAACCACTGTGCGCCTGTTTACGATTCTAAAGACATAAAAATGAGTCTTTTATCGGGCACCCTTTCATTTTTATATAGTAATAAGGGTAAGACCATATGCTTCAAATTAAGTCACCCATGCGGACACCCTTTAACTTTTATTTTTTGTCTTCTTGTTGTTTTAGATAAAGTAATTAACATATTAAACTTAAAAAATTTACTACTACCCAAAGTGTAAAAACGTAACCCTATTGTTTTCGCTATCTGTCTCTCCGTCAATCAGCGCTTTTTATCTTTGGAACTATAATAAGTAGACTCTTGAAATTTTCACAGAAGATGTATAACTGTTGCCGCTATAGCAACAAATACTAAAACTTATAGGGTGTTCCGATAGAGACATGTTATTCACGTATATGTGTTTATTTTTTTAACTGTAGGAGGCAACCACTTAAAATTTGCCGACAGTAATTAAAACGTTTTTCGCTTTATAAACCAGTACACAAAATTGAACCTAAATATTAAAGGGTGTTCCGATAATGACGTGATTTTCATGTATATGGCCTAAATTTTGAACCATAATAGGTAGACTCTTGAAATTTTTATAAAAGGTATATGTATACCTGTGGTCACTATAGCAACAAATACTAAAAATTATAGGGTGTTCCGAAAGTGACGTACTATGTACGATTATGTCTTTATTTTTTGAGCTGTAGGAGGCAACCAACCACTTAATATTTTCGGACAGTAATTAAAACGTTGTTCGTTTTATAAACAAGTCTACAAGTCTACAAAATAATGACGTGGTTTGCATGTATATGGCCTAGGTTTTGAACGATAGTAGGTAGAATCTTGAAATTTTTACATGTGTATTACTATGGTCACTATAACAAATAGCAAAAATTCAGACAGTTACGGGATTTGCATATACATATATTAGCTACTATAATAGGTAGACTCTTGAAATTTTCACAGATGGGATATTACCATGACCCCTATAAAAACAATACAAATTAAAAGGTTTTCCGGGAGTGACGGGATTTGCATGTGTAACGCCTTATTTTTTTTAACCGTTATAGGTAGACTCTTGAAATTTTGTACAGAAGATGTGTTGCCACACCCACTACACGTATAGTTAATTAAATAGCCTTATTTTATAAACCGTAATAGGTAGACTCTCCAAATGTTTACAGTAGATGTGTTACTTCGGCCGCTAAAATAATTACTAAAAATTGAAGGGTGTCCATTAGTGCCATATTTTTCCCGTATATTACCTTATTTTTGGAACCACAATAGGTAGGCGCGGAAAGGTTATTACCATGGCCGCTATAAGAACAATTATTAAAATTTAAAGGGTGTTCCAATTATGGTGCAATATTAGCAAACATGACATTAATTTTAAAATTAAAGGGTGCTCCATAAGACATA
Source organism: Phasia obesa (assembly GCA_949628195.1). NCBI lineage: Eukaryota > Metazoa > Arthropoda > Insecta > Diptera > Tachinidae > Phasia > Phasia obesa. The sequence goes on along the minus strand of OX451217.1, from coordinate 76,989,441 downwards.
AAAAATTACCAAATTGAATTTTTAAGTTTTATTGAACATAGTATGGAACCATAACTCGCACTTGCCTGATTTATTTATATATTAATAGATAAAATAATAATATTTTCCCTTCAATCTCTTTGTCTAGAACAGTCTGTAAACACTACTACTATAACAGAATATAAGGTAGTCATGAATTTCCTATATAGTGCCAGAAATCATTGAGGAATGAACATCGAAAGTGGATCTATAAAAATGGTGGTCTACTTAGGTATTCTCCCAAGTAACAAATAAATTTGTTTACTAGTTCCCAACAAAACAATAAAATAAATAAAAAAACGAAACTTAAAAATCACAGGGTAGTCTCATAGATGACATAATTTAACACTTCAGGCCTTATCTTTTTAAGCGTTATCTCTAGGCATGGGAAATTTACGCTGAAAAGGCATTACTATGTTCGCTAGTACAACAATTATAAAAAGTAAAGATAAAAATCAAAAAGTGCCCTTATAAAAGAGGTCATTTTAACCTATATTTAATTTATCTTTTTTTAACTATATTAAAAGAAGCATATATTGTGTATTACTATGCCCGCTATAATAATATGTAGTAAAGCCATAAAATTACAAATTAAAGGGTGTGCTATACAAGAGTTGCAATTGACTTATATAGTAGGTACAGTATAAAAAATAAAAATAAAAATTAAGTCTAAAGAGTGGCCCAGGAGAAAGCGTAAAAACAGATATTTGAAAATTAGACAAGTGTAAAAAAATATTTAAAATTAATAAAAAAATCATAAAAAATAAATTTTGACATATTTTGCTGTAATAAACAGTTACTTGAAGACCAAGAAGCATAAAATTGAAAGATACAAGGTGTTCCCCTACAAGACGTAATATTGAAGTATGTATATTGTTCAAAACTTAGCTTTTTGTTAAATATTTTGGAAGCTTGTTTTCCCGCCTATCTGTAGGTTTTTTATGAATTTTGCAATTTGGTCTAAAGATTTTTAAATAAAATGTTAAGTTTTCCATGTTTAGAGAAGGTTATAAAAAGGAAAAGAAGAAGACGACCAAGATGTAAACAAAACACATTTATGAGAAAAACATAAACAATACTTTTGTTTTTATTTTATTTCATACAATAAACCCACACATGCTACAACACTAACACCTACACTATAAACAGAAATTGTGAAAATGAAATGAGTGCAAAAGAAAAGAGCATCATTCAAAACAGAGAGAGAAAAGAGTAAATTAAGCGCAGGTTTGTTTTCAAAAGCTAACGAACAAAATTTCCCAGTATTTTTCAAAACCAAATGAATTGTTCTGAGTAGAGATTTTCTGTTTTTACGAACCAACAGTCAAGCAACAAAACAAAAAAAAGAAGGTATTAAAAGATTTGGTTGATGTATTTCAGAAGGTACTTAACACATATTCACAGAATCAGTTGAGTCTTGGTGGTTAAAGCGTTTAGAACAAATTTCAAACGAGAGTGTTTTGAGTGCAAGAAAAGAAAAACCTTAGAATTTAATGATACTTAAAACATATATTTAGTAAACAAGAATTAAATTTAACACCTAAACGTTTAAAGTGTTTTCTTTTCAGCAAATGAAAAAAATATTTTATAAAAAAATATTTTGTGAAAATAAAATATTTGAAAAAATATATAAAAAAAATTTTAATTGAAAAAAAAAAAAATCAATGAAAAGTGAAAGTTAAAAATAAATAGAAAAAAAAAAAAACAAAATATCCCTAAAAACAGTTGCCCCACAAAAATAAAAGTTGTTTTTTGTGCGAAAAAGAAATTGACGTCAATGTTAAAATATCAAATAAAACCAACAGAATGTGTTTGAAAATTGTTTTTAAATTTCCTTAAAGATAAGAAGTAAGTGTGCAAAATTGTGCTTAAGTTTCACAATGTTTTAAGATAAACCAATTTACTTGGATAATATTGCATAATGTTTAAAGATTATAAAACAAAAAACAAATAATCTACCGCCTTGCCTTACTTCCTTGAAAGCAACCTCACAACACCCTTGTATCAGTTATAAAATAATTGGGGGTCTCACTACCAGTGTATGTGTGTGTGTGTGTGTGAATATGTTTGTGCATGTGTATCTAAAAGAGTGAGTGTGTATTGAAACAAAATAAGGCTAAGGACGTTTGCTATTTTTGTTGGTTTTTTTTTGTTGTAGAAAATAAAAAAACGAAAAACGTATTGTAAAAGTTGAAACACAATTTTTTTTTCTCAAATATGTATAAGTAATTGTGTGCGTGTGGGTACGTAGCCATTTTTTGGTGTTTTTAGGTTTTGTTACTTTTTAAAACGTCTGTAAGTAACAATCATTATTACAAAATATCAATAATATTATAGAAGTGCAGATGAAACTTCAGCTAACTACAACAACTGTAAAAGCAGACTTAAAAGTTTTTTAAAATCTTAAAAAAAATAAATATTTTTTTTTGCTTTTTAATAATTACAATTATTGAAAACTTGTAATTTTTGTGTTTTGAATGAATTTTTGTTTTAAATATGTTTTTTTATGACTGGTTATATTTAGAGACTTAGTTCAAAATACATAAAAAATATTTTTCTCTTATAAGAGGTTTACAAAACAAGTTTTCATACAAAATTTCTTGAATAAACCTTTTATAAATCGAAAATATTGTTTATGAATATGGCCCTAATTGACTAAAAACTATCGTAAGTCGGCAAGCTGGTTGCTTCTGCTAAAAAAGCTAAAATAAAACAATTCTTTTTAAATATATATTTCTTGGTTTTTGCAAACCATTTACTACAGGCATTTTCCGCAATTATTTTTTTTAATGACAAAATACTTTTTTAACTGCAACAAACCTTATAGAATAAATTTTGAAAGCGTTTTGCGTTTCGTAAAAATCAAAAAAACCAGAGAAGTTTAAAGTTTTGAAATTATAACATACAAATTCATTATTAAAATCCGCTATAAGTTCCACTTTAAAAATTAATTTGTATTTTAATAACTAGTTCGACTAATAAAAATGTTTTGAAACAATTACAGCTAGAACTTAAATTATCCAACTGTTTATGCAAACCAATAGTTTAGTCCCGAACCCAATTCTTATCTATATCTATATATATATAATAAGATAGTAACTCATTTCCGTCTGTCTGTCCTTCTTTCTGTACGTTCGCATCACATAATATCTACTGGAAGTATTTCAACAACATTTTGTGAGGAGGTACCTTAGCATACTTATTGCAATATATTGGATGCTTTTTTTCTTATTTCCAAGAGAAGGTAGAGAAAAAGCAGTGCAAGTACGCAATTTCCGGTTTAAAGGTATTGAAATTTTGCTGAAAATATTGCGCAACTGATGGTGCCAGTTTAACATAATTTGTATTTGATTTGTCTTTTTATTTTGTGGAAATATATAACCTCTTACAGAGGTTTACAATAATTTTAAGAATTTTGGAATGTTATACCTTTATATAAAGTAAATACATAAACCATACTGAAGCACTGTAAAAGTAAGAGTCTTACAATTGGTGGGAAATACTTTCAAAGCAAAGTCGAGAAAAATATTGTCAGAACGTATATAATAAAACATTAACTTATTTCCTGTCTGTTTGTGAAGAGATACCTTAGTATCTTGATTTAAATATAGGATACCACTTTTCCACAAAAATATCTTGTTTCCAAGAGAACGTGGAGAAAAAGGAATGAAAGTACGTTACCGATATGCATACACCTTATATATTTGAAAGCGGGATATTTTAAAGGTACTGCATACTTTAAGGCGCCATTTATTTTTGAAAGCGGAATATTTTGGTATAAGTAAATACATAAAACATAACCGAAGAAATAAAAAGTAAGGGTCTTTGGTGTGGATTGCTTTGAAATCAAATTCGATTAAAATATGGTAAGCACGCTGGCGAAGTAGCGGCCCCAGCTAATCGTGAATAAAATAGCAAATGGGAGAAGGATGAGATTTTAAATATGCTGAAAATTAGTATTTTTAGGGTTCCGTACCCAAAGGGTCAAAACGTAACCCTATTGCTTACGCTACAATGATTGTTCGTCTGTCAGAGTTATCTCCATCTCTGGAACCGTAGAACGTAGAATCTTGAAAAAGCATTAATATGTAAACAAAAGTTGTGTACTTATGCTTTAACATCAATTAATAAAAATTAAAGGGTGTTCCGCTAGTGATTTGCATTTCACGTATGTGACTATATATATAACTAAAAAAAATAACTAAAGAGTGACGTGAATTTCACAGATATAGCCTTATTTTTGAACCGTTATAGGTAACCCCTTGAAATAATCATAGAAGGGTGCTTGTAATACTGACATTGGAACATTAAATACGTATTTATTATGATAACAATGGTGGTTGGGAGCAAGAACTTTGTTGTGTGAATTTAATTGACTTTTGTGTGCTGAATTCAAATCTATTTACAGATTTTTTCTAACATGTCTAGTTTTCGAGATATTCTTATTTAAATAAAATACTGATATTGAAATATTTAATAATCTTAATGTGTTACATAATATTTGTGTGTTGTTAGTTGTGAATAAAATCAACACTTTTTGGATCGATTTTCATCATTTAGGGCTTACTTTATTCCTAGTATATCTAGCTTTCCGAATTAGGAAAAAAAATTTAAAATATTTACCGATTTAAGTTTTTTAAGAGTTGTTGAAAACAAAAAGTAAAAATATTTTTTCATTAAAAATATTTTTTTTCGGCACCAATTGGCTGAATAACAAAACAGTTGAAAACGAAAAAAATTATGTTAAAAAATGACATAAAGGTAATTTTATCCTGGATCTTTTGGTGTTTCAATTATTAAAATCAAACAATCCGTTAAAGAGTTATTTAAATTTAATTTAGCGTGGTCGCCTCGTTTAGAAGAAAATATTAGCCAACCCATAAAAAAAAATTGTATGCGATATGGGAAAACTTAAAGCGGATTTGAGTTAAACGAGTTGAGATCACTATCATCCACATATTTATGTTTTTTTCGAACCAGCGTTATTAAAGTTATATATTGAAAGTTGTATTCAAGCAAACGAATTTTATTTAAACCAACACAATCGGGTATGTTCTGTAATCCGAAACCGAGTGAAATTGAAATCGAATAAATTTTTTAAGAAAAATATAACTTAGTTGCGCCTATTATTTTAAAACATTAGCAATCAAGGAACTTATGTGAATGGTCTTTAATCAAATGTATAAATAATAATATCAAGATGTTGTAAGATTTAAAATTTATAACAATTTAAAATTTCATTCGGATTCAATTTCACTCGGTTTTGGATTACAGAATATACCCGAATATCTCTTGCAAAAAAATATTTTTAATAAAATCTTTTAAATTGTATAATAATTGGTTAAAAAATAAGTAAGATTTAAGAAAAAATTATTTTCGTAAAATTTTATTTTAGTTTCTTCAAACTATTAGTATTAAACACTATAAAGTTGAAGAAATTTCGTTAAATTTGATATTTTTTTTAATTTAGAAAAACTCTATTAAAAATATTTTAAATTTTAATTTAGTGTCTGAAGGTTGTGACAATAATTTAAATTTATTTTTTTTAGCCGTGGTTTTTATTATTTAAATATTGGTTTAATATTTTATTCCAAGTAATATCTCAACAACGGGCATTTAGAAACAGGAGCAGGGTGGTACTACGCCCACTATTCTAATTCAGCCTGTGTTTAGTTTGACTATGTACGTTAATATGGGGGTTACTGGTGCGAAATTCCAAGGTGCTACCTAATTCAGTACTGTAGGTACAGGATAATATTTTTTCACTTTGTGTGGAAGGTACCACGCCCACTATTCAAATCTAGTCTATCTTTCTCTAAAGTATGTAGGTTAATATAGGGGTTAAGGGCGCAAAATTTCAAGGCGCTATCTATTACTGTTACCAAACCACAAGATGATAAATATTTACTTTGATATTCACCCACGCCGTATATCAAAAAATAAGTACCCTATTTTGCCAACCGTATATCTAGTAGCAAACTGTGAAAATTACAGAAAGATCGGTTCACTGGTGTAGACAGCTATAGCTTTCCGACAAACAAACAAACAAACACATTTTGTGCTTTATATGTATAGATTCAGTACGAACAACAAAAAAACATTGTTGATGAAACCATAATCTAAGAGCTACATATTATGATTAAAATATATAGTTGTAGTCAAACCATATTATTAATAATATTTTAATATGAACACAATGGTTAAATTAAACCATTAAGTATGGTTAAAAACTATGAATATTTTTTATAATAAAATGTTTATATTTATTATTTTTGTAAACGATTTTAGTTTTAGCAAATTATTTACCAATGAAATATGCATGACGATTTCTACGACTCACTTTATATTGTAAATAATATATAATTGTTTACACATTTTTCTAGTATATTTCTTATTAAATTTTTGAAATACAAAAATTTATCGAACCCGATGAATAACAACTAACATTATTTAGTTAGATATGAATAAAATTAACATATTTTGTTTATTATTATTATGTTATGGTTAAAAGTAATATATTATTTTTGAATATTTGTAAAACTTTGGTTGTGGTTTGAAGTTTACCAAAATTGTATAGTTAAAACCAACTATGTTACAATTTTTGGGTGCAGTAACCATTTATTGTTGAAATCTTAGCCAAATCTTGTTTATCGTGACAAAAGTAATATAACCAACAACTGAAATTTGTTTATTGCATTATTATTACAGACTACATAAAGTAGTTCCTGTAACCATACCATAACCATGTTTTTTTCATTGCGTGTAACGATAATAGAAAATGTCATATTGAAAAAGTTTCTTCAATATTACTAATTTGCCAAGTAATATTTTGACGAAAAACTTTAATAGAATTTACTAATAAGTTTATTGATTATATAACTAAAAAAACGTTAAGTTAATGCTCACTTATTGTCAAAATTTTGTGAATCGTGTAAAGTTGTGTATTGTGAAATTTCCTCACCGACGATGTAAAAATATTTTTAACTTCTAAGGATTGTTGAGGTTGAGGTTACAATATTTCTTACCTTTTTTATCGAACATAGTAACGAACACCTTCTTTCACCCGTTATAGTACTGCAACTAGAGTCTTTGGTGGAAATTGAAACCACAACCCCCAAACTAGGACACTACCGGGGCAACCTAGATTTAAATAACCTTTACCTTGTATGTTAATAAATAACTAACAAAACCTTTTAGTCAAGGCTACAAACTAGAGATTTTCGTACAAAAATAATCTTTGTAAATTCGTTTTAATAAAGAAATTTCCTCAGTGAGACAATTTTTTCCCTTATTTAATAATGGGTGATTTTTTTGAGGTTAGGATTTTCATGCATTAGTATTTGACAGATCACGTGAGATTTCAGACATGGTGCCAAAGAGAAAGATGCTCAGTATGCTTTGACATTTCATCATGAATAGACTTACTAACGAGCAACGCTTGCAAATCATTGAATTTTATTACCAAAATCAGTGTTCGGTTCGAAATGTTCAAATGTGACAAATTTTGTTCAGCGATGAGGCTCATTTCTGGTTGAATGGCTACGTAAATAAGCAAAATTGCCGCATTTGGAGTGAAGAGCAACCAGAAGCCGTTCAAGAACTGCCCATGCATCCCGAAAAATGCACTGTTTGGTGTGGTTTGTACGCTGGTGGAATCATTGGACCGTATTTTTTCAAAGATGCTGTTGGACGCAACGTTACGGTGAATGGCGATCGCTATCGTTCGATGCTAACAAACTTTTTGTTGCCAAAAATGGAACAACTGAACTTGGTTGACATGTGGTTTCAACAAGATGGCGCTACATGCCACACAGCTCGCGATTCTATGGCCATTTTGAGGGAAAACTTCGGAGAACAATTCATCTCAAGAAATGGACCGGTAAGTTGGCCACCAAGATCATGCGATTTGACGCCTTTAGACTATTTTTTGTGGGGCTACGTCAAGTCTAAAGTCTACAGAAATAAGCCAGCAACTATTCCAGCTTTGGAAGACAACATTTCCGAAGAAATTCGGGCTATTCCGGCCGAAATGCTCGAAAAAGTTGCCCAAAATTGGACTTTCCGAATGGACCACCTAAGACGCAGCCGCGGTCAACATTTAAATGAAATTATCTTCAAAAAGTAAATGTCATGGACCAATCTAACGTTTCAAATAAAGAACCGATGAGATTTTGCAAATTTTATGCGTTTTTTTTAAAAAAAAAGTTCTCAAGCTCTTAAAAAATCACTCGTTAGGTGAATGATAAAAAAGCAATTTTTTAAATTAAATAGAAGAATAGGGTAAATTAAATAAAATCCAATTCTTATCCAAACAAAAAAACTAATTAAAGATACATATCTTTATTAGATAAAAGCGGCAACATAATCTGAAAACAAAATTGCAAAAGATTGTTGGCTGAATAGGAATACAACCTAGAAGGCTTAAAATTCCCTATGTGATTATTTTCGACTGATTATGGTTAAATTCCTTTTGAAACCCCTTAACCCGATTCCTGTTTTTAATCACTCATAATTCATGTTTTGTTAGAAACAATTTATTCGTTTACTTAAAATACTGAACAACACGCTAAAAGTGGCCTCAAAAATATTTTAATTTTTATCACAAACGCTTTAAATTATAAATAAATAATTTTAATTTTACGTCGACAAAATATTTAATTTTACTGAAGTTTGGTTTAACAAAATTTCTTCTAACTTGCAGCACTTTTTTTAATTCTATATGTCTTCATTCAATTTGAAGAACTTTATTACTAAAATTCTTAAGCTAAAATTTTACCAATATTCATCGATTTTTCTTTAATAAAAATTTAGGAAACTAAACGTAAATCAAGAAAAATCAACAAACAAATTATGCATATTAAGTTTCTGTGAAGTTAATGTAAATAATTAACTGCCGGTGATCTTCCCACCGCATTGTTTAAACCCCTGGTTAAGGTGTTGCAGACTACCTACAAACTCCTGACACGCTAATTGTGCATCTGTAGCACAAATAGCCTTTCTTAGCAAATTATGATATTATTTAAGGAAAAAAAAAATTTTGGTGTGGTGTCCTCTAAGGGGCCCAACGGGAAAAAAGTAGTACAAAACCCATTATTACTTTACTGTCGTCAGTATGAATTTTCCAATGCTTTCGAAAAATATCCACAGGCCCAATATCCCAATTTGCTGTAAAATAGTTAATTAGTCTCTAAAAGTTACGTTATTTTAATGACATTATTTCTTTTTTGTATTTGGGTCCAAATGTAACTTTAATTTTTATTCAACTTCTTTCCTCTTATGGAATGGATTTTCATAAAACAATGGCGAATTTTATCGAAATTCATGCTATACCATAAAGTCAAAAGTATTACTGTTGTTTGAATATTGCAAGTTTTTATTTCGTATTGAGTTACAAAGAATATGATATAAAAATAAACCTGTGTTTCCCATACTGAGTAAACGTGGACTAGAAATTTGTGCTGCTATGAACTTAACTGAACTGAACTGAATCCAAATCTGCTCACAGATTGATTCTATCACGTCTAGAAATATTTTTATATAAATAAATAAATATTAAAATATTTTAAATTTTAACTTTGTGTGCATATACATCAAATTACATCAAGTATTGGGACACCCTTTAATTTCTAATTTTAAATATTTTTAATTATTATAACAGACATAGTAACGAACATTCTGTGCAACTGTCAAGTGTTTGTCTATAACGGTTCAAAAGATAGGAGAATAAAGGTGAAATTAAGTAACCTATGGGGTCACCCTTTAATTTTTAATTTTATTTTTTAATTACTTTTTATTATTGGGAGCTACAGTGATACGCACTTTTTTTTAATTTTAAATTGGTCACCTATAAAGTTCATAATACACGTAAAAAACATGTATGTTGTATGGGGACACCCTTTAGTTTCTAAAATTTTGAACTTCTTTTAAAATGGGACCAATCTGTAGCCATAACCTTTCTAATAGTGCAATAATTTTTAAAATAGCTTCAGAAATGTCCGAGTTCTGAAGGCACAAACATACAAAAAAAAAAAAAGCAACACACAGACAAATTGATAACCTCCTTCTTTCTTTGAAGTCGATTAAAAAGAAGTTCTTGTACCAGTTATTTTCAAGGACTTAGATTTTAACAATTTGTCTTTGGAGATTTCTCTTATTTGGGGACCAAAAAATATGCCTTCTTCAATTTGGCCTTACTTTCGCGTGGAAATATACTTTTAAATGCTTCTACTGTTCATAGCTTTTACCAAATTCTTTATTAAGCCTTATTTAATATGTATTGCCGGCAAAAATATATTTCGCCTGTCAGCTCTTTATTAGCCTTTGCTCATTTGCAATGTGTTTGCTTCCCGGAATTGCATGTGATCTTAAGGGTCGCTTTTGCTCTGCTGTCCCACTCATATAAAAAGCAGCAATATTTTGGGTATGTTCGTGGCAATCCCACTAGCATAGCCCCTATTTTGGCATATACTCGTATGTTTCATTAATAGCGAATGTATAGAATTCTATCGAGCAATAAATTCATGTTTTCGCAGGTCTATTTATTGCTTACTGCATCAACTAATGGTACGTACGGATATCGATTTCCATTATGTAACAACACTGCTTCCAGGCTGAGCTTGGATGAGTTAATGAATACCCTGCAGAAAATGTTAATAGTGAAACTGTACTGACTTACTATTAACAAAGTCACCAGTACTAGTGACTTATAATAACCCAGACAATGCTATTTACTATAGACATTTAACTATGCTTGTCATTGAAAATGCACTACAGACATTGGTACTATAGGTAGTTCTTTTGGGACCATATGTAGACATTGGAACTATTGATTCACTAGTACATTTTAGTAATTCTACTACAATTCTGTAACTTTTCTGGATAAGGTGTAATAAAATAATGTTAAATGATTAAGTTAAGTAATTTTTAGAACAGATCTGATAATAAATTGTGAACGTCATTAGACTTTTTTTCTGAAAGGCAAATAGGAATATGTAGATGCTTTGTTGACAATGTCTTCAAAGTCACGAAAATAGTCGACAAAAGGGGTGACTTGGAGATACTTGTACACAAGTAGTATTCAATCCATTGTATCGTCAGGTAGCTGTAGTTCTTGAAGAAGAGGTCAGTGCAATAAACTTAATATAGAACTTTGAGCAATATGTGCAATATATGTATGGTATGGTTTTGCAACTAAACCTCTAAATTTGTACAAGTATGTTGCAAATAATTGTAAATAAAATCAACATTTGTACATGAATATTAATTATTTATAGCTTATTTTATAACCAGTATGCACAGCTTTCTAATGACAAATATGTAAAATATTTGCTATTTTAATTTTTGTACGAATTATTATTGATGACAAAACAAAAATTTTATTTTCAATTAAAAATATTTTCGAATAACTCGGAAATAGTTGAAAATCGAAAAAATTATGTTAGTTTGTCTTAAAGGTATTTTAAACATTTTTTATTATAGAGTTATGCTAGCTGTGCCTGCCACGTCGTGGCCGCCCTAACAATATTTTGCTCGATTTGGCTTTAAAAGTATTCCACAACCAATTGTAAGACTCTTAATTTTATAGTGCTTTAGTTATGGCTTATGTATTTACTTTATATAAAGGTACCCATCCCTGGATAAAATTCTAAAATTTATAAAAAAATTCTAAAAATTATTGAAAAGGCATTTAAAATATTTTAATAACATTAGCTCAATTCACAATCTTTTGTATTTGAAATTGTAAATTTATGCAATTGTAAAAAGTTCTCATGAATTGTGAACGGTTTTGTATTTTAGTGGAAAGTTTTTCAGTATTAAAAAAATATTCATTCAATTACAAGCCAAGCGTACATTGTTCAAAATTCGTCAGTAGTCCAGTAAAATATAACTTTTAACGAGAGGGAACAGTGTTGCATCAAAGCGTCCTTGTAAAAGACGCATCATGCCCAAAAAATTGACAGTCATCTAATACCGAATAACAATTAACGGGAGCAGTGTTGCATTGAAAAAATCTCGGAATTATCAAAATGCCCAGGTAATAGACGCAACTTACCCAAAATTTGACTGTAGTCTAGTACTAGATTGCAGTTAACGGCAACAGTATTTCTTTGGAATTATTAGTGCAAGAAATACTAAAGATCACATATGTAATTAATAATAATAAAATACAATCCAGTAATAATTATCAAGTAAAATTTTATACTTTTTTAGTTTTTCAATTTTCATTTTTTTATATTTTTTGTTGATTTTAATTTTCATATTTTTTATTTAATTTACATATGTATATTTTCATCTGTCAGTTTGCAAATGCCTAGCAAAGAAAACTATGATTTTTGGTGTTGTTTATTTATTGTTTGTAGCATATGCATTTCTGTATATTTTGTTAGTGTGTTGTAAATTTATCCAATACCATTTTGCAAATGCCACGATGTAAGACCCTTTGCACAAGATTGTGAATTGGGCTATTGTAATTCCACAAAGTAAAAATACAAATCAAATACAAATTTTATTCAGTTGGTTATTTGGCAGTATGTAATTAATACTTTGTCATTCTTTTAAAACAGCGCCATCTGTTGCGCAATAAATCGGTAAGAAAAATTCGGCGTATTTTTACTGCTTTTTCTCTGTATTATCTCTTGGAAATAAGTTATTTTTGTGGAAAAAAGTATCCTATATTGGAATTAGGATGCTAAAGAGCCTTCTCACAAAATTTTGTTAAAATCCATCCAGAGATATTTTTGCAGAATCAAAATATTTGTAATCAGGATGCCAAGGTAATCCCTCATGAAATTTTGTTAAAATCCCTCCAGTATTTTCTGTTTTATTATATGTAATGATTATATTGAAATTTTTTAGCGTGATCGCCTTTTTAGGGGGTCATATTAGCCCCACCCACTGAAAAAAATCTGTAACTGATGGATGAAAACTGAAAACGGATTTTAATTTAACGAATTAAGGTTACTAAATTGCACATTGTTATATTTAAGGAACAATTTCTTTCAAGACCAGCGTAATTAATTAAGTGTACTTGGTACTAGAATTGCCTTGACATATTGCTAATTACAGTGATAAAAATGTCAATTTTAAAACTGCCCTCTTTATAAACAACTATTTCAGCACTTAACAATTAAAACCTGAGGCAAGTAAAGGTATTAAAACGAATTAAAACTAAAAGGGCTCATAAATAAAAGACTTTTATAACAAAAAAGACAAAAACAACAATTAAAACCACGAACAACTCAAATCACCTGCAACTAAGTTAAAGCTAATAAATGAATAATAAAGTGTATGTGTTAGTGTTAGTAGATAAGTGTTATAACTGTGCATGTATGTACTCGTATATAAGCATAAAAATAAAATGGCCTTGAACTGAGCAAAAACCTATATAAACACACTCACAGCCACTCTTGCACTACACAAATGAAACGAAAAATGGAAAACAACAAATTTGTTGTCGTCATCATTTTTAAACGTGTTTGTGTTTGTTTTACGGTAAAATTTTCTAGCTCCGTCATCATCGCTATAAAAAAGGATGTAAAAACTTGAATTCTTGAAATGTTGCTGATTTTTTAGAATAAAAAAAGGGTGTGTTGCGCATTTTTTTTTCACTAAATTGAATCAAATACAATTAACTATTTTTATTCAGCTTTTTCTTTTATTATTTCGTTTAAATGCCATTTTATTGACAAAGAATTTCCGGTTGGGGTTTAAAAAATAAATATTAACCTTTTAAGGGGGGTAAATGTAGAGCACGAGATTAGAGAACAACCACATGAACATTTGAATAAATAAGTGGTGCAGTGATGCGAAATGTATGTCAATGGGCGTTTAGTACGGCAACACAAATACATTAAGTGACACAGAGTAATTAAAAAGACAGATTAATAAAAATAAGTAAAACGAACTATCTTTCAGTATTTGCATATTTTGTCTATATATTTTCAACAAAAATTTTGTTATCAAACACACTGCAATTATATTTCTGTTTTCAAGACTTTTTTTTATATTTTAGAATGAGTAGAAAATTAAATTCTTCAATGATTAATTTTATTTTATATCTGACTAGTTGTGCATCCTGACAATATTTTGTTCGATTTTTCCTTGATATTAATTCACTCGAGATTTAAAGACCATTACGCATTTATTTTATATAAAGGTACCCATCCCTAGATAATATTCTAAAATTTATATAAAAATATCAAAATTATTGTAAAGGGTGTTTAAAATATTTTAATAACAATGTAATGCCACAAACTAAAAAATACAAATCAAATACAAATTGGATTCAATTGGCTATTTAGCAGTAAGTAATTCATATTTTGCCATTACTTTGAAACAGCGTCATCTAATGCACAATCGTGTTTAAATTATCCCGATTTCAATTCTGTGATTATTTTTAATTTTGTGATTATTTTAAAACAGCGCCATCTGTTGCTCAACCGTGTTTAAAATATACCGCTTTCGAAAATAAAAGATGCCTTAAAATATGCAATACCTTTAAATCGGTAAAAAATTGGCGTACTTTCATTGATTTTTCTCCACTTTATCTTGAAAATTAGATATTTTTTCGGAAAAAAGTACCCTATATGGAAATCAGGACACTAGGGTACCTCCTTAGAAAATTTTGTTAAAATTCATGCAGTAGTTTTTACGTGATACGAACACAAAAAAAGACAGACAGGAAATGAGTGTATGGAGAGCCTGAAACCATTCTCATAATTTTTGGAAAAAATTGAAACCAAGGTAGTCCCCAAGAAATAACACCAAATTTGTTGGAGGATAGAATTGTACAGTATAAGGTTGATTGTTTATCCGAATTGGGTGGCAAGAGCCCATACGCAGTGTAAACATTATGTGAGTATATTGTGGTTCATTCACCTTTATTCTCCATTTCTTGAATCATTTTTCTTAATTGTGCATATGGTCTTATAAATATCCTTATCCTACTTAAGGATTTTCGTGAATGTTTAGAAAAGCTATGTCGTCAGCAAATGTCACAGTGTAGATTCGGTTTCTAGCTGTCATATCTAATATACTATTTTGGGGACATCCGACTTCAATTGGCACAGTTGAACATAAAAAATCTCCTTCTTTCAGTATAAACTTTCGATTAGTTAAATAACTTCCTAACAAATTTTATACATTAAAAAAGAAATAAAGTCTACTTGAAATGAACTGTGAGTCAAAATTTTCATATAATATTTGAAATAAAGTTGGCTTGAAGTAGACTTTCCTCAAAGGTATTTTTGTTTACATTTGTTGCTCTGTGTGTTTGTTCGAATCGGTGGTTCGAAATACAACCATAGTCGCTTTTCGAATAGATATATGATTCTATATTTTTTTTCATATTTTATTTAGTGTATCTTGAATACAATTGAAGATACAATTAAACAAAAATAAAAATAAATATTCTTATTCTTATTAAGTCGTGCCAGTCGTTACAACTATCATTTGTGGGTCATCCCTCTGATGTTCGGACGAGAGTAGCAATGATTTTGATGTGTTTCAAGCTTTTTTAAATACGTTACTGCATATTTTGCTTTAACTGATGTCACGTAGATCTGTGTGGATATTCGAGTTATATAGTTTATATACCAGGAAGCAACTGTGATTATCCGTAGAATCTTATTTGGACGTACTTGAATTTTTTCTACGTTGCTAGCTGAGGCAGTGCCCCATAATTGAATTCCATAACACCAAATTGGTTTGAGGATCAACTTCTACAGTAAAAGTTTGCAAGCTGTTTTGTTGTAGTTTGACAACTTTTAACTTCATTTGTGTTAACTTGGAAGATACATGAGATATATCACGTTTGAAAGCTGAGGTATCGTTTGGTTATTAATGCGAATAGGCGGGCACGATTCCCTACGCAGGTGGAAGCTATGTGAGTACGTTTTTGTTGATTCATCTTTATTATCCATTTCTTCAACCATTTTCCATATTAAATATGTGGTCTTATAAATATCGTTATGCTACTTGGACTTGGTTACCTTACTCCTTCTTCGTCTAAATACATTTCGATAACTATATCCACGTCGTGTTTGCATAGCGTCTAAATTTGCCCTTATCATCCCGTACACAGAACCAAGACCAGGGTATCCAACCCCACAACTAACACTATTCCCAAAATCCGCACCTGATCATGCCAATTCGTTTTCAATTTTATTTTCTACCATGCACAGTGGTTTAAAAACATTTTATTTTGGAAATAATTCGGTAGTTCACAAACCACTGAAGTTAGGTTAGGTTAAGACGGGTTGTGCCAGAAATGGAAGATCCACTCGGAGACCTGGAGGGTCTCTGGTTTGCCCTTGCAAATTACTATATTGGAGTAGAATAAAATTATAAATAATTTAGACACAGTAGACAGCTTGTCAATAGATTTCCAGCTAACCGCTAAGAGAGAATTTTAACCACGATTGTCATTTCAAAAACGCAAGATTTAGTTGCAAAATCTCCAAATTGGCAACACCCCATTATTTTCCTAAAATAAATATAAGGGCTAAAATAACAACTTTTTGTATTTAGGGTTCCATAAGCTTTCTGTTTACTACACACGTCGTCGTATTACTTGAAAGGTTTAATGAACCATGTATTTTGCTAAAACACATGATTGACATACAAATGGTGTAAATACGAGTAAAATCAAACTACGAAAGTATTTTTTTGCGACATGACAAAATAAAACAATGACTAAACAACTGAGTAGCAAACAAAGTCTGTGAATGGAAAAAATGGCAAACAAGGAAAACAAAAATCAATGTAATGGAATACTTTTGTAAAAACGTACAATAGAAATGAATTTGAATATAAAAAAATATTAGTCCTATATGAAAGTACTATGTGGTCATCATAGACAAAAAAAATTAAAATAATTCTGCTTTAAGTACAAACATTTATTTAATAGGAAAGTTAAAGTAAAACTTTGAAAACTTCTTTCAGTCCCTTTATTAGCCACTGATGCTACATATTTCAATAATATACTATTCGTTAAGTAATTTTTTTAAATAACCGAAAAATATAAATTAAATAAATTATAATTTTTAATATTGGGATTTCTTGTTGGAAAGACAAGATTTTTGTTTGATTTTTGATTTTATATTGACAACTTAATTTCCAATGATCTTTATTGAAACGTTTCATTATTAAATATTTTACACATAAAATTGTTATCTTTAATAAATGAATAAATTATTTTATAGTTAACATTTTCGCAATAAAGAATAACTTTTTTATGTCCTGGGATGACCCGTACTCATGTAAGGCATTATGCCAGAGGTAGAATATAAGGTTATGGGAAGGAGGATATAGGAAGTTTTGTTTGTGGGCATTCGATTTCAATTTTTCCTACTTGAAAGTGACAGGAAAGACCACTGCAGGAAGATTATACCACATACGAACTGCTAAGCTAAGTATGGCGATTCACGAGCCAATGGACTACAAATGGAAGAGCTCTTAATGAAAAGCGCGGTGTACGCGGAAACGAGCGGATATCGGAAACGAGTTCCTTAATCTCACAAGAGCATACATTGCATTTTAATAACAATAAGACAGCGAAACACAACCCAATAGAGTTGGATACCCTACTGTCACCTATGCGCTTCTTTACCCTCTTCTGCACGTGGTCGAGTAGCTCCAAAACATATTTTGGAACACCGGCCCTTACGTGGGCGTTTTATTTCGCTGTTTTTCCTGATGTATGTGATTTAAAAAAGCCTAGCCACTTGAAAGCTTCTTTTGAACCTGAAAATTGTGTTTAGTCCATGAAACATCGCACTGGATATTCATGCCAAAAAGATGAAGAACTTATGATTTCTCAATTCTTATACCACCCACAATTACAGATTAAGTACAATTTTCAGTTGATCGTCTGTGTTTAAGTATACAACATTGAAGTTACAGCCTGGCCCCAATCAGTTATTGTTATGAGTACGTGATTGAGCCTATCATTCACGTTTTGACTCTTGGCCCCAATCTCTAACAGGTACGGCCGGTTCGCTGAAAGATACGTATGGCAAATGATGCTGTAATCTGAAAATAGTAGATAGGGATGGCAGTTTGGCAAAGAAGGTCATTTAGAAAAACATGATGTAGGGTAGGATAAAGAACCGAGCCTTGTGTTACCCCTGAATTAATCCTGAACTCTTTTAATTAAATCCCATCTATAACAAATTATATAGTGCGATCCCTGAGGAAGCTTGATATAATTAAATTAAAACCGACACCAAAAGTAAAAAGTTTTGAAAGAAGCGCACTATGTCACATTCCATCAAACGCCTTAGAGATATCTAGAGCTACTACCTTACTTTTAGTGAAATTATGTATTTAGTGACACCATTTTTTTCGAAAGGAAATCTAGCAAGTTCATTGTAGAGCGCATCGTACAAAACCATATTGGCGGTCGCTTAGTAATTTATTGGACTCCAGATACTTCACAAGATCATACTTTTAATTACCATAGAAAGGGTAAAACAAATTGCAATTTTGTGGTGATTTTCAGGGCTGTAAACATCTCCCTTTAGCTACATTTCTGCACACTGAAAATTCACCAGCATGATACAAAGTGATGACAAGAGTCGCTATTGGACGTGCTTGTGTCAGAAAGCACTGCTTTGAGACCAGTGCTAGAACTTTTTTTAACTGTACATGCTCAAAAAAATATCTGTGGCATACTTACTAATAAACTGCTTAGGCAAATGGGTAATAGCTTGCAAATTGCCTTATCTGCCACGTCATTGAATAAATATTTGGTCATCCTTTAGAAGAGTCAGAAGTTAGGATCAATGTAAGCCTTGAATAGTTGTTACATATTAGCGACTGGTCAAACCATTAGTTTTGCATTGCCATGTAAAATTATAACACATTAAATGGGAACTAATTACACTATACTGCACAGGAATCCTCCTTGAACAAAAATGGAAAGCATTAGAAGGAATTATCGTGCTTAATAAGAATCTGGTTTCATTAAGTGGAATTCATCGACTTCTTAGAATCGCTGAAGTGGCTCTCGCAATGCACAGTGGGGCAGAATCAAAATATTTTTATAATAACTCCTAGCTGATCCAAAATTTGGCATGACAGATTGGTATCTCAGCTTAAATGTTGATGGTGCACGCAAAGAAAAAACATGGTTGAGGTAACCATAATCTAAGAGCAACATGTTATGGTTGAATTATATGGTTATATATAAAAATAATATTGTTGTCGTTGGAACATAAAAATAACATTGTAAAATACAACCATAGTTATGTTTGTAATATAAACATACTATAATATAATTTGAAACATGTAAATGGTTATATGTGACAACCTATGAATATATTTATAAATAACAAAAAACAAATACACGAATATTTCCATTTAGACTTACATAAATATTTTGATATTTTCTGCTTACCTTTTTATATGTTTGATATTATTAATTTAAAATTATCATTTATAATAAAAAACAAATTTATTTGTTGACAAAAAATATGTATTTAATATTTTTTACGGTTTTAGATGAACCGATAGCTTACACACATATTTCTGAACTGAAAAAATGTCAAAACCAAAATATGTATTTTTAAAACCAAACATTATTTGTTTATTTTTAGTCAAACTTAACATACTATGTTTAATAATAATATATTATGGTTATAATTTTTAAATATTAAAAATAATTTGGTTGTGGTTTGAATTTTAATATGTTTCAAATCAACTATGTTGCTTTTTTGGTGCGTATAACCATTGAATGATTAACTGTTAACAAAAAACTTGTTTATGGTGACCAAAGTATTATTTTAAATAACTATAATTTGTTCACAGCAAACATCTATTGTTACAGAGAACATAGAGTGGTTGCCGTGACCATACAATAACCATGTTTTTTCTTTGCGTGTGGACACCATACACTTGCCAAGAATGGCGTTACGTGGTATCAAAGCTTAGTACCTCGCTCCTGCAGATTCTTTTAGGGCTTGGCATTTTTTTACATTTTGTTTGATTTTTAAAAAATATACATTGTCTTAAAGTACTAATTAGTTCATACCTATTAGATAATGGTTTAATCTGTAAATTATGTTTTAAAATGAGCGAGGTACAAGCATTTTAAAATTAAAATTTTTGATTTTTCGATACCCTGGTCCAGTTTTTTCTTAATATTTGCACCAGTTTTCATCAAATATTTTTAAATTTTTTCTCATAGTTAGTCAGCGATTTTTTAAAATGTTGTGGAAAAATCAATATTATATATTTTCTAAGTTAAAAATTAGATAAAAGTTTTTTAAGGAATATATAAAAATTTTATAAAAATATATAGATGGAGCTCCTTCCTTTTGACCTATTTTACATCGAAATTTTGACTTTATATGTTCTGAAAAGAATACTGCCGTAAAGCTATATATGCTCCCAACTATTGTTGAAATGACTCCTAGTCCATATGTGGATCTTATGGGCAAAATACTAAAAAATTCTAATTTTGTTTTTTTTTTGGCATTCACTTTGGGAATTTGGCAACTTGCTTTACCTTAAAGTCAATCGGCCTAGCCCTTTACAAATGGCAGAGTTATTTCCAATGTAACCAATTATTTAATTGGTTTTTCTTATAACAAGTGCAGTAACTAGCCTTGTAATCTATAAAATTGGAAAAAAAATGTATGGATGTGTCAATTATGTTTAAGTGTATGTGACAATGTTTTAAAAAACATCAGCCTTGTTCATCTACAGTTTCGAGTTTTTATGTATAAGAAAATTAGGGCGATGTTGTTAACGTTGTTTTTGTGTATGCAGCAAGCAGTTCAAGGCTACTTAATTTTAGTTTGAATTCTTTTAAATTTGTTTCCGTTTTGTAAAATTATAGGTCATTAAAATTGTAGGCCTGGCGACATTTATACAGAAACACTCTTTTACTTTTAGGAAATCTTCCTTTTGTTTAGTTATAATGCTTTTGAGAGTGTAACTATTTGGAATTAAAGGCCATTATTATTGGAGAACAATTAATTATATTTTTACTAGGTTTTAAATAAAAGATGTAATAACATAATAAAAGTTTTTAAATTTTAATAAGCGAACTATTTATTAACTTAAATAAAATCATATAATGTAGACCCAATTTAGTGTATTCTCTCTAACAGCTCAATAGCTTTAAGGGCAGGTTTTAGGTAGTGGTTAATTCCGTTATAATTAACTGACGCCAGATGATGAGACCGTGTTGAATTTAATAAAATTTCCATTATTATCAGAATTTGGTTGGTTAAATAGATGATGTTTGCAACTTAACTCAAAGTCAACACAAATACAAAGAAAAAAATTAAAATTAAAATTAAAAATTAATCATCTAATTTGTAAAAGGATTTCTTCAACTCTATTGAGATGTTAGGAAGAATACGAGTGGAAGAACTTGAGCCTACTCAAGAAGAATTCATTTGGATTTAATATAAACAAAATTGTAGAACCAATTTATTTTGAACTGAAAAAAGTTTTAAAATAAATTAAAATAATTAAATATTTACGAATTTATCAGTTTTTTTGATAGCTTTCTGGGAAACCTATTTACTTTTGTAATGAAATTTTCGTTTCACCTTTAAACAAAAATATACTGCAATTATTTTTTTGTGTATATCGCTCTCTCATGCATTTATTAATTGTTAAATTTACGATGTGTTTTAATAGACACTTAAAGTCCTTTAAAGGTTATCTGACAGTGTCAATATTAATCAACCACTAAAACCCAATATCAGTATCCTGTTTTACGTAATTTCCATACACACAAATAAAGTTGTTGCATGAGTGTGTGTAGTTAGATTTTCAAATTTATTAACCGGGTTATTCTAGTAGGAAGCAAGTGTTACTAATGTACATAAGTACTTTTACATGAGGATGTAAGTACTGAATTTTGTTGCTGTGTTTGCATTTAAATGAAACTTATTATATCTTATTAAGTATTAGCTTAGATTGCTTAAACAAAATTTTTAATTTAAAAGCGCTTATATGACATGGCAAGCAAAATGGCGTTTAAAGGGCCAGTGATTAAAAATCACACTATTTAGGGCGGTTATCATAACTTGCCTATACTGCTTGAAAAATGAACTAAATTATGACAAAACCAAAAAAAAAACAAGCAAAAACAACAACTTAAAAATAACAAAACGACACAAAAATTCTGTAAAATATTAAAAAATAACAAAGATTTAATTCAAATAAAACTGGAGTAGCCTACACTCAACTTTACCATACACAATGGAAACAGATATTATTTTTATGGATATATTACATAAAGAATAAAAATTCAAAGTATATTCGAATCAAAAAATTAATTATTTTCGGTTTGTGGTGTTAAGTAAACTAAACTTGCCCCATCCCGACTATGCCCAAAATTTACACAACCCTTCACCTCTAAATTACTAAATTTCTAAAATTTCTAAAATACTAAATTTCGTTTTAATATGTCATACGGTATGACCAGTAGAGCGTGCAAAAGGGGTAAGAAATCTACCCCTAGCCCTCTCCCGATTATGCCCCAAAACTATACAATCTTCATCTCCATATACCAAAGGCACATACTAAATTTCATTTTGATATGATCTGTACAAACTCAACAAAAATAGTGGCATATACTATATTATAGCCAAAATGGATTCCGTAGAAATTCCGACTTCGATTTTTTTCATGATTACTATACTTTACCTTATACTACGTATGGTAAAGTAAAAATAATAATGTCTATAATTATAAGACACAAGCAAATATATAGCAACGCTAAAAGAATAAATTTGATTTTAAATGTTGAAGTTACGATTATATGTCTAATAGGTCATCGTATACTGTTTGATAAGCTGTATAACATGGGTCCCCATCCTGACTTCACTTTACAATAAACCGAAGAATTTATCCGCCGTCATATTTTTTTTAAAGACAACACTGCAATTTACTGTTTATCCATACGATTTCTAGTTTCGTTTTATTAATACTAACTTGGCAAACACTTGTTCCATATTAGACGACGAATGTGGCAGAACATAACTTTTTTTAGATAAAAACGAACAATTTTAGAAATAAAATCTTTAAATCAATTAATTTTACAAAAGCTTAGCAAGTTCTAGTGGCATTTTTATAATGATTAAAGATCTCCAAATTCGGAGTCAATTGTTTGAACATCTCAATATACATCAGCTATATATTCTACATTTTTTACTAATGCAAAATAAATCTACGATGGTTCGTATAGATCTATTAAACAGTTTAAAATGTCTTCGATTCAAAGCCAATGAGTTTGACAGAGATACAATATGTTTAGATGTTTAATGTCTAATATCGCTAACTAACAATTAAAATTTTTGTAAAAAATTACTGGGTTCCAACGATTGATTCTGGGAGAGGAGACAAAAAATATACGTGTTTCGGCGTTTTGAAAGTACACATCGGAATTTTATTTTTGAGTCTGTTAAATTTTCCCAGATCTGGTCTGTTCTTGCAGTATATCGGTATGTAAAGCTATATTTTCTATACATCTGATGTGTAGGGTATGTGTAGCAACTTTAAACAAAATGTCACGGCAAATATTTTTGTAGCACATATTAACCATCTAAATTCCCCTGCATAACAGCGTTTTGTAGCTTTTTTCAAACAAAAAAAAACACCCTGAAAAAGAGAAAGAGAGAGCAGAAAATGTTCTACAAAAATGTTGCCCATAAAAGTTCTCTAAAATAAAATTCCTATGTGATCTTTTAAAACGCCGACACAATTGTTTTTTGGTCTCCTCTATGAGAATCTGTTGAACTGTGGATTCTGTTGGATTTCATTAAGTTTTCCAAGCTAAAGTTTTAACGGCTGAAGGATTTTAATTAAACGAAATAAATTTGACAAAAATTAATATAAAAAAACAATATGACATAAACACAGACATTTCATAAAATCTGCAGTTTTAGAAAGAAAATCGGCAAATCTTACCTAACCACATCTAGCAACAGTGGTCGTCTGGTAAAATGAACAATCTTTTACTACCCGAATGTCAACAATAATATTAGAAACAGAAACAAACCAACAATAGAACTTGTTATAGTAACTATGAACACTGAAATTGAAAATTATGGTTAAGATTAAATGCAACCACTAATTGGAACTGTGTTTTAAACTAGAAACAGAGTACGAAAATAAACCAAACAAAACGTTTTCTTTTGTTTTGTTTTTCTTTGCAGTTAGTATAACAAAATAAAAACAATGAGGACGGTTGAGTAATTTATTTTTATATTCTTACTTAAAAAATATGGTTTTGCTTTTGTTTTGTTCGCAATTGTATTTTTTGTCGTTTAAAAATGAATCGTTTTGGTTTTGCTCTTGTACAAAACAAAATAATAAAAATTGTAAAGTGTATATGAGACGTTTGTTTTTGTATTAAAATATTTTGAAAAATATGGATATGTTTTACACTAGTTTTGTATTTTTTAAATACTAAATTGATTTATGATTGATAATAATGTTATAATTTTTTAAGGGTGTTTATCAAAAATTTAATGACTTCAACATTTACCATTCAACTAACGTTATTTATACTCTTGCTTTTAATATAATTTACCTTTTTTCATTGTGTTTTTTAAGTTTTTGAAAGTAGTCATGATGTATTGGAGGGATATATGGTAACAAATCAATCATATCTGTAATTTTTTCGAATGTGATGGATCCGGAATGATGATATAAATGTGTTAGTACTATATTTTTTATGTTTTATGGTCTTCCTGAATCACTGTCTGATTCTAAATTTTCCATTTTAATAATAATAATAATATAATATGAAATGTACACTTATTACCAACTTAATAGTTTTAAACGTAATACGGAGAAAAACCGATATTCCGGTAAACTG
Organism: Phasia obesa; assembly: GCA_949628195.1. Taxonomy (NCBI): domain Eukaryota; kingdom Metazoa; phylum Arthropoda; class Insecta; order Diptera; family Tachinidae; genus Phasia; species Phasia obesa. The sequence goes on along the minus strand of OX451217.1, from coordinate 76,964,582 downwards.
TAAAAAAGTTTATGCCATTTGCAATGTTGTGGCATATATAGAAATACACTTAAAAAATTATATACAGGGATGTCATAGAAACCAATATTGGTTTTACTAATTGTCGGTTTTGAAAACCAATATTCGTTTCATTTGGTGTCACGAAACCAAGTTGGTTTTGTTAATTTCGAATGTAAATAAAACCAGTATCGAAACAGTTGCTGTTTACATTTTTATTATTTTTTATTTTACTTTTTGGCAGAAAATTTACAAAATATTATATTTTTTCATTATAATATCAGTAGAAGTGTTTTTTGTGAAAATAATTGATATCAAATAATTAAAAGGTTATAAGTGCTTATAAATAAAATAAAATGACATCAGCAGTTGTAGCATTTTTGTTATTGGAATATGAACGCTCAGAAAAGGTGACGAGACGAATTCTTAGAGATTACAGTAATCCACTTGATCTGCTGGAGGTATAGGTATATATCCAACAGTTTGTAATAAAAAAAATAAAAAGCTTTAAATAAAAAACATCATTTATCATAACAAAAACAAAGTTTATTAAATTCAGTCAGTATGTAAGTATATTACAAAAATTAAAAGGTACATATGTATGTATGTTTAAAGCAAATAAAGGCATGTAAATAATGTTCTTTCGTTAGGTACACTTTTTCATTTAAAAATCAATTTCTAGATTTTTTTGATATTCAAACTTTTGCAATTCCAGATACAATTGTCTCTTCTTCAAATTATATTTTTCTTGCAAGGATTTCAAAATTACTCTACTTACGTGGGCAAATTCCTTTCTCAAATCAGTGACAGCATTTGCAACAGATTTATTGCCTTTTTCAATTGCCCTATAAATGCGTCGTAGGCTGCTTGAGTTTTCTTTTTCAGTTTGAATTAATTCATCAAGCTTATCGTTCATTTCTTTCTTTCTTTTATCGTCTTCATCCAGAAATTTTTTTAGACGCTCCCCGGTATTTTCAGTTTTATATCTTTTTGCAGTACTGGTTGGTACAACGGAAGACAATGGCCGTTTTGAAGATGTAGAGGGCACTTCTTTCTCACATGCAGAATCTACATCTTTGTTGAGACCAACTGCTACGCCGCAAACACTTTCCACCAACTGCGAAATGCCACATAGCCGTACTATGGCCTCTTCTGTTGTTGTCAGGTGATGCTTTGCGAACGGTCCACCGCCACTTGTCTGTCTTATTTTGAGCTAGTTTTTTTACCTCGCTTTTCCACTCATTCCATTTCTGTACGAATAAAAAGAAAAAAATTTTGTTTACCCTTTTCCACCCATTCACTTCAAATTGTGGTGGTCCGGCACTATTCAGTGAATCAGCCAGGTCTTGCCACAGGGCATTCACTGTTGGTTTGTCGCGCTTCGTGAAGCCTTTAGCTAAATCCGGATATTTTTCCATGAATTCCATGATTATGGTATTTTGTGTACTGTTTTTATGTTTTCCCCTAGAAAATAAAACGGTCAAGCAAATATTAAATTAATTCACTTACATTTCTTAAATATATCCCGCTGCAAGAACATAAAAACTAAAAAAGCGCGCAAAAATGAAAATTGACAGCTGTTGGTTGTTGGTTTATTTCCAATAATAAACCGATAACTTTGGTTTCTGTGACACCTAAAACCGACACTAAATCTAGTTCGAACATAAAACCAATAACATTGTTTTCAATGACACCTAAGCATTTTTTCTTGTCGGTTTTAAAACCAATTCTGACAATATTGGTTTCTATAACAACCCTGATAGTAAAATTTTGAACGAAATAGTAGTATATCTTTGAGGAAATTGGACTTACACCATTTTCAAAGTAATTATATTTGTAACTTCATTAACTACGAAAATTTGTTATTATAAAAACAATGAAAATTTTAACAGATTTTATTGTAGAAAGTTTATAAATAAAAAGTTTATAGTCAATAGTATTCATTTTTATCATTAACTATTTTTTTGTCAAATGGACTATATCACTTTCAAAGAACATGGCTCATATAGTAAAATGATTAAAAATAAGCAAATGCTAATGTGGTGCGTATACGTAATATTTGAAACAAAATATTCCATGTTCGATATACACAATACGCTCACAGTTTCTTATACTAATGCACGCACACATGTATTAGCCTTGAAGATTAGCTTGCAAGATATTTTATAAGATAGTGATTTTCACACTTGTAGCAAGTTATTGCGTTGCCAGATAAGTTTTATTTAATTTTTTTTAAGGGAAGTAACACTCAGGCAATTAATGCCTATATTAAATGTGTTACTTCCTTCGGAAAGGGATAGTAGCAGATGGTTAGTGTGCTAGTAAAGTTTCGCATCTGGCAACACTGCAATTGCACGTTATGATTTCGTTTATGAGTTCGTTCTATTCCTTCTAAGAAAGAAAAAATAAATTACAAATTAGGTGATTTAGACACCAGCAGAGCGAAATGCACATTTTCTAGACAGATACGGCCGTCATCAGCACTCTTCTTATCTATCTACGCAGGATAGTGTTTAGTTGTAAGCATCATCTATTTAATATCTATCTATTTAATATAATGTCACCGAATTTGTAATTCAATTAATTCTTTCTTACAGAGAATAAAAATTTCATTGTATGTAATACATAAATAGTTCGACTAATAAAATTTAAAATTTTCAAAATTAAAAATCGCAAAGCACTGCGCAATCGTGTTTACTCAAGAAAGTTGGGTTTGATACTACATTAGTATTAACTAAAAAAAATAAATAAATAAACAAAAGTTGCTTTCATTGCTAACCGAAGGTTGGCTGAAGTAACAACAAATATAAGGTGGTAAATATTAAAGTAAAAATATTCAATAAGAGGAATGCTTAAGGTAGTGGTAGACTTTGTTCTCACTAACTGATGATTGATAATTGAATACAAGTTTTCTCGTATTCCTTTATCTGGATTTGACTAAGTTCAACTAATAAAATTTCAAATTTTCAAAATTAAATAACTTCCAATTACTTTCTTTTTTGGTTGGAAAGTAAAAATTTTCTATCCTTCTCTTTTAGGTGTAACCAATCAGTTAAATTTCTTTGTTTTTAAATTTCACATATTAGATTCTTAACCGAAAATACAAATGCGTTTTAAGTTTAGTATAAATATACAAAGGTAAAAGTATGGCTATGTTAGCCGGCCTAGAATTATCGTTTTTTTTTTTGTTTCATTTTTTAGTTTCGAGTAAATGATGCTTAAAGGTTTGTAGAGAAAGAAAGTAGCCTTCCCTTTAAAAACCTGCTTCAGAGAGGCGTGATTTTGGTTCTAATATCGCTACTTCAAAACACTGTATTAAAATAATTATGTTGGCGATTTTTAATTTTTTGTGATACAACTTGCTTCTCTAATGTTACTCCTTTCAATCCTGCCGAATGTTGGATTTTTTAATATATCAGAAGGCAGCTGTGGCCATTCTTAGAATTTCACATTTTTAAGTTTAAAAATTGCATAACATTTTATATCGCCATTGAATTGATACCTAGCTGTGCGAATAAGTCTTTTTTTGGCATGCCAAAAGTGTGGTTTGCTTTCTAGTAGAATCAAGTAGTTCTGCTTTGACAAAACTATAATATATGTCCCAAGATACTAACTTGGTGTTCTCCAGTTTCAATTACCTAATGCGGACTTCATATTTAGTTATATAAAAATTTGTTTATATGATATTAAGATTGTCTGCTTCTTACACCTTGCTTATTAGCATCTAATTTCTTTTCTTCATTTCTGTAGCATTAAGATCTTTTGATGTTGCTAGAGTCATTTCAAATCTTTTTAGTTTCAACTCAATTTTTCCTTCAGCAATAACGCATATATTTAAAAGTTTTTCAAAAGTCTCAGACTAAGAATTGATAAGAGCTTGATCCGATATAGATATTAAGTAAATTGTATTTTTATGCCATTATATTAAGCAATAGATACTAAAGCTATTTTAGAAACAACCAAGTTTTTTTTCATATTTTGTCTATTTTATCTTGAATGTATTTGAATTAAAAATAAGAACTTATATCTTAAGTCTAAAATAATAAAAAAAAAATATTCTCTATAAGTCCAGCTGGTGTAAGATAAAAAATTTTATGTTTCACTCTAGCTATTATCTTTTGCGGCTTATCCCTCTTTAAATGATGCATGTGTAGCGATTTCTGCCTTAACCAATGACACGAAATTTTTAAATATTTTTGACACTAAGAAATTTTCATGTTCGATTTGTTCAGTAAAAGTTTGCAAACTAAGCTAAGGGTAGAGTTTCTATCAATAACCTAGTTAAGTTAGACTGCTTGCAACTTATTTTGTGTTAACTAAGATACTTATTGGCTTTTCAAGGCATTGAGGTATTAGTTGCCCTTATAAACGGTATGAACGTTATGCGAGTACATTTTTGTTTATTACATTTTATTCTCCATATCTTTAAGCAAATTTATCTCATCGTAGAATTATATAGAGTTTTAAGCATAACTTTTGCTTAAAATTATATTAAATTTGAAAATTAATTTTTTAGCAAATATACGTTTTTCAACCAACTACAAAACTAATTTTTTCTATTTCTTTCTATATTTATTTGCAGAGTTTTCATCTAACTTGCAATTAAATGCTGGAATCAACAAATAAGTTAAAAAATCTAATATATTTTAATAAAACTATTAGTAATTGAACCAAATAAACCACAAATTTAAAATATGCCTATCGAACCAAAAAAAAAAAAAAAAACTATTTAATTATGTAAATTAAAAAATGGCGCAATAAAATTGCCGGATAAAAATAAAATACTTTATTATAACAACAACAACAAAAACTAATTAATAACAATCGTAAGAGTTAAATGGCATTTGTTTAATAAAATGATAATAAACAAAAAAAAACTATTTAAAAAGTAAATAAAAAATAAACAAAAATATAAGTGTATAAATAAACCCAACAATAGTAATTACATTTGAACAATAATTTATTTAAAACAATAACTAGTCTATTAATTAAACACTGCCAGCTCTGCCCTGCTTGCAGGCAAAACGAATTATACAAGTGTAGAGAAAAAGAAAACAAAAACAAAAAAAATTAAAGCAAATTAAATGTGTGTTTAATATTTTAACAATAATAAAACTTATGCTTCAAATATTAAAAAAATAGATATAAATTTAAAATAACAATGTGAATATCCCATACTGAAGGAAGTGATAATACATTTTAATGTAAGTAAATTGCACAATATTAATCATTAATTCGTTCATATTCTCTTAAATGTGTAAAAATTAATTTTATTTAAATTGCACAGTGAGGCGTAATGAAAATACTTTGGTAATAATATTTTAGTCACAATAAATCACAATAAAACCTCTTTCACACTCTCTAAAAATACATTAGGTTATAAATACTGAGTTGGCTGCCTTCTTACACCCCCTATATTCCGCTATCAAAAGCAGGAACATAATTATTTGTTCTTATAAAGTTTTTGGAAGCAACTTTATTCTTTTTGAAATACATAGCTAAAATTTGCAAAAAAAATAGAAAAAAAAATCGCCAAAGTAAATTTTGTTTTTTAAATAAAACAAAAATGATTAGTTAACATGAGTTTGGTTATTGTAATAAATGGAGAGCTGGTGACATATTTTGCAATTCTCCTAGCTAAAGCTATCGCTAAAATTCTAAAAATACAGTCATCCCCCTTATAACACGGTGGATTGGTTGCGCGTTAAAGGAAAGCGAGTTATACGAGTATTCTCGTATAACTAGTTTTTTTTAATATACAAAAACTGGGAACACAAATTTAATAAAATAATTTAATTTTATAGCAACACTATTAACACAATGTGCAAATTCCTTATCATTCTAGATTTTATAGTACAGAAATATAATGTGAAAATCCCCGCGAATACCCGCGTTGTAAGAGGGACTGAAATATGAAAATGCGTTGTAAGAGTACCGTGTTATAAGGGGGTCTACTGTACTTTAAAAATTACTTGTATTCTTACATATTTTGGCATTTTTAGATTTAGTAATGCGTATGTTATGTCCTTATAATAAGCAGTTGAAACTAAAAATGTCAAAATATGAAAGAATACACATACATTTTTAATGCATTTTTAGAATTTTAGCGATAGCTTTATCTAAGAGAATTACAGAATATGGCACCTGAACATACCTACCGTCAAGATATTTGTTACCTGTTCTTATTAAAAACATATTTCATGAGAATAAAATTTATTCAACATTACTACAGATCTACAGATGTTGCCCGGTTTGAATTTATATAATTTACATCATTACGAATCTCTATTTCGCATTAGAGCTTTGGTTGAATTCGTTATTGACAGCTCTGTTTCTATAGAGGAATTATCAGCTTTTTAAGTAAAAAAATCGTTCGAATTACCAGCACATCAAGTACAATATTGATGTAAATTAGTTGGAATATTATCGGTAAAATAATCTTTAAAATTAACAAAAGGTAATAGTTTCAATAGCGATAAACAATTAAAAAAAAATTTAAAAGAAAGAATTTTTATGATGAGCTCTTGCAATATTTATCAATGGAAAATATTCCTGAACTTTTAATACATTTCTTAATTCTATTGAAATCACATTAAAAAAATTAAAAATAATTCACTCTTTCAGCTTCAATATCTTCATCATCCATTTTGACTTTCCTTAATTCAGTTACAAAGGTTGACTAAAAATCGATGAAATATTGCCAACGAAATCGTCAAATATTTTAAAAATTACCAAAAACTGCCATGTCACCAAATCAAATATTAGATTGCCATATCTGACAAGCCTGTTTGTTGCTGCTTCTACCAACCTTCGGTTAGAAATTACGTTGTTTTGTTATGCCCAGTATTGCCAGAAATTTACCTATAAAATCTTCAATCTAAATGTGCATTGTCTAGCAAAATAGAGACTAGATTAGAATATCGTGTTAATACGTATTGTCTAGCAAAAAATAAATTGGATCGGAACAGTGTGCGTCGAATACCGTGTGTTTTCAAGTTAAAGGTTGGCCATACTTTTCTTCCAAGTGTTTATTGTGTTTTTTGTGGATGTGTGTAGCGAAGAATAATCTGCTTATTATTTTTAAAATCGGCAAAAAATCTGGTAAAATAAAAAACACGTGGAATAACATTTTTATGTACAACGTATTTTTTACCCAGTACATAACCGAAAATGCGCGGGGAGTGAAAAAATAACACGTTTGCATAATAAAATTCCTGCAATTGGCTCTTTATCTACACGATTTGTTGTTTCGTTTTATTAGGAATAATTGCTCAATATCTTAACTCAATTTAAATTGTCTTATTTTAGCTGTATTAATTATTCTACATTTCCCACTAATGAAAAATTAATCTTTGATTGTTCGTATGCTTGTACTATATAGATTACAACGAATTCGTGTGTGACATTGTTTCTGTAAAATGCGTGTGGAAATTTATCTGACAAATTATAATTTAGAACGTGTTCTATTTTGATCTGACAAATCATATGACATCAGCAGTATTTCAGTATGTAAACAGCAATGGCGGTTGATCACTGACGGTAGGATTACCTGACTAAAAGTTATTTTTAGCAAGAGCAATATCTAAATGTGCTTTTAACTTGTTTTGTCTATTTGACAACAGTTCTATAAATTGTGTAACATTATTTTATGTAAGTTTGCATTTCTTTAAATTTTCATTTCAATAAAACTTAAAAATGTATTATTCGTCAGTAATTGTGTAGCGCAAACAAAAACATTTTAGGCAAAAGAAGGATTTGAAAATCTTCATAGTGAAAAGGACGAATTAAAAATAAATAAGTGCTTTGTCAGACGTAATTGTACATGTACGTTTGTGATCGAATCTTAAAAGCCTTCTATAAAATAAAAATTTTAACAGACATACCGCATTACATACGACTTATTTAAAAGTTCATATGTAAAAAAATGTCGTGTATATGGAGCTTAAATTTTGACAACTGCTAGTTCTATTCAAAAAATATATTAAAAAATCAATGTGTTTATTTTTTTACTTCTGCTTTTGAAAAAATGCATTATATTTAACCTCCCATCAACATAACAACAAAAGTCAAACTTCATATAAAAAACAATATTTTTAATACTGGGTTTTCGCATATGAAGTTTGATTTTGTTAAATCATGTTGATGGCTAATGAAGACAGGATTCTAAGTTTGCTTTAATCTCAGCTATTGTAATTGGTTTTAGCCATTATAAGGGCAATATTTTTGTGCTTTCGCAAAAATACTGGTATCTTTTTAGCACTAATTTAAAACACAATTATGCTATAATCTTTTCTATGATTTTTATAAATGTAATACTCTTTTACTATCTTCCATTATTCAACAATAGTTTATTAACTAAAAATTCTAAAATTTTAAAGAAGATGTATATGACGAACAAATATAATATATCCTTTCTTTTAAGAAAGAGCAGTAAATTTAAAAAAAAAAATAATTGAATGTTGTTGCATAACACAGCGGTTCAACTTTCTAAGGAAGGCGGTCATACGTAGTTTACTCAGCTATAGTCTTCAAAATTAATATGAATATTTATGTTTACTTACAATGAAATTTATAATCAAGCTTAAGTTCGTTTTTATTCTCTTTAAGAAAGAATTAATTAAATTACAAATTAGGTGATAATATTAAAGAAAAATTGGGAAAATTTAATTTTTAGACACCAGCACGAGTGGAATGCACATTTTCTAGACAGCCACGTCCGTCATCAGCACTACTTGTATCTAATCTACTTAGGGTAGTGTTTTAGTTATAAGGATCATCTATTTAACCAACCAAACCCAGATAAAGGAATACGAGAAAACTTGTATTCATAACAAAAAAATTTAGGTGGTAAATATTAAAGTGAAAATATTCAACAAGAGGGAAGCTTAAGGTGGTGGTAGACTTCGTTCTCACCAACTGACGATTGATAATTGAATACAAGTTTTCTCGTATTCGTTTATCTGGGTTTGGTTAGTTAAATAGATGATCCTTACAACTAAAACACAACCCTAAGTAGATTAGATACAAGTAGTGCTGATGACGGACGTGGCTGTCTAGAAAATGTGCATTCCACTCGTGCTGGTGTCTAAAAATTAAATTTAACACTTTATGAACTCAAGCAGGCAAATTATACCATGGATACGTTTTATTAAGCATTCGCGAGGTACCTAATCTCTAAATTCTACACTATTAATTTTATATCCCGACGAAAGACATTGCAAAAAATGATGACACCGATCAATAACTGCTTGAGCTAATCCAGTTATTTCAGCCGTTGTTTTTACGGTTTTAATAGGTTATTTTAAGGTCATTAGGATAAATGAAAAAGGCAGTAATTTTTAATATTTTAGTATGTTACATTTTGTTAATTAAAATAAATAAAAAACAGTATTAATAAATAAAAAACAGTATAAATAAATCAGTCAAGTGCGAGTTAGACTCACACATGTAGGGTTCCGTACTATGTTTAGTACGACTTAAAAAATTCAAGTTGTAAATTTGTTCATGTCTTATGGGACAACCTTTAATTTTAAAATTAAAGTCGTATTCACGAACACCCTTTAAGTATTGTTATAGCGGCCATGGTAATAGACTTTCTGTAAAAATATCAGGCACCTACTTATTGCGGTTCAAAAAACAAAGTAATATACGGGAAAAACTTGTCACTGATGGACCACTCTTTAGTTATTAGTAATTGTTGTAGCGGTCGAAGAACAACATTTCAAAAATCTATCTATTACGTTTAAAAAAATAAGGCAATTTACGTACAAGTCATCTCTCTGTCGCAACACCCTTTAATTTTGTTATTTTTTATAGCAGTCATGTCATTTCTCTTTCTATGAATATTTCAAGAACCTATCTTTTACTATTAAAAAAATAAGTCGCTATACGTGAAAAACATAACACTGTCGGAACACCCTTTAATTTATAGAAATCGTCATAGCGGCCGTTGCAACACATCGAATCTTCTATGTAAATTGTAAGAGTTTACCTATAACGGTTAAAAAATAAGGAGTTATACATGCAAATCACACCACTATCGGAACACCATTTAATTTTTAGGTTTATTTTTATAGACTTGTTTATAAAACGGACTAAGTTTTAATTGCTGTTTGTAAATTTTTAGTGCATACCTCCTACAGTTAAAGAAATAAACACATATTCGTGAATAACACCTCTCTTTCGGAACACCCTATAAGTTTTAATATTTATTGCTATAGAGGCAAGAGTCTACCTGTTATGGTTCAAAACTTTGGCCCTATACATTCAAATCACACCACTATCGGAACACCCTTTAATTTGTATGTTTATTTTTTTATACTTGTTTATAAAGCGAACTAAATTTTAATTACTGTTTGTAAATTTTAAGTGTACAGTTCAAGAAATAATTTATTTTTTGAAAAAAACTATAAAATAATTATGTGCTACGAATCTAGTCGAAAAGACGAAGATCCTCTGTACCATGCACATTCGCAAACAAACGCAGATAAATTCTTTTTAAATTAAAAGTACAGATATAGAGTAACATTTTGATATGTAACTTGAAAGCGGCATAAGACGGCAACATACTTAATACCTTAAGAAAAAAAAAAAAACGTCGTAAAAGATATACATAATAATAACGGTAAACACCTTCAACTTAAATATCCATTGAAAACAATAAGTGAAAAATGTTTTTTCCTTTGAAAAACACGCACTAGAAATTAACTTTATTAGCACTGCTGAAAAAGATAAGGAAAGTTGTTTTGATTTGTTCACTTCCGATGCACAAAAGTAAATGTAAAAAATAACTGATTGCAAATTTTTTTGCATGTTTTCGTAGTACCACAAATAGTGAGTATTAGAGCGAACTAACGGTGAAAAATTCGAACATCGTCATTTGACCCCTATGTTCTACTACTGAACCACTGTGCATAATGGCTATATACTATCCCTTTTCGTATACGCTTGTTGCCAATTAAATAGATTTTATGAGGACCCCAGGTAACGTACATTCTTGTTTGACAATTTCTTGTTGCATTTTTATATTATTATTCATCTTTAATGTATTTGAATGTATTTGAACGATACATGGAACTAATTAATTAAATTGAATAATTAATTTGCCATTCTAAACTTTTTGTTTTTCAATTTTGATTTTGATTTTAGTGTATCATAATGAAGCTCGCTAGATTGAAATATTGAATATTTATATTTGGATTTTCTATACAAATATTAGTCAATTAATTCACCACCAGTATCAAAAGTTGACATATTTTCCTTTCGTAGCACTTTTACATATCAAGTCCTATTTAAAAATATATGTTTTTTTAAGAAATTTGTAAATTAATTTGCTTTACTTAAAACTTTGGTTACTTTAAACGTAGTTTGCAGAAGCTATTGCGATCATAAATTTGTGCTTTATAGAAATAATTATTTGATCATCCATTGTAGTTTGTATTTATACAATAATTTCAATGTCAATGAAAGTAACAAAATACCAAAAAAAATTCTCATGTTGACTTGAACTAATAATAACTAATAATAATTCTTAATAAAAAAAATAACTCATATTTTAAAAAGTCCAGCAAATTATAGGCAAAAATTTTACTCATGTTCGATCAATAGAAGAATAAACCCTCCTTCTAGTCGAATGTTACCATGATCATATCTTGTCTGCCAGTCAATTTGGATGCATGTAAAGCTTCTTTATTAAGGTTACTGCATGTTTCACTATCTCTATTTAACTAAATGCATGTTTAGATCATTGTCAATGTTAGAGGTTTTTATATACTATGAAGCAACTAGGTCCATTTGTAAAATCTTATTTTACCGTCTGATTTTTTCCAAGTTTAAAGTTGAGGCCGAGCCTATACCTGAATTCCATAACACCATATTACTTTCAAGTAAAACACTGCATGAACACAAAAACGAAACTTTGTTTACGAGCAAGGATGACTGGACAGTTATAAAGACCAAAGACTAACGATCTAAAAACTTTGGACTTGCAGAGTTTCCTTAAGCAAGTTTATATATGTAAGTATGAGTAAGTGTTGAACATAATACCAGTCAAGTTGGGCAAGTTAAAGCAGTTTTATGCTTTGAGTGAAACACAAACACAGTTCGAACACAAAAAATAAATCAGCAAAGTGCGAGTTAGACTCACACATGTAGGGTTCCGTACTATGTTTAGTTAAACTTTAAAAATTCAAGTTGTTAATTTTTTCATGTATTAGGGGGCAACCTCTAATTTTAATATTAAAGTCATATTCACGAAAATTGCATCACTATTGGAACACACTTTAAATTTTAGTAATTGTTGTTATAGCGGCCATGGTAATACACTTGCTATAAAATTATTCGGCACCTATCTATTGCGGTTCAAAAAATAAAGTAATATAGGTGAAAAATATGTCTCTGATGGACCTCCCTTCAGTCATTAGTAATTGTTGTAGTGGCCGAAGAACAACACCTTCTGTAAACATTTCAAGAATCTATCTATTACGTTTCAAAAAATAAGGCTGTTTACGTACAAGTCATTTCTCTGTCGGAACACCCTTTAATTTTGTTACATCGCATCTTCTGTGTAAATTATAAGATTCTACCTATTACGGCTCAAAAAATAAGGCGTTATACATGCAAATAACGTCACTGTCTGAAAACCCTTTAATTTTTACTTGGTTTTTTTGGGGGTCATAATAATATACAATTTGTGAAAATTTCAAGAGTCTATCTATTATGGTTAAAAAATTAGGCCTTATACATGAAAATGACGCCACTATCGGACCACCCTTTAATTTTTAGGTTTATTTTTTAGACTTTTTTATCAAGCGAACTAACTGTTATTACTGTTTGTAAATTTTTAGTGTATGCCTCCTACAGTTCAAGAAATAAGCACATATTCGTTAATAACACCTCTCTACCGGAACACCCTATAAGTTTTAGTATTTCTTGCTATAGCGGCAACAGCTGTACATTATTTCAAGAGTCAACCTTTTACCGTTCCAGAGATAAAAGGCGCTGACAGACGGGCATACGGACAGACATTGTAGCAAAAACAATAGGGTGACGTTTTTACCCTTTGCGTATGGAACCCTAAAAATATTGCTTAAGAAACAAAGATAATAAGCGCAGCGCAGTATTTTCTTTCCTCAAAGGCTTTATTTAATTACATTTACTAATCTGTGTATTTGGGCTATCGTACTATGTTTCTTTTTCAGAAAACGAATTGGTGTGTCTTCTCTTAATTAGGTTCAGCTTAGTTATTATTGTTATTATTATTTTAAGGGTTTGACGCTCTTAAATATGCAATGATTTTTGGTAGTACTTTACTCTGGTGTCACTGCCAATCGCATCTTGTGATTCATCATTACACAGTCTCTCATGTGTCATGTAATACGTATTTGAGCATAGGCCAAAGCATAATGTTAGCATTTTTCCAGGCACAGTGTGCAAGTATGGTCTTACTTATCACCTTGGCCGGTTGATATTTGATACTTGACATGACCTGCCAATTACGCACTAAACAGTTTAAGGTACCCCGATTATTTTCAAGAAGTTAACATGTAGTGAAAAATACCGGAGTCTTTAGTGGGAGTCGAAACCACAACCCCGTAGTAATAGACTATTTTATTACTTACAAACCTAACAGCGATGACCAGCTTAGTTAATATCTTCGCAAATATTTTTGGCATATATGAAAAGGACAAAAGTGTGGGTCCTTCCTAACTTAGGAATCATAGTTATCAAAGAAACTTTTTAATGAGGGAAAGTACATAATATATATTTAATCCTTTAATTCTCAGTGTATTTTATCATTACACAATAATTTCATCTAACTCCAAGCTACACCATGCTCATGCAACTCTTTCTCAATTTGCATTCTCCAAGTATTGGCAGGTCTGCCAGGTCTCCTGGAAGCTTGGGGGTTCTATTCGACGGACTGTCTAGTTATGTCGCTAGCTGGCTTTCTCATTGTATGTCCCAGAAAACCACATTTACGCGATCTTATATTTAAATCCAAAGGAACCTGATTTGTTCTAGCCCATAAGTCTTGATTTGATATTATAGCTGGCCAGAATATTCTAAGTATATGCCTGAGGCAACGGTTTACAAAAGCTTGCATAGATGTCATTTTGCGATTCGATATATTCCATGTTTCGTAGCCATATAGAAGCACCAATTTCACATTGCTCTTAAAAACCTTGACTTTGGTGTGAATTGAAATATTTTGCGACCTCCAGAATTTGTTAAGAGTACCAAAAGCTTGCCTTGCCTTACAAAGTCTATTCTGAATATCTTCTTTGCTGCTCCCACTTTTTGAAATCATACTCCCCAGATAGCAAAAGTCTTCAACATCATCAAAGCGTTGCCCCGTAAGCTGGAAGTTCGTGATCCATGATGAACTTATGCGCATTGATTTGGTGTTGTTGATGTTAATTTGTAAGCCAGCTTTAGCTGCCCGTATAGCGAAAGCTTCAATCTTGGATTGAATGCTGAAGAAGCGGTGAGGTAGAAGACAGATGTCATCAGCATGATCGATATCGTATAACCTATCGTGGAGGCCTCACGAAATACCATATTGCATATCCACGGAGTGATTCATAACTACGTCAAGTACTATGTTAAACAATAATGGTGACAAAATATAGCCTTGGCGAACTCCAACGTTTACTTTGATGGATTTACTTAATGAGCCCTCATGAAGTATAGAACAATAGACGCTGTTGTGGAGCTCCTTAGTTAGCCTAGCTATCTTCTTGGGAACTCCCTAGCATCTTAGAGTATCCCAGATGGCATTATGTTGTAGTATGTCAAAGGCACGTTTGAGGTCTACGAACGCAAAGTAAAGACGCAAGCGCCATTCGACCGACTGCTCAACAATTACCCTTAAGCTATTGATGTGGTCAATACATGACTTATTTGGCCTCAAGCCTGCTTGTTCTTGTCTAAATTATGGTTCAATGATCATTGAAATGCGATTATGCAGGATGTGAGCTATGACTTTATTCACCATGTTTAAAAGAGTTATACCGCTTCAGTTGAAGCACTCTTGCAAGTTCCCTTTTTTTGGGGGTTTAATTATAAGATCTTCTCTTAAATAAAGTACATAAGAATAGGACTAAAAACAAAAATAGTAATTTTTCGAGCTATACGAAGCAATTCAAATAACATGTTTTTGCAGGTCTTATCTTATTTTTTTGGGTTAAAATCAATTATTGTAGTTGCAGACAGTTGAGCTCACTAGCTACGTCTTATGTATGTGACCATTTTGACACTGGTAGAATCAATTTTGTAGACGTGATGGTGCCATTCTTGCCCTGTCGGAAACTCAATTAACTAAAAATGAACTTTAAGCTAACTATTTGGATTACTTTCCAATGAAAACAACTAACTATTTTAACATTGCGATATCCTAGGCCGGTAGTCAATTGCCCGACTCTGCATTACTTTGCATCTAACTTAAACACAAGTTTTGTTATGAGCGTTGTCACAATCAGTACGTCTCCGTCAACGCAAAGTACGACGGTTGGGCAACTTTTGACGTACGTTAATTAGTGTGATAGCTATCACACTAATTAACTTTTGTTAAGACATGTTGATAGCAAATGAAGACAGGGGTTTACTTTGATTTCAGTTCAATACGTCAAAGTATAACGCATGACGGGTTCTATGTGCCCCGGCCTAAACCCCTCTCATGATTGTTCACAAATTCCAATAACATTAAAAAGTCAACATAAAATAATTTCAATTTAGGAATTGAGTAGATTAAAATAAAATATGTATGTACATGTCTTAATTTCACAAAAATATTTAAGATACATATACATAGAATAAACTTTCCTACACTACGATTATTTTTACTTAATTAATTGGAGATTATTATCGGTTATTATATAATTATTATATAGTTATTATCATATAATTCTTATATTATTATATAATAATTACATAATTATTATTATATAATTATTAGTTTTGTTACATAATCCTTTACTTGTAATATAATAATTCTTGCAAAAAAAACCGACTACAAAACAAATTTATGAGCATCAATTCTTAACTAAAAATTTAAAAGGAAGTAATCTGTAAGAAATAGTACTCAAATCATATTCTTTTATAATTGTTGCTCTAAGGGACATAGTAATATACGTTCTGTAGATTCAAATGTCTATCCATAACGGTTTAGCAGATAAAGCCATATACGACAAATTACCTCAGATATGAGGACACCCTTTATTTTTTACACTTATTATTACTGACACAGCAATTAAAAGTAACGGTTCCAAAGATATGGCCATATAGGTTAAACAATAACACCTAGGGGACACCCTTTAATGTAAAATTTTAAATTAAACACTTATTTTAAAGGACAGATTCTTTGCAAATTTCAAATGTCTGTCTAAAACGGTTCAAAAGTTTGGCCATATGCATCAATTTACATCAAAACCCTTTATAACTTTAAATATTTATAAATGTTATTATACGGGACATAGTAGTGGAGATTCAGATACAGGTTTTTTGTAAATTTTAACCGTCTCTCTCTTACGGTTCAAAATTATATTAAATTACATCAACTATTGGGACACCCTTTAACTTCTAATTATAAATATTTAATTTCTGATTATAAATATTGGACATTCTGTTCAATTTTCAAGTGATTGTCTACAATGGTTCAAATGGTTCATATATTTAAACTGACGTCACATATTGGGACACCCTTTTATTTTTAAGTTTATTTTTATTAATTTTTGTTATTTGCAGCTATAGTGAAATGCAGTTTTTTTAAAATTTTAAAAGGGTGCTCTTTACGGTTCATAATATACGTAAAAAACACGTATGTTGTGTTTAATTTTTAAAATTCTGAATTTCTTTTAAAATGGGACCAATCTGTAAGCATTTCCTTTCTAATAAAGAAAAAATTATTAAAATCGGTTCAGAAAGGACTGAGTTCTGCGGGCACAAACATAAAAAAAGCAACATTCAGATGAATAGATAACCTCCTTCTTTTTTTAAAGTCGGTTAAAAATAAATCTAAAATGTTTACGTACGCAAGTGCACTGTATTCCGACGGCTTAGCCGACGTTACTAAGTAAATAAAGCGTTGGAGGCGTTTCAATGCTAATCAACTTTGACTTCTTTCAAATAAGAAGCAAAATCGAAAAAAAAACCACGACTAACCAAACACGACAAATTTACTGTCCAGAATATACACTTCAGTTAACGAAAATTTTGCATTGCATAGTAGTTGGCTTAAAATTAGTCCATAAAAGTTAACTTAAAGTTAGTGTTTTTTGTAGTCAGCTACTTATTGTCCCACAGGGTGGTGTGTAAGTGTGGCTGTATGCGTTTTTAATATTATTATTATTATATAATATTATTTGAAGTAAATTAAACGACTGATGTTTTACTTTTATTATACATCAGGTATAATATTAACTTTTGTTGAAATTTCGTTTTTGTTATTTATTATTAAAGACCCCTTATTGTTTTTCTCAATTGTTTTTTTTTTTAATTATTTATTAATTATAGCAAAATACTTTCACTTGCACATAAAATAATACATAAAGCCACACATTTAATAATTACATTTTATGCATAAGGTGGTTAGTGGAATTTATTAACACTATACAAGTACAAGTGTTTTAAGGCTGTTGGTTCGATACATTTTTGCATTTATTTACATTAAAGCTTGATCAAAAACGACTTTCTGGACTTCTAAAATTCTTATCTGGAACCTTTACAGTCTATAAATTTAAACTTTACTAACAAGAAAATACAAAATGTCTTTCTGAATTTTATTTCTTGTTGGATTTATTGAAAACTATATCGTATTTTCTTACAATTAGAAGATCGTTCTTTAGATTACGTAAGTACAAAGGGTTTTTGAACAATTTATAAGGGTTTTTAAACATGTTAAAACTTAAAATCTAAAAAGTACCCACTGTGCAATGTATACTGCCTGCTGCCACGATTTGTCACATTGATAATGGCAACAAAACACAAAGCCTTTGATGACATTTTTTAACCTTTTGGGAATTTTTATTCATAGAAGAATTTTGAAACGTTTCTTTGTTTTCATTTTCAATTTAATTTACTGAAGTTTTTTTTTTGTTAAATACTCGTATAAATTAAATGACATTGTCATGTGAAAAATTAAATTTTTACCTGTGCGATGAGTGGAAACCAACAATAGAAACAAAACATTTGTTAAAAGTGAAAAACCTTGCATAATGTTCAAGGATTTTATTTGTTGTGTAGCTTTTCTTTAGATTTCTTTATAGAAATATTTGTTTTTCATCATTGAAATGTCCTTGTTTGGCTACAATGTCCACAACTGGCATTTTCTTTATTTGAAAACCTTTAAAAATTATTTTCTTCCAATTTTCATTTTTTCTTCGTCTTTTTTTGTTAGAAGAATTTAGGTCATGGACGTTGGGCGAAATGAAAATATTATGTTTTTAATCATTTTCTACTGCTTTAAGCTCTTAACGAGATAAATGAATGTCCTGCAAAGATTATGGTGAAAGTGTTTTTTTTTTTAATTTACTTAAAGGTTAAAAAAAGTTAGGTGAAAATTTGTAATTGTAAAATTAATGTTATAGTTTCAAAACCATGAAATCTTATCTTATGAATTGATATTTGGACTTTAAAATGTTGATACTTTCTTATTTAAGGTTTATTGCATTTATTACCTAATTGATAACCTGGTAGCCACCCATCCAAGTAGAGGCAGCGAATCTCTCAGTCAGAGCTTTGTAAGTTCGATTCCCACCAAAAGCCCTGCGTGTTTCATTACATTTTCGTAACTATGCTCGATAAATAAAGTTAAAATATGTACATATATATAATTTGTAATTGTATTGTAATTTTAAAAAACTATTTATGCCCTTATAGGCTTTTTACACTTGAGTACATTTTGTGGAAACACGTGGAAGATGTTGAAAAACTGAAACACTTATTCACACTTGCAATATCTAACATCTAACATCATCATTATGTCAAAATGGTAAAAACTCACATTGTTGTCCACAATTTTATAAACACATAGATCTAGAATAATCACTAAAAATTAATAATTAAATTAATTGCTGATTATTATTGCATATAGTATTCCTTTTTACAATAAATTATGAAAAAAAACAAATTGAAAATACATACATACATATATTTCAATCAAATGATGTATACATGCATACATACTGGGTGGCGCAAAAGTAATCCTCCTATCAGAAAATGCTATAAATTTTGCGATTGTCAATTCTGTTTTGACATTTGTGTAGTAAACACTTGCGAAATTTAAGTTAATAAACAATGTTACGCTACACTGCTCCAGAACGCGGAATATTAATGACTATTTATTTGACCAATAATCGGTCGGTGAGAATATTGCCGCTGTAGCCGAGGATGTCATGGAAGCGCCGTCGACATCGACCAGACGACGTGCCACGCAAATGGGTATCAGTCGACGGTCTTTACAGCGAATTTTGGTAAAAGATTTAAAGATGTTTCCGTACAAAGTCCAGACGGTGCATCAGCTGTTAGCTGCTGACCGCCAATCGCGTCTAACATACGCTCAAGCCATCCTTAATCACCACCAAGACGAAGATGATTTTTCATCAAAAATAATCATGAGTGATGAGTCCCATTTCCATCTTAGCGGGTACGTAAATAAGCAAAATTTACGCTTCTGGGGCACTGTAAATCCGCGTGTAACCCACGAAGAGCCATTACACCAGCTGTTTTTCATTTTTTTTTTTTTAATTACAGCCAAAAAACATCGGAAGGTTATTTTTGCGCCCCCCTGTACAAACAAATGATTACCCATGAAACCAAATACTAATAAACTACAATACATCTTGAGAATAAGCTTATATAAAATAATGTATTTTAAGCATTTCCTAATTTCGCTTATGATAATATTTATAATATGTAAATTCACAAGCATTTCTTACCTTTGCTTGATGAACTTTTATTAAACACAAGTGTTTCTTAACAGTTCGTTGTATTTCTTGACAAATTCTGTTGACAGAATTATTCATAGTAGTGTTCTTTGCTAAATTTTGTTGTACCAACTCTTGTCCTAGCTAATATGATACTGTATACCCTGAAAATATGCTTATTGTAAGGAAGCGGCAATGAGATCTTGGAAAGCTGGTTGGTGTGCTCCATTGTCCTCCATATTGCTTTAGTTGTGGAAATTAGCCACAATTATTCTTCAATCGCAATGATAAGCTTATAATAATCACGCCCATATAATATTTTCACAAGGGTCCCGTTTTGATTATGCTACAATTATTACGATGGCGCTTTTAATATATTCTAGTCTTTTTTAAGCTTAAGTAGTTATGTAAACTTTTTATTATAATTTTCTGAAGTCATTTGGTTTGTTGGGTACATTTTTTCAAATATAACTTCCATTTTATTAGTGATGACACTAAAATAATCGAAATATGTAAGATGGAACAAACTGATATAGGAACATTTTGTAAAGATGTTAAAAATTTTCGAGCACTAGGCCCTATACAATTCGTATGGGCAAATGTTAACATCTTTGAGAATTGATGGTAGATGTTAAAGGTTGATAAGTGTGAAAAGGGTATTACAAAAAAAAAAAAAAAATCATCAACTTATTTTTACTTTACTTTATTTTAAAATTTATATGAAAATTTTAAACTAAAGTACAAAGTATTTTTAAATACTTTATTTCCTTTACATATGGAAATTAAAATTTAAAATATTTTATGCTAAATTGGAACTTGGGATGAAATAAAACAAAACTCAGGCTAAATATGAAACTCCTCAATACGAAAAATTTATATTGTCGAAAAACACCGTATAAGCTTAAGTCAGCTAAAGCCAAAGCCTGTTTAATACGAGATCTGCTGTAAATTACTGTGAACCAGAATCCAGACTAGCACTGGGAAATGGCCTAATACGAGTGCAAAAAATACTTAACTCATTAAACCTAATAAGGTGTAGGAAGACGACCACTACATACAGACAGGCTCGAATAGTGCTCAAAGAGCCCCTTGTCAGCAAGACCAATAACTTACTCGGACATAATAGCAGTACCTTAAGCTGGATAAGTGCGTTAGAGACTGATCTTGGAAAAGATGTTACTTGCAGACTGTATCTAGAAGAGGCTGAAATGGTAGAGGACATTGTGTGTAAATGTCGAGCACTGGATAACATAAGACAAAAATTTATTTAATTTGGATGCCATGGGAGATCTTCGTCTTGGATAATTGCTAGCAATTAGTGGAGAGTCCGTGATGAAAAAGAATTCCGAAGTTACTAGTCGACTGTCTGAAATATCTAAAGTCAAGAGTACAGGCCACTAGTACGACGTGACTCAATGAAAGTAATATTATCTATTAAATCCTTTAATTCCTAGTGGAACATAGGGCCGCAACAAATGTTTTCCATTGTATTTTATCATTACACAATAATTTCATCTCACTCCAGGATACACCATGCTCATGCAACTCTTTCTCAATTTGCCGTCTCCAAGTATTTGCAGGTCTGCCAGGTCTCCTAGAATCTTGGGGGTTATATTCGACGTACTGTCTAGTTATGTCGCTAGCTGGCTTTCTCATTGTATGTCCTAGCCAAGCAAATTTACGCGATCTTATATATAAATCCTGATTATATAGAACCTGATTTCTTCTAGTCCATAAGTCTTGACTTGATATTATAGCTGGCCAAAATATTCTAAGTATACGTCTGAGGCAACGGTTTCCAAAAGCTTGCAAGATCTCATTTTTTGAATCGATATATTCCATGTTTCGCAGCCACATAGAAGCACCGATTTCACAGCAATGTGTAAGTAAGGTTGCCTATAATCATTGTTGTCGGGAGGGGGTCGAAAAGGATCCATAGTGCAATTTCTCTACATTAATAATAATAATTGAACAAATTAATTTTATTTTATTTAAGTAGTTTTATTTTAATGCTTGTGTTCCTCGATAGGCTATTAGTGTGCTAGTCTTTCTAAAATCTTCAGGAGCAACCATAAAGCTTCTGCTATGATATTATTTTCTAACAGTCATTACACAAGCCCAAATAATTTTTTTTTATTTTGATTTTAATAAAACAATAGATTTTGGAATTAACTAAGTCTTTTTATAAACTTGAAGATCAATATTTGTAGGCGCTGGGGAATTCTATAGAGCTTTTCTTTATTTAGTTTATAATTATCTTAAAATCCAATTTAATTGATTTATAATATTTATCGTTATAAATTATTAGACTGTAGATAAATTCGTTTATTCTTGCAGCATTAGGCTAACAAGAAATTTCAAAATCTTCATGATAAACTGAGTAAAACGACAGAAAAGAAGATTTGTAGACTTCTCCTTATCACTCCCTTAAATTTAACGGAAACTAAGACAATAAAACAAGCTCCTAGAATGTTCAGCTATATTGCAGTGCCACGTCAATACAGCCGTCAATAAGCGTGTGCACAAATCAAATATATTTCTCCATCAAAGTCTTTTGCAATTTTATTGACCTCGAAGGGGCTCCACGATTGCTCAGGTGGCCTCATTAGTGTATCACAATGTAATTTTACAGCATTTAAGCGCAATAACATTATTTTTTTTAATTTTGGCAGAAAAACAAATAAACAAACGTGATGTGTATCCTGCTGTTTCACTGCTATGTCAAGTATAAGGACAATGTAGTAGAGTTTGTTTTAGTTTGAGTTTGCTTTAATTTAACCCTAAGATCCGCTTTTAATATTTATTGAAATTTAAAGCGGTCAAATATTAGCTGACTGCAAAATTAGGACAGCAGTTTTGAAGTATTAGGATGCCATTTAATTTAATTAAAATTTATTTCACACTGTTTCCGGCTTTATAAACAAACACTTTCATTGTTAGAAAAAACATAAAATGAATTTATTTGAATGAACAATAATAAAAACTTTTATTACCTTGTTAATGAAACTGATGGCGTTTTTAATTAAATTTAAATATTTGCTTGTCAAAAAAAAAAAAAACAGTCAAAAGCATAAAAAACAACAAACTTAAATATTTTTTTTAAATACTATTTGTTATGCCAAATAAAAACAACAACAGCAACAAAAAACAATAAATAAAAAATTTCTTTTCAACAGTATTAGCCAATATTGTTCATGCCAATATTTTTAAACAGAAGCCATACTGATTGTAATTAACGTGATTATAAAACATTGTTTGTTGTTGTAGTTTTTGTATACACACACATAGATAGATATTTAAAATGTGTAGTGTTTATATAAAACTATATTGTATAACTGTAATTACTTGATTGTCTATTGCTCTTCCACCCTTATGATGCAAACGATTTATTTAAATTCTTTTACATGTTACTAATATGCAAACGCAACTACAGTTAAAGACAAAACGCATGATACAGTTAGAGACAAAAAGTATCATTAGCCTATTATACCCGCCACTACAATGAACATCTGTCCACCATATTCGGATTGAAATCGATGACCGAAATAATTTGTGAAAGATTTTTAATATACCAATGGTACCGGACATAGTTTCGTAAGTTTTAGAAATCGAAATTTTACCAAAAAACTAAATTTAACCAAATGATCTCAATGAATCAAGTAAATGTATAATTTTTATTAAGGCTACAGTTTGGATCCAGACTACTTCAAAACTTGTCTGGAATATTTTTGTTGCTTAGTGCCGAATTACATTATGCAACTTTTGTCACTGTAATTTCTTCTTTAATATTGCATTTGTGTTTATATCGTGCAATTTTTATTGCAGCAATTTGTATGGACACATTTGGTTACATTTTAAACTTCAAAATTTAAACTACGTGTGAGAGGACAAAACGAATTAAAAGAGTACATTGATATGTATACCCTTTTTAATTCCTTTTTTCGACTACTTCGACTACTAATGAAGAATTGCAGCGATAAAAGTTGCATAATGTAATTCGACACCGAGTTGATCAAACAATTCATTATTTCAAGTTTTTTCTACGTAAAACACAAAAGTTTACTAAAAATTACGGTGTTAATATTAGTATTTTTTTATATTATAACTAGCTATTCCAGTGCGCTTCGCTTAAGCCATCCACATAAACTACAATAAACACTTGGAAGAAAAGTACGACTAATGACGTTTTCTTTTGTGAAAAAAAAAAATTCTGCCTTATTTATAGGTAATACTTTTTATAGTTTACCCAGACCTTGCCAAGAACACAAAACACAAAAGAACACAAAAACAAACTGATTTTGCATTTATGTTTATGTGACGCATAAAATAATATAATTATTCACATAAAAATTTTAATTCTAAATAAAATAAAATTCTTGCTTTAATTGAAAAAAAAAAAAAAAATTATAGAAAAATGTAGCATATTTACGATTGTGGTGCGACATATTTAGAAAAGAACATGATGTTTTTTCACACTCTGACATTTTTATTTTACATAAGTGTAAAATATATGTAACATTTTTATCAGAAAAGAAAACGCTATTACCTTTAACTCGAAAACGCAAGCTATTCTCACGACAAAACTGTTTCAGGTGCACAGTTTCAACAGCCTATGTCAACTCCCTCTATTTTTGTCCCTTTGTTATATGGGAACAAAGCACTGGAGACACCTACTGTTCCCATCCAATCTCTTTCTAAGCTATGCGTAATAACACGATAATAATATTTTACTATTTATGGGAGGTACCACTCCCACTATCCTACTCCAGTTTGTATTTTAATAGTTTATGCACATTAGTATGAGGGCTACTTGTGAAAATTTTCAAGACTCTACCTGTTGCAGATCTCCAGGTAGACGATAATAATTGTTCACTATGTATGGGATGTACCACGCCTACTATTGCAATCCAACCTGTGTTTCGTTAAACTATGTATATTCATAAAGGTGTTACTGGCGCAATACTTCAAAGTGATTTTGTTGATTTAAAATCAACAAAATCTACCCATACATTAGGGAGATATGATTTCATGAAGATTTTCTATTCTATTGTTGTTTTACCCCCGGGGGTTCCAATTGTCACTGCAGGAATATGGCAAATGCTTTGACGCGGTCCACTCGGGGAAAATAGGGGCACCAGACGCTAGGGTTCCTAGAGCCTAAATCTGGAAGAAAAGGTCTGTGAGTAAAATCACGGGTTCTCTTCGAGGCCCGACCAGTGCCCAAAGGACTGGTACCACGGGAATCGGTGGCCCCACAGAGAGCCTATCCTCTCTGTGACCGGTTATTGGTGAGGTCCCCTTCGGGGGTACACGTAGTGGTTGTGGTTTAAGATCGATTTATGTAGGTAAGGTGCAAGGTCGATCAAGTGTGCTGTTGCACTCTCAACAGACGAAGTTTGGATAGTCTCCAAACCCCTAAGCAAGAGGTTATAATGTGGATCTAGGCTTGCCTTGGAAAGGCTTGCCATATTATATAAATTGCTACTCATTGTGACTGTATCATACACAAAAAGCGATTGGTGGCAATCGTAAAATGTTCTTCTACTACACAATGGGGGCGCTAGTCTACGCCTAAGTTTCACTCGGTGGTAAGACCACCGTGAGGTTAGGCCGAGTAGGCAGGTACTCACGTTAATCTTGTTCCACAAATTCTATTGTTGTTTATTGTTATCAAAATATCAGAATCGCGCCAAATGTCACACTTCCACCACAATTTGCAAAAAAAATAAGTAAATAAGTTTTACCTAAAAAGTCTTAACTAGGATTAAAAAAAAAAAAACGAGCTTTTCCAATTGTTGTTTTGTACTTACAACCTTAGATTTGTATGAAATTAAAATAAAATAATTGGATTTGTTCCGCCAGCAAATAAAATACTGTTGTCATACCCTTCGGCGAAGACCGTCGTCACTGGCTGTGTAAAAAATTACTATTTTAAACGCGGCTTGAAAATGATGTCTTTACATCGAAAGCGCTCGCCAAACGTAACAAAACAACAGACGACGGTCTTCACGGAAATGTATGACAACAGTAAAATATAATAAAAAATTGATTGAAAATTCGTTATACAACCAAATTTTCCGCGTGCTACCAACGCATAATACGAATTTGACATTTGACAGATGTTCGTTACCCAGCGAAGATCGAAAATCGAATGCAACTCATAACAAGTGCCTTAATTTCAACAAGAATCAAATTACAAACTATCAAAAATTTACAATATAGCTATGCACCTCAATTAATTGTAAAGCTTACCATTAACCGATTTTAATGCTTGTAAGACTCAATGTTGTAAACCTACATACAGACGTGCAACCACAAGTGATGCTTCATCTGTAGTTATAGGTGATATAAAAATTGGGGAATTAAAGCACATGATTTTCTTGGCGTAAAGGCCTAGTGTGATGTTCCATGGAATGTGCGAATAGAACTTGTTTCTGGGCAACAGATACTTTCATGACTAACCAATTGAATCGCTCTAAGCATTACAGCCAGTAAATCGCTCTATGCTTTATAGCGAGAATTCGTTTTTAGAAAACATTTCTTATCTGGAATCACATAAGAAGAGTCTCCAGAACTCCAAAATTCAAATGTAAAGCCTGCAAACACAACTCCATCTATCCTCCCAATCAAATTTCATAGTGGGTACTTTTCCAAGCAAAAAATAAATTTAGCTAACCGTCCATTAATTTCCATATCCCACTATATTTTTAATTTTTAGCCAATATATTCATTCAGTCTGCTTACATTTCCTATTTACTTTGAAAGTATGTTGTAATGTGCTGAATGTATAACAATTTGCATCATCGTTTTGTACTTATTTGTAAATATTAAATAAATTTACAGCGATTTTCCGCCTCTTAAAAATATTTTTTTTTTGCATTTTAACAAAAATCATTTAAGTAAAAACATTAAGTATTACCGGAAATTTAAAATTAATGAAATGTAAAAGTTTTAAGTATTTTTTGTTCAAACAACAGAGCATTACGTTGTCGTAGTGTGAAAACAATTTAATACCCAGAATTTTGCTTGAACAAATTTTCTGTAAACATGTCATGTAAATGATGTAAACTCAAATAAGTGAATTAACAACCAATGTTTAACATCAGACTTTAAACAGATTAGAATGCAGACATCAAAATTGTTAAAGAAAATTGTTTTTTATTTTTATTTGAGAACGACTGGTTAAATAACTGATTACTTCGTTCATTGTGTAAGTCGGAAATTAAAATATATATAGCAGGTGATTCAGTTACAAGTTGCTTGTAACTGAATCTGAAACTGATTTTAACTTGAGTTATTTTCGTATTATTGTATTATTGCTTCATTAGAAAATTCAAATATTGGAAATATTTATGGATACTATCATATTCATATAGCTTCTGCGGCTAACTTTACAGTAGCAATTCCATGATTGCTTCTATCTCACGAATAACTCGGGCGATATTAACCTTAAGGGTGTGAAAGGTTTTTAGACAAGAAAAAGTGTAAAGCCTCAAAAGCTCCGCCGCACGATGGTTCAGAATTAATTTTCATTGGCCAAAACCTATATTTTTTGTTGACACAGATTCTTAAAATTTGTATATCACCAGAAAGAAAACAGATCAAAACTAAGGTAGCCGAAAAATTGGGTCAAAATATTCGCAGTAGTGGGCGTGGCATGCTGCTAAAGGCAAAGAATTTATGTTAATTTAAAAATAAAATAAAAATTGTAATATTTGATCTCATATTAATTGCGATTTCTTAAAAACTGTTATCGATATTGAGTTGCGGTTTTTTTGTTATGTTGGGTGAACTGTTGTTTTTAAGAAATGGTATATGCGCACCCTGTATAATTTGTAAATAGGGTGTTATGTTTAAAATTGGAAACCTCCATATATTCGCAAAGTTTGAAGTTTAGTAGTATATAACTTCTAAAGGACAAAAAAGGACAAAAAACCGAAACCACCCAAAGAAAGGCAAAAGTGTTCTCTTTAAGCCTATATATACCTTTGCACCCGCCCGGATTCGCCCGTAGAACACTTTTTTCTATTTTAATGAAAATACTCAACATTTTTACAAACAAATTTCTATCAAAATCGCTAGTAAATTTACTTTAGAAGTCATTCACTGCCAAAAGTACAAATTGCAGATAGCAAAACGGAAAGGGAAAGAGAGGAATCTAACTAAAAAGTTAATTTTATTCGAAAATTGAGAATTCTGGTACACAAAACAATTTTTGGTAAAATTTCCTTAAAATCCAGTATAAGTTGTATATGACAAATTTTCCCATAGAAAACTTGTATAAACCGAATCAACTTAGGTAGTTAAACTTAGTTTTTTGTGTTTAGGTAATCTACTTTAGGTTTAACATTTTTATATGTAGTATAAATCACAATAATTTGGAAATAAATTTTATTTCGGTACAAGTTTTCGATTTAAAAAGGCAAATTTATTGTACGTTTTCCACATCAGCTTAGGTAGTTGAACTTGGTTTTTGTCTTAAAAAATTCCATACAAAAGAAAAATACCTGAGCTAGCCTAGGTAATATTAGCTCTAATATTTTTTTGTGTGTACGTAATCTACTTTAAGTTTGACATTTCCTTATTGAGTATATAAGGACAAAAATTTGAAAATAAATTTTACTGTCAGACAAGAATTCGATTTGAAAAGGTTGATAAATTTTTGGAAGTTATTTTTATAGCACTTCAACAAATACATTATTTTCAGCTTAATTAAAATATGGAAACTTTTAGCTATAATGAATTGACCGAAGAATATTTTAAAAACAAAGAAGATGTTCTAAACCATATTGAAAGAAAATTGAACATAAATGCTATCAGCAGTGAAACGCAATTGGAAATAAAAAACAAAGTATCTGATTTCGTAAAAATATTGCAAAAACGCTACAAGGAGGTTCACAGTTCAAAATTGACCAAAAACTAGGAAATATGTAAGTATTGTTAGGCATAAAGTTGAAATTTGGACAATCCTAATGAAAATACGGAAAATACCTCAGTGAAAATAGGGGCCACCCTAAGGATAGCAAAATATTGTATTGTCATCCAAGATTGACCCGTGGATGAAATTTGAGCCAAATTGTTTAAGGAAAAGTGGGTCAAAAATGAGTTGGCACATTTGAAACGGAATTTCAAACGAGAATTAGGAAAAGCAAATCGAAAGTTCAACTTTAGGCTTGAATTTCTCAGCAACCGCTGCACCGATTTTAATAAGGCCTAAACTTGGTAAAAGCTTAAGATGTTGTCTATTGACTAAAAAAAGAACTACTAAAAAATCTTTATTAGTTAAAAAGTTACAGAGTTTTGGCCAATGAAAAACCACTTTGCGCCGTTAACATTGAGCGCTATAGATCGATTACTACCAACTTCTTTTAGCTTGATTTATGATGATATGGACAAAAGGACAGTGATTCGTGCCACGGAATTCATCCACGCTCTTCTCACGACTTCTTACATATTGATGCCAATGCTTCTGGGGTATATGTAACCAATTATTGGTGAGGCCTTTTCGGAAGTAACGTGGTGGCTGTGGTTTGGACCTAAATCGCAGGAAGTGGGCTTTACTACAGTATGCTGTTGCACCACAAGAGAAGCCACCGATAGTATGGAGGGATTTTAGATGGTCTCCAATTCATTAGCATGGTATATGATCATGGCGCTGGTCATGTTCTAAAATTGCTAGTTATTGTCTCGCTAAACGCAACAAGGTCATTGGTAGACGAATTGTATTCACCCAGTGGTCATGTCAGGCACCGACGTAAATCTAAATCCTAATCACAAAAAACACACGCAACATTGGACATTCTGCAAGATCGATTAAAATGCATGATCATCTCAAGTGGAGATGATGTGAGTTAGACTCCGAGATTGTGCCATTTGACCCCTTTCAAGTGCTACGCACCCAGTAAAACGGTGACGCACAGTGAACCATTTTACGAGAAGGTTGTCAAAAATCCATAACTTTCGATTAGATTCGAATGTTTTTAATCGTTTTTTTTTTTTTGTTTTGTATGTAAGACTTTGGTCTTTAATTTTTGCCATAAAATGTAAAAAAAAAACATTTTAATTTTTATTTGAATTTTATTGTAACATAAAAATTATTATTATTGGCATAATGTACAGAGAGATCCGTGTGCATATCGGGTAAAAACTAGTTATTTTTAAAAGTATTTTTATTTAGCACACAATTGTTTTTCGATATGATTTTTATATTTATTACTCTTATATTAAGTCACATGTTGTTTTCATTGGCAGGGTGCGTCAAAAGTAATAGGACCCAACACTCATCAAAACGATTTGATAAAAATTTGTTGTCTTTAGATTTGTATTAAAAAGGACGAAATACTTCAAAAAGCAACGTTGAAATCGATGCAGAAAATAATTAGTTTTGTAAAACTTGTGTATACATTAATTTGTGCAGAAAATATTGAGCCTTGGATCAGAAAAATTGTTGTGGTGTCCACGGTCGCAACCCGGCGCATATATAATGGGGTATAGGAATGTAGGAGTGGCTTCGGACTAAAAACTGGTGAAAGATATTTTTGATCTGGTTTGACCTCAAGGAGTTATTTTAAAGCAATATGGAGCTTTAAAAAAAATTTAAAATTTCTGAAAGAAAAGAAAGACTTCGTTTTTTGGGAGCTAATAGGTTATAATTATACAAAATTTATTTTGTAACAAAATCTTTTAAAACAAAAAAGTTATAGCCATATGAAAATTAAAATTATCTAAAATTTTTTTTAATTTCGACAAAATACAGAAAAAGTCCATTTTGGACCACCCTGTTCGCCATGATAGTGTTGAAATAGACCAGTAATATCTTGGCTCCCGCAGTACTTTGGTGTTTACATTGCAATAAGTAATAAAGCTTTAAAATCGATATCCATAAAAAATTTATTTTCGTCGCCTTCTCAAAACATGTGTCACAGTGCGGCGGACATTTACACGATGGTATAATCCACACTTAAGGTCATGATTCACTATCATACTCAGAGGTATGAAAGCATGTGTGCTAAAAAACTATGATAGTGTAGATTGACAGGCCTGTACGATTTGATAACCTTTTGAAGAAATTCATAAAATATTATTTTTTCATACGATCAGAGTTGCAAAATCTTTTTTTTTTGGGGGGTATCTACAAGTGTAAATCATCTACAACGCCATTTTAAAACGATTTTTTGAGTAGGACAGAATTCCTTCAGATATTTTTGTGATTGAGTCGTAAGATTGTGTAAGATAGTGATTCCTAGCCTTTAATGGCATAAAGCCAAATGTAGTCCTTGTCTATATCGTAAATACTTTTTGTAACTGAGATTTTTATTCATATATAAAAGCGCTTTGTCGCCTCGTTGTGAAATTATTAGCAACAAAAAAGTTCTGTTTTATTAAAGTTTGTTTCTTTAAATATTAAACAATAAAACATTACATGCTTCCTCCTTTACTCATTCAAATAAGAAGAAATGAGAAAAACGGAATGCTTAAAAACATTACAAAGAAATTTAATTTAACAACTTGACTGTGAACTTATAAATTTTCCAAAGTGAATCTACATGAACTCTTAGATACACAACAAATGTTAATTCATGAACAAGAGTTTATTAAAGTGTATGTAAACGGCTGTATAATAGAATTTGTATATTTATCTATGTATGTATTGTTTGTTTCGGCATATCTAAGTAAAACAGTACTAAATATGACATTTGTTTAACAAGTTTTCTTTGACACATATACGCAAGAGATAGAGAGAGAGAGAGAACACGAAAAAAACAAAAGAAGACAAAACACAATCCTAAAATGAATTCAAAATAAAGACCTGAACGCAGATGTGTCACAAAAAATATATTAAGGATGATGAAAATAATACAAACTATTATTTAACAAAATTTTTAAAGAGATTTTATGCAAAATAACTGTGTAAATACTTTCTTGTTGAAAGTTTAGAAACTTATGCAAGGCAAACGAAGGTTATTTAAGAAGTTTTTTTTTACTTCAAGCTTAAATTGTTGCTACAAACTAAAAAAAGTGAATCAATTGATGTTAACAGTGAAATAAAGCTATAAATGGTATAAACGGTGTCACTTCTCTTAAAAAAGTTGGCAAAATGGATATTCAAATATTACACTACTACTAAGTCTTAATCAAAATATATTGAGAAGTAGCTGTGCCCACACACGGTATGTGCGTCCTGGCAATATTTTGGCTTTAAAGTAATCCACACCAAATTTTAAGACTCTTATTTTATAGTGCAGCAGATATAGTTTATCTATTTACTTTATGTAGGGGTACCCATCCCTGGATAAAATTCTAAAATTTATATAAAATTCTAAAATGATTGTAAAGCTCTGTAAAAGGTATTTAAAATATTTTAATAACAATGTATTCCACAAAGTAAAAATACTAATCAAATACAAATTTTATTCTTATAAATTTTATTATTATAAAAATATTATTAACAGCTTTTTAGAAGATTCAATATTGATGTGAATCAATAGCGAAGAAAAGGGACCTGGCATATAAAGACAATGACCGACCAACATACTCTCAAGATTGAGCGTATTATTTCATGTATACGACTATTTCTTATATGCAAGTATTGAGCAGTGCTAGAGTTTTCAGTCATTTAAAATCATCATTCAAACAAACTCTATTTCCAGGGCCTTGACAACTCTTTTTATTTATAGGAAATAAAAAACTAGAAGGATACTGGGTAAAATACATAATACATATGTTGAGAAATTTAAACCCGATAAAAAATATTCTTTCTTCAATGAAGTCCAGGTATTGTCAATCTGCTTCGTATCTCTGTAATTTTACATTTTAATTTCGTATTTTGATATCGACATTATATTTAATTCAGGTTTAAGTAACACGTTTCCTTCCTTTGCTTTTATACCATTTTTCTAACTGCCCTCGTGACAATATAAAAAAACTGTTTGTAATGATTTAGTTTACTGTGTTTGCGTCTACGAAAGGGCTGCTGCAAACACAATATAAAAGAAAAATTTTGCATTAAATTGTTTGTAGAAACTTTTGCCTAATTTGTAACAATGCAACAATATGAAGCACAAATAAGCACATAATTCCTATTTATATTTACAGCAAAATATTTAGACATCCATCCATCTATTTAGTCAAAAATTCACTCAATTCACTTTATTTTCTTTGTGCTTGTAATGATTCCACATTTTTACACAATTTTACTCAAACACTAACAAGATGAAAAAAAAACAATACGTTTATGCTTAAAAGAATTAAGAATGAAGAACAAAAACTTGCAGATACAAAGGAGAGACGCTTAAAACAACTTAATGAAATGAAATATTTAAAAGATTGTTGATGCCACTGAATGGGTGAATGAATGAATGAATGAATGAATGAATGAGCGAATAAATAATATTTTAAATAAATGAAAGAAATTTTCTAAAAGAATAACACATAATAATGTTTTATGTTGTTTTTCATATTATAAACTCTATAAATCCATTAACATTTCAATTCATTACACTTAACTTCACTTTCGTCGTTTATAGCGTTTTTTATTTTTCTTAGTTGATCCTTATAGTGCTGTGTATATTAAAATGATGGTGTGTATACCCTTGGTTATAATTTTTAGTTAGTTGGCTTGCAAAGTGCTCTAAATTAAATTAAATTTTAAAAATTATAAATATAATAACCTAAAATATAAATACAACGATAAATACGACAAAATTGATTTTATTTTAAAAATTACTAGTTTTATTAATATTAAAATATAAGTTATTATTAACTATCTGTGCCCGCCACGTCGTCGGCTCTTGACAATATTTCGATCGATTTGGCTCTTACGACTCTTACTTTTATAGTGCTTCAGTTATGGTTTATGTATTTACTTTATATAAAGGTATCCAACCCTGGATAAAATTCTAAAATTTATAAAAAATTATAAAAATTGTTGTAAACCTCTGTGAGAGGTGTTTAAAATATTTTAATAACAATGTAAATCTACAAAGTAAAAATACTAATTTTTTTCAATTGGTGGATAACTCGAAAGTTAAAAAATGCAGCAATTGCGGTGGAAACCACACTGCTAACTACAGAGGCTGTCCAGTTTTTTCCATGGTAAAGAAAACCACTCAAAAATCAAATACTCCTGCAAAGCACCCACAATATCGAGCAAATGCTCATTATCCTCAGTTAGCCCAACCAACAACACAACATGTTTCATACGCAGATATGGTAAAAACCAATCATACTGCAGTACATAAAGCGGCACCGACAACTAATTCTACTCCTAATTTGCAATCGCATCCTAAAGAACAAACACCATCTGGTAATTTCAATCGTCTCGAAGCAAGCATCGAGACATTAGTGCAGTCGATAAACAGTTTTATGAGCTCTATGAGCAGCATGATGCAAGAAATGGTTCGAATGCAATCTATGATGTTGCAGGCGGTACTCAACAAACCATGAACTGTTTAAAAATATGTTTCTGGAACGCAAACGGCTTACGCCAACACAAAAATGAACTCGAGTACTTCTTGAAGAACCAACAAATTGATGTCATGATGGTTTCAGAAACTCATTTAACAACAAATAGCTTTTTTAAAATCAATGGCTATATATTATATGACACTAAAGACCCCCGTGGCAGAGCATGGGGTGGTTCAGCAATACTAATAAGGGCTCGAATTAAACATCATTTACTGTGTGATTTTTGTGAGGACTACCTTCAAGCAACAAACATCTGTATTGAAGAATATCATCAAAACTTTGTTATTTCTTCGATTTATTCACCTCCTAGATTTCAAATATCAGAGAGTCAATATATCAACTTTATATCAACTTTAACTTCAACAAAAAATACCTGACGTTATTGATTTTGGCGTGACTAAAGGTATTTCGAGAGAAATGATTAAGGTTGAAGCGTCACTCGAATTATCCTCAGATCATTCACCCACTATTGTCTATATATGGAATCAGCAAAATATCGTGTCGCCAACAACTTGCACAAGCATTTTTTATTTATTTATTTATTTATTTAAGGTCTACGGATAAAATCCTTGCAGACCGTTTAATCTAATAATAGTAATTACAATAGTATTTTATTCACAATTATTGAGATGTAAAATTATATTACGCTTTATGACATTTACGTTTACAGAGAAATCAATTAGAAAATATAGTTCGTTAAATGTTTTACATAATCCTCTTAAAGAATCAGCGTTAGCATAATTAGTATGAAGACCTTTTAAGTAAATTGGAATGAAATTCCGAGTTGACCGCTGTGGCACATTGAAGTTAATATTACTTAATAAAAAGTCAGAAGAAACAGCTCCATTAATCAAATTAAGTAGAAATGAAGCATTTAGCATAGTTCTTCTACTTTGCAAGGTTGGTAGCTTTATTATTGAAAGCCTAACAGTATATGATGAGAGAACAACATCAGGATTCCATCTAGAGTTGCCCAAACAGAAGAGAAGAAACTGTTTCTGTACAGATTCAATATTTTGAATATAACATTCAGCGTCAGGGTCCCAAACAACAGATCCATATTCCAAGACTGGTCTAACCAAAGATGTATATAGACGTTTGGTAATGGTTGGATCCGTAAATTCCTTCGCCCATCGTTTAATAAATGCAAGCACACCACGAGCTTTATTGACGATCATGCTAATGTGTTTATTAAAGTTTAGCTTCGGATCAAGAAGGATACCGAGATCTAGGAATTCTGTGACGAACTCAAGTTGATGAATGCCCAAAAAAAATGTATATATACTATTATCGGTTCTCGTAAAACGCATATGTTTACATTTCGAAAAGTTAAGTACCATCAGATTAAGTAAACACCACTGAAAAAATGCATCCAAATCGTGTTGTAGCAAACTTCTATCGCTGTCAAGGCCGTAGCTTATAAATATCTTCACGTCGTCTGCATACATTAAGATATTACAATTTTTAATCACACATGGTAAATCATTTAAGAAGAGAGAAAATAAAATTGGACCAAGATGGCTGCCTTGAGGTACTCCAGAGGTCACATTTATATGATTAGAAATGATATTATTAAAGAGGACGTTCTGTTTTCGGTGAGTTAAATAAGATTCAATCCACATTAAACTCAGTTCTATAAATCCCATCTTATGAAGTTTTATCAGCAGCAATTTGTGGTTGATTTTGTCAAAAGCCTTACTAAAATCAGTGTAGATACAATCAATTGATCTTCTTTGACTAAATTCACGATTAACTAAAGTAGTAAGCTCTAAGATATTTGTAACAGTAGAACGACCTTTTCTAAAACCATGTTGAAAAGGGGATAGTAAGGAAGATATTTGATGAAGAAGATTATCCGCAACGCATTTTTCAAATAGCTTGGGAATTGCACTGAGCTTTGCTATACCTCTGTAGTTTGTAACTTTCGATTTACTTCCAGACTTAAATAAAGGTATAATAAAAGAATCTTTCCAAAATTGAGGAAAATAGCCAGTTTTTAAAGAGGTATTAAAAATTATGCTTAATGGAGTGGCTAGTGAATGTGCGCAGTTCTTTAAGACACAACTAGGGATACCATCAGGACCACTATGGACTGAAGATTTAACCGATTTTAAAGCAATAAGTATCTGCGATGTGTATATTGGAGAAAAGTAAATTGATTGGTGTTGCTCAATTGGATGATGGTATTCATTGAAGTTGTATTGGGCATCTGAATATGTTGAAGAAAAAAACGTAGCAAAGAAGTTACTTATTATCAAATCGTCACTAGACTCTTGATCGGCATACCTCATGACATTAGGAATGCCACCGGATTTTCTTTTTTCATTCACAAATTTGTAAAATGATTTTGGATCGGATTTAAAATTTTGCTTCATGTGATACATATAATTCTTGTAAAGATTCATATTTAATAAGTTATATTCAGCACGGGCAAAAGAAAACATTGCATAATCAGACAGCGAGCCAGTTTTTTTGTATATTTTAAAGCGTTTATTTTTGTTATTTTTACGTCTGGATAGTTCTTTTGTACACCAAGGAGGACCGGATTTCCTGCGTATTATTACTTTTGGAACGCAATGATTGAAAAGTTTTGTTATTGTTTCGTAAAATGTTGATGTCATAGAATCAATAGCTTCAGGAGTATTAAATGAAATGGATAGCAAATCGTGCCAGTTTGTGTTGAGTAAAAAATAATTTAAATCATCATAGTTGAATTTCTTAAAACAGAAAACCTTAACCTTTCGACTTGAAGATACAGATTTAGTGTTAATTGGAACATTTACGCCAACTTCAAGAGTAGGGTGATAGCGGTCTTCAGGTGTGGTAATCGGATCAGAACGAAGTACTGAGCATTCAGCTGGTTCATTCGTGAACACCAAATCCAATAATTTCTCATTAGAGTTGTAAACATCATTAATTTGGGAGAGGCATAGATCGTTAAGGTTATTTAAAAATTCCATCATCCAGTCGTCAGCTTTTGTAGGAGTTAATATGTAAGAATCAGCTAAAAATTTCCACGAAACTTTAGGTAAATTAAAATCACCAAAGACAAGAAGAAGGTCTCCTGGTTTAGATAAAGTTGCAATTGATTCAATTAACGAAGCATGCATTGTGTAGGCATATTGATTATTTTGGTTGGGAGGAATATAGGAACAGGTAATAAAGATTTGTTTATTATTATTATTATTATATTTTATACGAGCAGCGATGAATTCAATGCCATCAGGAATATTGCACTTTATCGCTTCAGATGAAAGCTTGGAAGATATTGCTAATAAGACTCCACCACCAATTGTGTCAGTTTCTCTATCCAGTCTATAAATATTAAAATTACTGCAAAGAATTTCACTGTTGAGTATATATTTATTTAGCCAAGTTTCGGTAAATATAATAACATGGTGGCTAAATGTGAAACTATCAATATAGAGATTAGATAGTTTTGTATTTAGGCCACGAACATTTTGGTATAAGATAAAGAGTTGGTTATCAATTTCCGATATCAGTTTTTTTGGTTTGATGGCACAGATGAAGGAAGACGGGCTATATTATTTCTCCTTTGTCTAACTTTTTGTTCATATTCCCTTACATAAGTGTTATCCGGCCAGAAACAAGGATCAATTATTTTACTAAATATATTAGATGAAACAGTTATCTTGAAAGATGTTATGCTTCTTGGTTGGGAATATGAAAATTTATAAGTTATAATTTCATCATCTAAGTTCAGTTTAGTATTTATATAGTAATTGATATCTTCAATCGTTGTTTCAGAAGCAAAACGGGATACGAATACATGTTTTTTAGGAGGTAAAACACGTAATTCTCGGGGAGCATTTGTACTTCCGGAATTTTCAGGAATCGGATTTTTGATCACATCCGAAAATAATGGTTTAACAGAGGCCTTATTGCTATTAGCCAGGGTAGATGGTGTAGGAATTACCTCCATACTCATATGAGGAGTATTAACAACAGTGTTACCCTTGCTTGCAATTCTAGCAGACTTACGTCTGGGGGATGATTGTGATGGAGAAAATTGTTGTGACGAAGGTTGTTGTAAAGATGTCTGCTGTTGTAACGGTTGTTGATACGACTTTGGAGGGGATTTGTAATTATCAAGTGATGTAAACTTTTCAAACAGGTTTCCAAATTCAGTGACACGCTCGGAAAGTTTAGAAACATCTTTCTGTATTCCAAGAAAAACGGATTTCCTTTCTTGGAAAAATTTGTAAAAGTCAATACTAATTTTTTTACAATTAGTACACCGCCAGTTCAAACTATCATGTTTTTGCGTAGCTTCTGCAGCCAGTGTTGGTATGCCACTGCATTTAAAGTGCATTAGACCATGGCATAACCAGCAGGTTAACATTCGTTCATCAGGATTAGAGATGGAGCATTTACTATTCAAGCAATCCATTGAGATTATTACAAGCAAAAGAAAATACTAATGGCAACACTGATTATGTATGTAAGTTTAAAATTAACGGAATAAATTGATGGTAATGTAAAATAAGAAATTCAAAGCAGTGACTGCGAAACTGTATGAACAGCTGGATCAAATGAAAGAGCGCGAATATTGTTTTTGTTGGTGTCTTCTTGTTTTATTTTCAAGTTTGTTTATGATTGTTGTTGGTAATTTTAGTTTTATTTTTAACAAAAGTTATTGAAGAGTAAGAGATTATTGTATATTGTTTTGTAAGTGTCTTCTTTTTATTTTCAACTTTGTTTATAATTGTTGTTGCTAATTTTAGTCTTGTTTTTTGTCAAAAAAGAGTTATTAAAAAGGTAAGTTTATTTTAATTTCAATTTATTCACGCAAAATTCAATGTTTTTGTAATAAATAATATGTCCATTTAAAGGGAAAATCACACTTTTTTGATTAAAACACTACGTGTTGTAAAACAGTATATATTACAGATAATTTAATATAAAAATAAGAGCCACAGTAAAATACGTGTAATCTTGTTAAACGATGGCCGCTATATTGGTTGAAATATAGAAAGTATCTCAGTACTCATTGTTCGGAAAACATACCGCTAAGAACACCAGAAGATGTGGACCAGAGTCTAATTTATTTTGATCAAAACCTTAAATCAGCTGCCCAACATGCGACAGAAACCAGACAACCAGCTAGATACAATCAAATTTACTTTGTAGATGTCGAGCGGCTCTTGGCTGAAAAAAGAAAAATTAGAAGAGAGTGGCAAGCACACAGATCTCCTCAACTCAAATCTAGACTTAAAGATTGCACGAAACGACTAAGACAGCTGCTAGAATCTCGAAGAGTAGCAGCTCTGAAAAATTACTTGGAAGACCTCGGTGTAACTGCTCAATCAGATTATTCATTATGGCGTGCATGTAGGAACCTTAGAAGACCGGTTGTACGTAAGCCCCCCTTGCGAACTTCTTGTGGAGACTGGGCAAGGAATGATACCGAAAAAGGCAATTTGTTTGTTGGACATTTGAAGAAGGTTTTCACCCCAAATGTATGTACTGATATAGCTGAGTTACCATCAGTAGAGACTAGTGCCGTAGTACCCCTAAGATTTGAATTTCGCGATATTGAAAGGGCAATAGCAGATTTAAACATCAAAAAAGCCCCTGGCGTTGATAAAACAAGTAACAAGATGTTAGTTGAGTTGCCCCGTATAGGTCGCAGAATTATTCTGTTTGTTTTTAATGCCATCTTACGTCTTGAGTACTTTCCCACAGAGTGGAAGGTCTCTTTGATAACTATGATTCCTAAACCAGGAAAAGACCACACAAAAGTAGAACCATACAGACCTATAAGCCTTTTATCAAACGTGTCAAAGTTATTTGAGAGAATATTAATAACTAAGCTGAATCCAATTCTTAGCGCGAAAGGATGCATTCCGAACCATCAATTCGGCTTCAGAAAACCACATAGTACGATCCAACAAACACACAGATTAGTAAATGTAATTAAAACGACCTTTGAAGAGAAAAAATACTGTTCTGCGCTCTTTATCGACGTTTCTCAAGCATTCGATAAGGTTTGGCACGAAGGCCTAATATTTAAGCTAAAGCTGAACTTGCCCGAAAACTTGTATAAGCTCTTAAAAGATTATTTAACGAATCGCAAGTTTTTATTAAAAGAAGGTGACTTTTTAAGCTCGCCACAGCTCATTGAAGCCGGAGTTCCCCAAGGTAGTATTTTGGGACCAATTTTATATTTACTGTACACATCGGATATGCCAATTAGCACCCTAGTCCACACATCAACTTTTGCAGATGACACAGCTTTCTTAAGTATTCATGAAAGTGCCCAAGAAGCATCACAAATTTTACAAGACCACATACTCAATTTGGAAAAATGGCTAGAAAAATGGAGAATAAAAGTGAATGAACAAAAATGCACTCATATAACTTTCACACTGCGTAGGGACTCATGCCCTCCTATTCGCATAAATAACCAAATGATACCACAGCTTTCAGACGTTAAATACCTGGGTATACATCTTGACCGTCGCCTTACTTGGAAAAGCCACATTGACTTCAAGTTATCACAAATGAAACTAAAAGTAGTACAACTAAATTGGCTTATTGGCAGAAACTCCACCCTGAGCTTAGATTGTAAACTTCTACTGTACAAGTCGGTCCTCAAACCAATTTGGTGCTATGGGATTCAGTTATGGGGCACTGCCTCAGCCAGCAATGTAGAAAAAATTCAAAGGCGCCAAAATAAGATTTTACGTATTATTACATCTGCTCCCTGGTATATAAAAAATTCAAACATCCACAAAGACTTAAACATGCTATCAG
This sequence comes from Phasia obesa, assembly GCA_949628195.1. Lineage (NCBI taxonomy): Eukaryota > Metazoa > Arthropoda > Insecta > Diptera > Tachinidae > Phasia > Phasia obesa. The sequence continues at coordinate 76,923,420 of OX451217.1, read as the reverse complement.
TTAAAGCAGAAATAGCGAAACATGCAGTCACATATCTAAAGAGGCTTGAATCTCATCCAAACCCTTTGGCGCGTAACATGCTGAATGAACCTGGTTACATTCGACTAAAAAGAAGAGACACTGCTTTTCTTGGCCGTACATTAGAGGGATGACCCGCAAATGATTTCAAAATCCGTGAAACAAACATTATTTTTGTCTAGCACTGGCTGGACTTAAAAAGAATATTTTATTTTAGACTTAAGATACGAGTAATTATTGTTAGTTCAAAAATATTGAAGATACAATAAATAAATTATGAAAACAAAAAAAAAAAAAAAATTTGTGCCATCTGTTGCGCAATTTTGTTTCAAATATCCATCCCACTTTCAAAAATAAAAGGTGCGCAATCGTGTTTTAAATATCCCAGATTTAAACCAATTATTTCAGTACCTTTAAACCGTAAATTCCTTACATTGACTGCTTTTTCTTCAATTTGTCTTGGAAATGAGATATTTTTGCGGGATAAAAGTATCCTATATTGGATTCAGGATTCTAATGTACCTCCACAAAATTTTGTTAAAATCCATCCAGTAGTTTTTACGAGGTGCGAAAGTAAATCAGGCAGACAGACAGACAAACAGACGAAAATAAGTTCCTATTTGATTATATGTATAGATATCGTTTTGATGTACACTGAACCAAAAAATTACCCAAATACTGTAAATTACCTAAATTCTGTAAATTACCTAAATTCTGTATACAGCCAACAAACTTTTTAGTCAAATCTACAGACGATTTTCTTTTTTTATTTTCGATAATCTGAAAATAAAACTGTACACTCAAACAACAGTTTCTACATAAATACCTAATAAAATATCTCTATGTTTTTTTTTTTTTTTTCAAGAAGAAAGTCTTATTATTTTAATAAGGAAAACCTTTTTGAAAAAATCAAGAAGGAAACTCAGGGGTTTTATTAGGTATTCTTCTTGATTTTTTCGTCTTGATTTTTTCAGGCTATTATTAAATATAAAAATAAAAAAATAAGTTTATAAAGATTTTTTTGCATTTTCTTTGAAATTTTTCTCATGTAACTTAGGGCTTTTGGAAAATCATGTGACGTCTTCAATGAATGAAAATTATATACCGAAAAACTATTTTATGTTTGGAAACCAAAGTCTCTATGTTGGCTAATGGAAATGAAATAATAAACAAACTAATGTTATCAAGATGATATCCTTTTTAAAAAAATTAAGAAGCTAATGAAATCAATAAAAAATACTTTTTTGGAAAATTCAAGTAGGTAAGGTAATGAAATCAATAGAAAATCCCTATTTTATACAATTCAGAAGAAAACCTAATAGAATCAAAAAGTTTTTCTTTATGGATTTTTTTTTGGTCCTAACAATGGGTAAAAAAAATTGTGAATAACAAGTTTTCTTATTGATTTAATGGTATTTCCTTCTTGATAAAATTAAAAGGACTACCCACTAAACCAAATGTTTCGATTTTTTCTGAAGTCAGACTTGTCGTAAGGAATTCATTAGGACATTTCGGTAGTTTGTCTGAAATCAGATTTGTCGTGACGAATTCGTTAAGATATTTCAGTAGTTCGTATGAACAAAAAAATGTATCAAACTTTGATTTATATGTAAGAACATAAAAGCCAAAATTGTATTAAATAAAAAATAATTTTAAGGAAGACGAAAATATTAAATAAATACATGCAAGATGGATTATTGAATTATTTAGGGTAAAGTATTACCTTGAATACCAAATCGTTTACTAATCAATATATTCACTCAACTTTCAGAGAACAAAGTTCTAGTTTATACGAAGGTACTGACAGAAAATCATGTCGTTGCGATTTCGTACCTAAATGTCTTTGCGATTTCCTACCTAAATATCGTTACGATTTCTTAAATAGATATCGTTACGATTTCGTTCCTACATATCGTTACGAAGTCATGTCAACACTTTCATATAAAAATCGGTACGATTTCGGTAATATTGCTGTGCCGAAATCGGAAGATTTTGTCAAACAGTCGTTTCGAATTCTTTACGAAATCGGAACATTTAGTTTGGTGGGTTACCACATGAAAATAATAGAAATCCCTTTGGAAATATCCTCTTTTCTTTTTGCTAGGATACCCCTTAACCTAAAGGCGTTTCATAGAGAAAATCTTATTGATTTATTAATGCTTTTTTAGTTTATTCCTCTTTTAGAAAATAAACGAATAAGGCTTGCAGTTAACGTTGGCAGCACTTGATGGTAGTTTAATTAATTTTTTGGTAACGCACATAATTTTTCTGAAGTTAAATTTATAGAAATTTCTTCTATTTTACAGCACTTTCATTTTGAATTTTTTTTAACCTTAAATTTTCTTCAAAAATAAAATAAGAAAATTGCTTAATCAACGGATAAATTAGTTACATTAACTTAAGGAGGTAAATTTAACTAATTTTATGGGTTGGTTCTCGTAGAATGTTTTACTACTGTTGAAACTAAATATTTGTTAATTTAACAGAATTTTATTTAAAATTTTATTTTCATTTAGATATTCTACTAATTTTTTTCGTTACTATTACCTACGATATTCGGTTCAGTGTACTGGGGTATAGTAATAAATAAGTCAAACGCTTTGCCTGTCTGAGCCTTGTTAAAGCTTCCCAGGGCTGCGTCGTTTGTGTAACTTTTTGTGGGAAGTTTTCACGTCAAAAAGTGTTAAACAAAAAATTCCAGCGTTTCTCGATTTTTTAGTAAAAAAGTGTTTTTGTATTTCAGTGCGAAACACTGGAAATATTCTAGCAAAAACAACCAAACAAAAGGAGCCGAAAGAAAAGTTTAAAAAATTAAAAAGCATATAGGTTTTTGGGCAAAACCCGGTGGATAGCGTTATAGCAACGCACTAAATTAAAAAATGGTGGTTACGCCTGGCTGATGTAGTAGCATGGAGTAAGTTCACTCACCATCACGCAATCCACATGTCGACGTACTAGGAAAAAGAAAGAAAATAAAAAAAATTGATCATTGTGAAATATTTAATTTTAATTTTTCTTATATTCTCCCAATGAACAGATCTCACATGATGGAGTGCTGCTTGACCTGCACTCCATCACTATAGTAAATGTGTCCTTTGTGTTTTCATTTACCCTTAATTCTAGAAGTAGGCTTAAAATTTTCCTCACTTATCTTTTATTTAAATTATCCATATTCTTTACTGTATATACAGGAACATAAATTACTCCGCCATTACGCAGCGGTTCGTCCGTCAAGACCGATTCTTGTGCGGTATTCCGCACACTGGCTTTGGGATAGGTTGCCCCGGAGACGCAGCTTGGAAGCGATGCTATTTTTAGAGTTACAGGAACCAGTTGTCTTCTTAGCATATCCAGAAGATATATCAAAGAAGAGTTTTGGTCAGCTCAATACCTACATGCCTTTTTAGTGCAGCTTGGCTATTCAACATTACCTAGCATAAAAAATAAATTTTTTGTAAAATCATTACTCTTCTTATATAACACTGGGAAGTTTAATTTTGATGTTTCATTAAAAACAAAAAAAAAAGGCTCGAAAAATAATTCCAAAAGTGTACCATTGATATAAATTTTTTTTAATACAAGCAAGCAACCTTAAACATTTCTTCCAACGATACTTCTATACACAAATTCGTACATATTCATTTGAATGTACTTTAAAAATAAAATAAAGTACATATATACACGGCTACTATGTACTTAAAAAATACATTAATGCGAAGCACACAAAATAAATGCGATAATGAAAACTATCGTAATTTATAGGAAAGTTTTATTTTGTAAGTAAGAAAGAAAAACATGTAATTCGATTGTTTTGGTATCAAACGTACTACGTACTTGATTTACAATGCTTTTGGGTTTAACTGTACAAAACACACACACGCAACCGTAATATTTAACCTTTTATATATTGAGCCAGTGTATGTGGACGAAAATAACTAAACCTGAAAGATCTTTAATTCAAGAATGAAATTACTGTATTTAAAAGCAAAAATCCTAATTAAACAAAGAGAGAAAACTTCATTGAAACTTTACAAATAATCTGAAAAAATATTTATTTCAATATGGTTCGGGAGAATTATTATCAGTCGCTTTTTAATATTGGTAAATGCACCAGTTCCCATATTTTAATGATAAGAAAAGTTCAATGTAATTTGTATTAGGTGCTGCCTATTGAAAGCTATGATGTTTTCGCACCTTTCTCGTTGTTTATGGGTGACATTCCAAGGTTACTGCCCAGTCAATTTTTAATATCTGATTCTCTTGAAGTGAAGCGTATTCCTGGTAGGCGTTGTATATCGAACGAAACAAATAAAATTCCCTAAGGACAAAGTTTGGCTTATACAGCCACCAGCTGTAAAATTTCGCAGTTACTATTTTCAAAACAGTGTTAAACTGCTGGCGCGAAATGAGGCAAATCACTGTCATGAGAAAAATTTATGAACCCGCATCTAGTCACTTTTAGAGATGGCCTTCAAAAAGCGGGATTAAAGGTAAAGAGTGTCGAAAATCTCAGAAATCGAGAACGTGTCCCTCAACCACTATTTCGCGTTGCACGGGAATATCAGAATAAAAATGAAAACGAAAGAACGGGAACCTCATAAGCGATCACGACCTGTCCTGTGTCTAAATTGCCAAGAATATGGTCATACTAGGGCTTACTGCAAGTTGCTTCGGTTTGCGTGTTGTGTGGCGAGCTACATTGTTCCGCTCAATCGAGGGACGACTCGAAGGTTAAAAAATGTAGCAATTGCGGTGGAAATCACACTGCTAACTACAGAGGCTGTCCAATTTTTTCCAAGGTAAGGAAAACCACTCAAAAAATAAACACTCCTCCTAAGCACCCACAATATCGAGCAAATGCTCATTATTCTCAGTTAGCTCATCCAACAACCCAAAATGTTTCATACGGATATGTTAAAATCCAATCATAATTCAGTACACAAAGCGACACCGACAACCAATTCTACTCCAAATTTGCACCCAGAACCTAAAGAACAAACACAATCTGGTAACTATAATCGTCTCGAAGCAAGCATAGGGATAAGCATAGTGCATTCCTTAAACAGTTTTATGAACTCTATGAGCAGCATGATGCAAGGAATGGTTCGCATGAAATCTATGATGTTACAGGCGTTACTTAACAAATCATGAACTGTTTAAAAATATGTTTCTGGAACGCAAACGGCTTAAACCAATATAAAAATGAACTCGAGTACTTTCTTTACAATCAACAAATTGATGTCATGCTGATTTCAGAGACTCACTTAACAATAAACATCTTTTTTAAAATTAATGGCTATATATTACATGATACTAAGGACCGGCGCAGAAGAGCATGTGGTGGATTGGCAATACTCATAAAGGCCACAATCAAACTTTATTTACTGTGTGACTTTTGTGAGGATTACCTTCAAGCAACAAATATCTGCCTTAAAGAATTTCATCAAAACTTAGTTATTTCTTCAATTTATTCACCTCCTAGATTTCAAGTATCAGAGAGTCAATATAGCGACTTCTTCAAATCACTAGGTCCCTGTTTTATAGCATCAGGCGACTACAACGCTAAACATACGTTTTTGGGATCACGCCTAATAAATACAAAAGGCCGTGTTTTATTTAATACAATTTCAAAAATGCGTCTGAATGTGATATTGAGTGGACAACCCACCTTTTGTCCTATTGATCGGCAAAAAATACAGGATGTTATTGATTTTGGCATGATTAAGGGTATTCCGAGAGAAATGCTTAAAGTTGAAGCGTCATTCGAATTATCCTATGATCATTCACCCACTATTGTCTATATATGGAACCAGCAAAATATTGTGTCACCAACAACTAGCACAAGCATTAATTGGTTGAAATATAGAAAGTATCTCAGTACTCATTGTTCGGAAAACATATCGCTAAGAACACCTGAAGACGCAGAGCGGAGTCTTATTGAATTTGACCAAAACCTTAAATCCTGCTGCCCAACATGCAACAGTAACTCGACAATCCGCTAGATTAAATCAAATTTATTCTGTAGATGTCGAGCGGCTCTTGGCTGAAAAAAGAAAATTCGAAGAGTGTGGCAATCACACAGATCTCTTGAAGTGAAATCTAGACTTAAAGATTGCACGAAACGTCTAAGAGAGCTACTAGAATCTCAAAGAGTAGCATCCCTGAAAAACTATTTAAAAGACCTTGACCCAACTCCTCAATCAGATTATTCAATATGGCGTGCGTGTAGAAACCTTAAAAGATCAGTCGTAAGCTTCCCTTGCGATTGTATTGTGGAGACTGGGCAAGAAATAATACCGAAAAGGTCAATTTATTTGTTGAACATTTGAAAAAGGTTTTCACTCCAAATATGTGTACTGATATAGCTGAGTTGCCACCAATACAGACTAGTGCCGAAGTACACATAAGCTTTAAATTTAGCGATATTGCAAGAGCAATAACGGATTTAAACACCCTGCCGTTGATAAAACCAATAACAAGATGTTATTTGAGTTGCCCCGTATAGGTCACAGAATTATTCTTTTCGTTTTTAATGCCATCTTAATGCCATCTTACGAGTACTTTCCCACAGAATCAAAGATTGGATTACTATCATTCCTAAACCAGGAAAAGACCACACAAAAGTAGAATCATACAGACCTATAAGCCTTTTATCCAATGTGTCAAAGTTGTTTGAGATTAATAACTAAGCTGAATCCAATTCTTAGCTAGAAAGGATGTATAAATTCGGCTTCAGAAAACAACATAGCACGATCCAACAAACACACATATTATTATATGTAATTAAAAAGTCCTTTGAAGAAAGAAAATACTGTTCTGCGCTTTTTATCGATGTTTCTCAAGCATTCCATAAGGTTTAACATGAAGGCCTAATATATAAATTAAAGCTGAACTTGCCCGAAAACTTTTATAAGCATTTAAAAAAATATATAAACAATCGACAATTTTTACTAAATAAAAGAGGGTGATTTTTTAAGCTCGCCACAGCTCATTGAAGCTGGAGTTTCCGAGGGTAGTATTTTGGGACCAATTTTATATTAATTATACACATTTATATTATATTAATTAGTACCCGAGTCCAAACATAAACATTTGCTGATGACACAGCTTTTTTAAGTATTCATGAAAGCGCCCAAGTAGCACTACTTTTACAAGACCATATACTCAAATTGGAAAAAAGGTTGGAAAAATGGTTGGAAAAATGGAGAACAAAGGCTAATGATTATAAAATGTATTCAGATAACTTTCACACTCCTTATGGACCATGCCCTCATATTCGCATAAATAACCATATGATACCGCAGCTGTCAGACGTTAAATACCTGGGTATACATCTTGACATCAAATGATATTAAAAGCAGTACAACTAAATTGGCTTATTGGCAGAAACTCCACCCTAAGCTTATATTGTAAACTTTTACTCTACAAGTCGATCCTCAAACCAATTTGGTGATATGGCATTCAATTATGGGGTACTGCCTCAGCTACCAATGAAGAATAAATGCAAAGGCGCCAAAATAAGATTCTACGTACGACTACAGTTGCTCCCTGCTATATAAAAAACTCGAACATCAACAGAGACCTAAACATGGCATCGGTCAAAGCAGAAATAGCGAAACATGCAGTAACGTATCTAAAGAAGTTTGAATCTCATCCAAACCCCTTGGCGCGTAACATTCTAAATGAACCTGGTTACATTCGACTCAAAAGAAGAGATAATGCTTTTCTTGGCCGTACATCAAATGATTGCAAAAACCGTGAAATAAACATTTTTATTGTGTAGCAAAAATATTGAAGATACAATAAATAATAAATGAACTAAAAAAAAAATCTAGTCACTTTTCATTTGCGATTAATTCTCTATTTATGCGGATCGATTATGTTCGATACAGATCTACCGTAATCGTTTTACCCTTTTGAGTGTTATAGATTTGCATCCTTTTGGTCCCAGCGAATAAAGCGGATTACCATTGCGCAATGGTTATTTTGTTATAATGTCGATGTTCCTAGTTTTCTGTGCTTAACAGACAAGATATTAGGCCACATGAACATTTTTGTTCATTTATTTTTACTCTAAATTTTCTCAACCACATCTTCAAATGATTTATGTGTCGACGACGATTTTGTCGTATTGGTTTTCATTAATGATTTGAAAAACACGATTTAATTAAAAACGGAAAAATAAAATAACAAATTCAAACCAAATCGAAAAATTAACTAAATAAATTAAAAGAAAGAAATCCTTCCCTTGCAAGAGGATTCCAAAGAGGATGTACCCCTCGTGGGATGGTTTTGCTATTGGATTAAATGCCCTTGGCCCTCCAAGAAAATTGACAGCTGACGCTAAGCCTACTGGGTGTGGAATTAATAAACAATTTATATTTAGCCCCCTGGAAGAAGCTGCAGCAAATCTGCTACAAAAACACCTTGAACAAGTAGGCGCCGTTCAAGGAATACAGTACGGAAATCTTGTCAATCAGTTAGAAAATCCAGAGAGTGCAACAAGCGAAAATATTCAACGTTGAACTGTGGACTTAACAAAAAAAAAATTAAAAGTATATCCGGACCAAACAGTCAGCATTCAACTCCAGTTAATATTTTTCTGCAAAAAGAAAAAGATTATAGTTAAAAAAAATAAAATTAGTCAAGTGCGAGTTAGACTCACACACGTAGGGTTCCGTACTATGTACAACTTTAAAAATTCAAGTTGTTAATTTTTAATTTTAAAATTAAAGTCATAATTGCATCACTGTTCGAACACCCTTTAAATTTTAGCAATTTTTGTTATATCGGCACACTATCTATAAAAATATACACGCGCCTACCTATTTCGTTTCAAAAAATAAGGTAATATACGTGAAAAACATGTCACTGATGGAACACCTTTTAGATATTAGTAATTGTTACAACGGCCGAAGTACAACATCTACTGTAAACATTTAAAGAGACTACCTATTACGGTTCAAAAAATAAGGCTATTTACGTACAAATCATGTCGCTGTCGGAACACCCTTTAATTTTTTTATTTGCTATAGCAGCCATGGCAATTCTCTTTCCATGAATATATCAAGAGTATACCTATTACTATTAAACAAATAAGTTACTATAAGTGAAAAACATGTCACAGTCAGAAAACCTTATAATTTTTAGTAATTGTCATAACGGCCATGGCAATACATCTTCTATACATTTAGGAAGAGGTCACATATTACGGTTCAAAAATATATATATATATATATATATATATATATATATATATATATATATATATATATATATATATATATAGGTGTATTTTATTTGACTCAAATTGTCAATAATCCATCGACGTCGTTATAATACAATTAGGGAATACCAAATTACAATCGAATTGATGACGACGTCTATACAAAATGATATCACCCCAAAAGTGACGACGATGTCGACGACACCAAATAGGTAAACGAAAATTATATCAAATCAATGGACTAATTTTATGAGTTGTTTTTCTAAGAATGTGTTAAATTTAAATTTTTGTTAATTTAGTAGAATTTTATTTAAAATTTTATAAATATATAAAATTTTATTATATATAGGTATATAGATTTAAATAAAAATTAAGTTGATTTAACTATTTTTATCGTTAATGTTCGACTATTTTTTTTTTTTCGTTAATAATACCTACGAAATTTGGTTCAGTGAATGCTTTATTCTAAATATTGAGTGAAAAAACGTAACTTCATTTAAACAATTTTTTTTTTAACAACCAAAAACCTTTTCCAATTTACTTAAACAATCGCTTAAGCTAAAACCACTTTCATTACATTTGCAGTTATTTAGTCTTTGGAGTTCTTTTTTACCAATACTTGTAAACTGTATCGATAAATACTTAAACTTAATTTCGTATCGAATAAATAAAAGTACATTTAAACGATTTGTTAGCTTTTTTTTGGAAAGATTTTGTCTTCCTTTTCCTTGCAATAAGAAACAAATATTAAATACTTCTCAGAGTTCTATTTGGCATTTGTTTATTGAAATATTGCATTTTATTTTCCATTGAGAATAAAACAACAAAAATAAGGACAACAACAACTTAAGATGTAGATGAAATCCTTGAACCATATTCTTTTTAGTGTTTCCTACAATTTGTAACTAAGGTTTGCATATAAAAAGCAATTGAGTGCAGTATTTAGACAGAGATTTCAGAAAAAAAAATTTATGTTCATTTTGTACTTTTATCAAAGTTCGGAGATGTCCTATCTTCGCATATATGTGTTGCATTTAAATTTACAAATATGAAGTAAATTAAAATTTTTTTAATATTCAGCTTCGCCCGTAGCAATCAGTTATAGTGTTTTTTTTGTATATAAATTGGTAAAAATGCAACCTTATTGTTTTCACTACAATGTCCGTCAAAGCATTCTATATCTGAAAGCACAATAGGTAGGCTCTTGAAGTTGTATAAATATCGCTGCTATCACAAAAAATAATAAAATTAAAGGATGACGCGTTTTTTGATAAAACTGAAAGGGTGTTCCCTAAATCAAATACAAATTTTATTCAATTAGCTATTTGGCAGTAAGTTTTTCATATTTTGTAATTATTTTAAAACAGCGCCATCTGTTGCGCAACCGTGTTTAAAATATCCCGCTTTCAAAAAATAAAAGATGCGTTCGGGAAAAAAGTATCCTATATTGGATTAAGGATACTAAGGCAGTTTTTATATGAACACAGACAGAAAGACAAGCAGACAGGAAATTAGTTACTATTTCAATATATTTATAGAGGCAGACACTTGAAATTTAGACAGGGTGTGTAGTACTATACTCGCTATAAAATCAAGTACAAAAAGCAATTGACATACATGTGCTTATCTTTTGAAATGTAACAAGCAGCCATGTAAAATTTTTCAAAGCAAGTAATATCCACATAATATTAAAAACTAAAGGGACCATAAAAAACATCAATGCCAATTCTGTATTCCCTAACAGTGTTGTGACCATAGATAACACACAGATAGTTAACTGATGTGTCAAAAACCTAAGTCTAAAAATGTATTGGTAGACAAATTTGTATTAGTGTTGGCTTTTAAAAATATTTCTCCACAGCAACTAAATCAACAATCAATTTTAGATGCTTAAATTAAATATTTCTTTTGTTTTAAAATAAAAATATGAATCTTGTATTTTTGCTAATATATTCATGTGTGAAAAACGTTGGATTGAATACTAATTTTAATTATTTATTATTCTGTATTGAAAATTATCATCCCCTAAAAGACAAAAAAATACAATACTGTGAAGAAATAAATTTCACCTAACAAATGTCAACAAAATTTAATTAATTTTTTGTGAAAAACTTAAAAATACAATAAATAGTGAATACAAATATTTTCTATTTCCGATAGACAGAGGACATCTTAAAGAAAGCTTAAACATATTTAAATTACCTGATGAAAAGTTAATGTTAAATTAAAAGTCGCCAATGATGTCGAAGATTTTGTCTGAAACTCTGAATGCCTTGAAAAGGAAAGGTAATCCAGTATGGACGAAGATGGACATGATACATAAATAATAAAACATAAATAATAAACAAATAATTGCATATTTTGATGGATGGAACTCACATATAAAAAACATCAAACAGTATTTTAACCATAAAGGAAATTTTTTAATTTGAACAAATAATTTAAATAAAACAAAAATAAGCAATTCAAATTTTTCGTTAAATATAACAACACATTATATTTAGATATTTCGTTTTTATTCTGTGTATAATTTCTATTATTTTGTTCTACACAACACCAAAAATATCGACGACAATATCAAAGCCAATTTACGGCAAAATACCAAACACATGTTGCCAGTCATTGATAAATGGCAATATTGACAGCGGGAATACCGATTTACAACAAACTTAAAAACCGACGTCGTTTTAGATTGCCATCGCCAAGCAGAATAAGGGTAATTATACTTGTCTTGTAAGAGTAAACAAATGTTCGGCAGATAACGTTTGCCAATCCTGTATATAAAATTTATGGATATTTTTAAATTCAAACCTAAAGAATTAAAAACCCAAAAAGAAATTTCGATTGCAACCTTACTCCAAATATTTGTATGTTTGTCCTTTTGTTATCTCTTTAATATAATTGGCTAATTAAGCCTGGTGCTTGTTGATACTTTATAGCAAGAGCCCCCACACAAACCCCTAAGGGTCTGTGAGCAGACACAATCTCAACGAGAATCTCGCAAAGAGAACAAAACATGTAAAAATTTTAAATCAGTAGCATACCAGCTTTCAACAAGGTAGGTTTGTGTCACTTTGCTAAATATTTAGCAAACCAAAGCATTTTCATTTTAACCATTTTTTTTGGTTGAGGTCCTTTGCTTTATAGCCATCCTAACCACACGTTGACATTTATTAAGAGCTTGGATTATCTCCCATTTGTTTCATGTTGTTCGAAAACACTTTTTTAGTCAAAACCATTACAATATTTTACCCATCTGCCGTACCTTTTGTTCGTCATTACGGTTAGATACCACAACGTAATCGTAAACAAAAACTCAGCCACTAGAGAGAACGAGAGCTATTAGTAAAGTGAAAATTTTTACAGTCGTCAATATGTTACAGCTGCAATCACAGACGCAAAAGTAGTAGAATAAAAGACGAAGATGAATTATTAAAAGTTTTTCATCTTGCTTTTTAATGGCTGTCGTTATACAGCTCTTAAGTGGAACATTTAGTATTGGCAAACCGCATCTAAATGTTCTTTTGTTAAAACCTCAAAACCACAAAAAACATTTAAAAACAACAAAGACTTCAAGAAATACAACTTTATTTCTCTTCAGTTTTAAATAAAAAAGAATATATATGAATTTCACTGATCTTTTTGTATTTTTATGCACACTCAAAGAAAAAACATGACTGCAGTATATTCATATCAATAAAATAGGGAATTCAATTGTGAAATTTTTATAGTCAGAAATATTTTGTACCGCCAAAGTTATAATATTGAAAGAACGCGAATAAGAAAACATAGAACACGAAAAATGTGCTATACAACTAAATAATAACAATTCTAAAATTACATTTATAAAATTAAGTCTTTTATTATTTTTGTAGGGGGGATACCGAAGAAGACCACTAATTTATCGGACCCTTTTCGACCCTCTTCGTTCCTCAATGATTTCTGGTATCCGACTGGAAATTAACGAATACCTTACTTTCATTGAGTCTCGTGCTGTCACTAGCCTTTTACTCTTGACTGTACTGATTTCAGACTTCCTCATCATAGTCTATACATGATACATGTCGAGATTCTTCCTCATCACATAGTGTCTGGTAATTGCTAACATTTGCAGAAGGTTAGGTCTCCACAGCACCTCCATATAATATGTATCTTCTCGTGGTCCAAAGCCTCTTTTATGTTAGCCTTCTTTCAAGCACAGTCTGCAAGTATCGTCTTATCGCGATTTTTAACTTGGCCATATAATACTCGAGAGTCTGTGACCTGTACTAAAGCAGTTAACCATTTGTAGGCACCCATATTATATTGAAGCTACTTTCTGGTCCTCCTGCCAACTTGTGGTTAAAAATTCTAGAGTTTTTAGTGGGAATCGAAGCCAAAACCCCGAACTACTAGCCGACCGAGGCACCCAAAAGTTTAGTCTTAAAAAAATAATTTTATTGAGTATAAAGTTTTATTTTTTTACCAGCAGCCGGGATGACCCTATTCACGTAATTGATTATACCGTAACTAGAGTTTCTTAAGAGGGAATTGAGGTAGTAGTATTTATGATATTTGTTTTAAACCTTTGTACAAAAGTGAAAATAAAGGCCTCTGCAAAAGGAGTTTTTTCCGCGTCGAGCTGTTCTGCTAAAAAAAAACAATTTTCTCTGTAAAGCGTAGTACTGGCCAATCGACAACAAACAGATATGCTCATTACGCGCGTTGTTCGGGAACAAGTTTGCTATTTCATTACAGCACATATAATTATAGTAACGGCAAAACAACGAAACCAAACTCAAATTGAGTCGATGCTCCAGTGAGTCAATAGAGTGGATATCCTAGTGTCACCAGTGAGCAGGCGAGTAGCTCCAGCATAGACCATATATGAAAGGATATGAATAATATAAATAGTAAGAAGATCTTATAGAGTTCAAAAACTTGAAGGCTTCTTTAGAGAATGAATAATATGTTTATTCATATTACTTATAGTCATTGAATACACTTCTGTGTGTAAGCATACAATCTTTTTGAAATGTCCAATGGTTTCTAACGAACTGTTTACATTCTAACATAACAAACCATCATTAGAGTTTTTCATGGCATATTTGTTGATCTTTCTCTACGCCTTGTTCAATTGGTGCTGTGAGCCAAACCATCATGCAGCCAAAATAATCACTGGCGGGCTTCGGTTTTCGCAGAACAGTTCATTAGTCTAAATTGTTTTATTCAGACGAAGTAGATACACTAAAACTTTTCATAAATCGAATTGCACTTTATAGAGGTTGTGTTGAGTTTTAGCCTTCACCTCTATTGACAGCGATGTTACTCTTTTTAGATGTAAACCTCCATTCCGTCCTTAAGGTGGTAGTATAAGTGTTACAAATAAAAATATAATTATTCTGTAATTTCATATTCACTCGAAAACGAAATACTTTTTTATGTGACTGTGAAACTCAGAACACCTGAAATGTTTGTAAACATAAATTATAGAACTGCAACGAAAAGTGATACGCTTTCCTAGGTTTTTTTTTAACGACTCTTGAACCGTAAAAAGCAGACTATTACAAGTTTCTCAGAAGGTATATAACAGTATTTTATAACAAAACCAACTATCCCAGATTAGCTTTGCTAGACCCATTCAGAAAAAGTACAATAAACAATTGAAAGTAAAAGTATGATAAAGCTTTAACTTAAACACGCATGTTTTCTCGAAGAAGCCTACGTCAAATTTAGACAGGGTCACTATTGCAGTTCTCTAGCTATATGATAATTATTTGTAGGCAGGTACCCTGTCCTCCTGTCCTAAGCACCAAGCCTTAAATCGAAAACTCACGTTTCCCGACAATATTTTTCACTATACTAGTTCCTACGTTACATAATAATAAATATTTCCTTTGAATGGGAATTACCATACAGCTAGTCTTCCAACCTAAGAAGTTCCTTGTACAAAATTTCAAGAGTCTACATTTTTGTTTTCCCCTAGACTAATCAGATTAACATGACATTTACTTGTGTAATATTTCAAGACCCTAACTATTATACGCAAAGAAAAAACATAGTTGAGGTAACCATAAACTAAGAGCAACATATTATGGTTAAATTATATAGTTGTAGTTAAACCATATTATTGTTGCACATTCTTCTTCTTAGGTGGCTATTACAGAACATTTGTTCCTGTAGCCGAACGTAAAATAGGATTTCAAGCGCCTCGATCTTCTGCGCTTCTTCTCCAGTTTCTGACACCAAGTTTCGAGATGTCTTCCTCAACTTGATCTTTCCATCGTTGTTTCGGTCTTCCCCTTCTGCGTGAACCGTCACCAGGTTCGTATTCAAATGACTTTCTAGCTGGAGCATCTTCATCCATTCTCACAACATGAACTAGCCAACGCAATCGTTGTAATTTCATACGTTTGACTATGTCTATGTCGGGATACAGCTCATGGTTCATACGACACCGATATTCTCCGCCAACGCAGATTGGTCCATAGATTTTTCGAAGAATTTTTTTCTCAAACACTCCAAGCACAGCATCATCTGCTTTCGCAAGTACCCATGCTTCAGAACCATATAATAGCACGGGTAGTATCAGCGTCTTGTAGAGAGTGATTTTTGTCTCTCGAGAGGTGGCCTTGTTTTTAAATTGCTTTCCTAGTCCAAAGTAGCATCTATTGGCCAGTATTATTCTTCTCTTTATCTCAAAACTGATGTTGTTTGTTTTGTTAATGGCGGTACCGAGGTAGATAAAATCGCTGACTACCTCAAAGTTGTAGTTTTCAACTTCCACTGTCTGCCCGAGTCTACTGGACGTCTTCTGCGTTGATACCATCAACTTGGTTTTATCGCCGTTTACTGCCTTTGGTAGATTCTTTTTCGATTTTTTCAAAGGTGGCAGTTACCGCTCGCAATGTTCGAACCATGATGTCTATATCGTCAGCATAAGCGAGTAACATGTTTTGTTTAGTGTATAGCGTGCCAGTTATATTCACATTCACATCCCGTATAACCTTTTCTAGCAGGATATTAAAAAGGTCAGACGATAGACTATCGCCTTGTCTGAAACCTCGTTTGGTACTAAATGGCTCGGAATGGTTTTTTCCTATTTTAACTGAAGATCGCCGTATTAATGTTGTAGGGATACCAAACTCAGACATGGCTTGAAACACCTTTGAACGTATGGGGCTGTCAAAAGCAGCCTTATAGTCGACAAATAGATGGTAGGTGTCGATCTATTTTTCTTGGGTCTTTTCCAGGATTTGATGAAAGATGAATATCTGGTCGATGGTGGATTTGCCAGGTCTAAAGCCACATTGATATGGCTCAATTATCTCGCCAAATTTAGATTTTAATCTTTCACACATTACGCTGGAAATATTTTATATGAGATGGGAAGGAGACTTATTCCTCTGTAATTCGCGCATACTGTCTTGTCTCCTTTTTTGTGCACGGGACATAATATGCTGAGGTTCCAATTATAGGGTATGCCTTCCTCTAACCAAATTGAACAAATCAGCTGATGTATACACTTCATGACCGTGTCGCCTCCGGTCTTAAATAGTTCGGCTGGTAACCCATCGGATCCTGCTGCCTTATTATTCTTCAGCCGAGTAACTGCTACTTTAACCTCATTTTGGTTAGATGGTATACACTCAATACCGTCATCCGGGATTGGTTCTAGGGTATCTTCGCCACTGCTACACTCTGATACCAATAGTGTGGAAAAATGTTCCCTCCACTTCCTCAGCACACACTTAGTATCTGTCAGCAGATTACCTTCTTCATCTTTACAGGAGGATATGCTTGTACCAAAGCCTCATTCTGACTCCTGTACATCTCGATTCGCTCACACTCACGTGTTTCCATTTCTCTCCTTTTGCTGCGGAATAGACGCTTTTCCTCTCCCCTTTTCTCCCGATACCGCTCCCTTGCATTACGTGTTGCTACTGAATGCAGGGTTGCCCTGTATGCGGCATTTTTCGCTTCAGTAGCATTACGACACTCTTGGTCGTACCATGGGCCTTTTCCATAGAGTGGGCTATAATTTGCCATTGCTCTGCAATATTATCGGGACAAGGAGTGCTTTCTTGAAGCAATTGGGTCAGTTGAGTGGAGTATGCTATTGCTGTCTGTTGTGTTTGCAGCTTCCAGACGTCCAGCTTCCGCGCTGTGTCAGACCGTACGTTTCTCGCAACATTTAACCGGGTGTGAACCTTTGCGGCCACAAGGTAATGATCCGAATCAATATTTGCTCCTCGGATTGATCGTACGTCCAACACGCTGGAAGAATGCCTTCCGTCTATCACAACATCATCAATCTGATTTCTGGTTATGTATATCGAGATAACGAAATCTGGTGCTCCTGATTACCATGTTTTTTGCCGCCACGAAGTCTGTTAGCCTCATTCCGTTATCGGATGTTTCTTCGTGGAGGCTAAATTTTTCGACTGTTGGACCAAAGATATTCTCCCTTCCTATTTTTGCATTAAAATCTCCTAGGACAATTTTCATGTCGTGGTCGGGGCAGCGGTCATATGCTCCTTCTAGGCGCTCGGGGCATGGGTACATATAAGACTGATGTTAAAGAACTTGACTTTTATACGGATTGTGGCTATCCTCTCATCCACTGGAGTGAATCTGGAGATAATGTGTTTGAGTCTCCGACTAACCACAAATCCACAGCCAAATTCATGTCTTGTGTCATGGCAACTATAGTACAATGCGTCACCCTTGGGTGTTGTTGTGACGCCTTTCCCATTCCATCGCACTTCCTGTAAGGCAGTAATATCGGCATTGTACTTTTCAAGTAAATCCGCCAGTGCGTATACTGCACCTTCTCTATATAACGTCCTGACATTCCAGGTGCAGATTCGCAGATCGTTGACGACCTTAAAACGGGGGTCGTCAACATTAGCGGTTCTTTTTAAATCTTTTTCTTTGTTGAACATTATAATATTATAATTAAATTAATTTCATTTAAAAAATTTTTTATTTTTTTTCTTTATTTTATTTTCAAACATTCATTTTATTATACATAGATATATATGTATGTACGAGTACATACATACATACATAAATATAATTTTGAAATAAAACACAACTTTTTAAGAACTTGAACGGTGCTTCTTTTTCCTACACCAAGAATAAAATCAATATCACCGACGGCATGACCTTTACGACTGAACCAGGAACCGTTTTATTCAATGTACATAGGAAAAGCCACAGTAAAAAGGTACAAAACCGTCAATATTTTTCCGTTTTAAACAATTGGACTCGCAAACACAGAATTTTGTTGTTTATATTCAAAACCAACTTTTTGAAGTGCAATTGCTTTGGTATGGGAAGCACACCAAAAAAGATTAGCCTTGCGTCTCGTATTCAAATGAGCTCTTGTAGCCTTTGTCATGATAAACATTGGTTGATCATGATGACATTTCTAAACAAAAAATATTTATTAATTATTTAATATTATGCTAATTACCCATAACGTTTTATAATAAAAATGCAATTTATTTGTTGTTTATTATAAAACGTTATGGATAAAAAGCATAATATTAAATAATTAATATTTAAATTCATAAAAATTTTATTAATAACTAAATATGCAACTGCTTATGCAAACCTTGGCAACACTTGTTTTTTTTGGATTCTCTTGCGAGAACAAAGTTAACTTGTGTATGCTTTTCATCACACCTTACGTCTGCATTCAGTGCTGGCAAAAAACCATTCAATTGTAGAAGGACAGTAAGGAAAAATAAAAACGTGGTTTGTTTGTTGGTGTTTTATTGAAGCTTTAATATTCTGTAATATTCTGTAACATGCATAATTCTCATTGTGTTTTGTAAAATTTTATTACTTATAGAGTATTTTTGGCTTCTCTAAAATTAGGAAAAAGGTCTCCTGATGATCTGACCTGAGCAACCAGTGAAATGCGTATAGGGACTAGCTCTTTTCCCCCAACAAATAAATTGCATTTTTATTATAAAACGTTATGGGTAATTAGCATAATATTAAATAATTAATATTTAAGTTCCCAAAAATTTTATTAATAAAAATATTTATTATTATCATAATGATTTCAATTTTGCTAATTTTTATATCAATGAAATCATCATGTCGTTTTCATTGATACATAAATTAGCCAAATTTAATACTTACTTTATATTTAATAAAGATTAATTAAATATTTACATACATATGTATTTATACAATTTTCCAAAAACAAATTTTTACATTTTTTTTTTGCTATTTTCATTTTTGTTTAAGAAAACATTTTGTTTCTTGTTGTCAAACCCTATTACAGTTCCCAAGTAAATCGATTATATTACTTTTATGGGAAGATCTACGCCCACTTGAAATATGAAAAATATATACTTTATTTTACCCACCACATAGATGGTTAAGCCGATTATTTATTTATATTTATGGCAGGTAGCAGCTTTGGAAGGATTTAATAATTTTTACACATAAAGACTGTTTCAGTTATCTACAAGACTTTAAAAAGCCTTAAAACCGTTTACATTTGCATTTTCATATTCTTTATTTTAACATTTCCTTGCAACTAATTTAATCAAAACGACAACGATTTTATTGAGGATAGTGGGGCGATGTAAGAAACATGAAAAAATATTGAAAAGAAAAATTCTTGAATGAAAAGAACAAATTTTAATCAATGAATTTGATGTTTTGTTATTTTTTTTGATTTTAATTTTACTCTGTTTGACAATGATAAGTTTTTTTTTATTGAAATTTTACTTGTTTCCTTGATATTCAGCACATTCCAAACAGAAAAGAATGTAATACAAACATTATATTTTCAACTCAGACATGAAAAAAACACATTGACACTAAACGGAAATAAAAGTAAAATAAACATACATATGTATATGATTAACGAGGACAAGTCAAAAAGTATTTAATGGCTGCAAAAAAAATTTTTAAATAAAGATAAAATCACCAAATGCTTGAATACATGTCAAGTTTTTTTTTTTGCGGCCAATTGCAATAACCTAATGCTCTGCCAAAATCGGATTATGCAATTGCGCTTACGTTAAAAAAGAACGACGAGCGAAAAAATACCGATTTCATACAATTGTTTTAATTGATTTAAACGTCAGGAATTGAAAATTTCAATGGTCTGTTACTCATTAAAAATTTGCATCTGGATGCTTTGCAAATATAATGAACACAGCATATAAGGCAAGAGAAATTTTTGAGATATTATGTTAGTAATTATTTAAGTCGACCACATCGACTTGGTGAGAAGTGGGGGGAGGAGTCTTCATCAAACGGTTTCATAGCAGGATGAAGTTTGGGCAGCAAAACGACTGCAGCACTATTCAGACCGCAATTTCACTCAAAAAAAGGAAGTGAAGCTGACTATGGTACCACAGGATATACGGTAAAGATATCCGGATTTGTACCGGCGACAGACTTCTTATTAAGTGTCTATATAACGTCATATTGGTTTGCGAATGCCGGGCATTTAGAGATGCGAACTATTTTGGGTACTGGAGCACACAGGGTAGTCCCGCTAAGCTGCTGGAGAGAAAACTTTCAGCAGTATATATTTTCTGTTTTTGAGTACATTTATTACTTAAGCTCTGTACAAACGATTGTCAGATCTTATGATATTGTCAGAAAAATATACAGAAAACGTCTATGAATCGTGTGAACTTACAATTTTTGTCTGGCAATATTGTCGGAAAAAGCATTGTCAGACTGCAAACTAACAATAATAATGCCAGATATGTGACAATCGTGTGTCAGCACAATGTTAGGTCTGACAACCGTCTGTACAGAGCTTTATTGTATCTTCAATATTTTTGAACTAACAATAATTACTCATATCTTAAGTCTAAAATAAAAAAAAGTGTTTTTTAAGTCCAGCCAGTGCTAGACAAAAAAAAAATATTTATTTTACGGCTTTTTAAATCATTTGCGGGTCATCCCTCTGATGTACGGCTAAGAAAAGCAATATTTCTTCTTTTGAGTCGAATGTAACCAGGTTGGCTTAGAATGTTGCGCGCCAAAGGGTTTGGATGAGATTCAAACTTCTTTAGATACGTTACTGCATGTTTCGCTATTTCTGCTTTGACTGATGCCATGTTTGTGGATGTTCGAGTTTTTATATACCAGGGAGCAACTGTAATCATACATAGAATCTTATTTTGGCGCCTTTGAATTTTTTCTACATTGCTAGCTGAGGCAGTGCCCCATAATTGAATGCCATAACAGCAAATTGGTTTGAGAATCGACTTGTCCAGTAGAAGTTTACAATCTAAGCTCAGGGTGGAGTTTCTACCAATAAGCCAATTTAGTTGTACTGGTTTTAGTTTCATTTGTGTTAACTTGAAAACTATGTGGCTTTTTCAAGTAAGGTGACGGTCAAGATGTACATATACCCAGGTATTTAACGGGTGAAAGCTGAGGTATCATTTGGTTATTTATGCAAATAGCAGAGCATGATTCCCTACGCAGTGTGAAAGTTACATGTTTTTCATTCACCTTTATTCTCCTTTTTTTTTCAACCATTTTTCCAAATTAAGCATGCGGTCTTGTAAGAGTTGTGACGCTCCGGCATCAATGAGCTGTGGCGAGTTAAAAAAATCCTCTTCTTTTATTATAGTAAAAACTTTCGATTCGTTAAATATTTTTTAAGAGCTTATAAAAGTTTTCGGGCAAGTTCGGTTTTGGCCTTCGTGCCAAACCTTATCGAATGCTTTGGAAACGTCCATAAAAAGCGCAGAACAGTATTTTCTTTCATTAAAAGTCGTTTTAATTACATTTACTAATCTGTGTGTTTGTTAGATCGTACTATGTTGTTTTCTGAAGCCGAATTGATTCTTTTGCGCTAAATAACCCTCAGTATGATTGCGAAAAGACTTTAAGCCTGCTGAAATCCGCTCGAGGACAGATGGGCACACTAGAAGCTTGCTGACAGAGCAGTGCCTCATTGGCACCCCATATAATGACTTGTGTACGAGTAGAAGTTGTCAGAACGAGGAGGCGGAATCAACCATAAAGCATCAACGGTAAAGCAGTACATCTTGTTTGGAAGTTGAAGGAAATCTATATTTCATCCACACCACAGAGACTTGTCCTCCCTATGCAGCTACCGGTTTGTAGAAAAAATATTTTTCCAACTTAAACTGCAGGAACTTAAACCAAATGCGAATAAATCAATTGTATGAAAAATATAAAAAATAAATTTTAAAATAAAACTTTAAAAAAATTTTGCCATTTTTTAACCATCTTAAACCAGGGCACATATTTTTAAGAACCTTTTAAAATTACCCTATGTTAAAAAAATCATATGTAGCTTGTAATAACAAGGATTTAAAACCCTCTAATAAGTTATTCAACAAGAAGGACATATAGACAGGGAGACAACGACATAAACATAATATGAAAACCTAAGCAAATAACACAGCATCATCTTAGTTTTGTATACTGATTTTACCCTAATGCAAATTTCAAACACAAGCACATTCACACATAGACATTGATATTATTTGAGACTAATAAACATGTCCTAACATGCACACTTTTGCATACATAAATAAATACTTGTATATGTTTATGTGACACCAATTCTTATGATGTTATTTTTACACTTGCTTGTCTAACATTATCTACAATACTACAAATAAAAAAAATAATAATAATTATATGGAAACAAACGAGACTCGACGGAATGGGGGATAAGAGAATGGGAGGAAGAGGAAACGCAGAAAGTAGAAATTGGCAATAAAACTGAACTCAGCTGTGATGCGCTGCCAAGTTGAAAGTTAATTTTAGCAGAGAGAAGTACCCTTAATATGATACAACGATTACAACAATAATAAGTAGAATGAATAATATTGTTGTGTACAGATAAAATAAATAAATAGAGCAAAACAACAAAAAACTCAATATTCAATATTATAAAATGTTCAAAACTTACAAAATACATGAAGTAAAAAATGAAACCGACATAAATGAAAAACCAATGCGAAAAAGATAAAGAGATCGAAAATGTAAACAAATCCACATATAAATAATAAAAGGGAAAAAGCTACTAAAATTAATTGTTTAAAAAACTAGTCAGCATTTAAAAGAACGATTTTGCAGAACATAAATATAAGCCAGTATCTGCTATAATTTCCTTAAGGAAATATATTTGAAAGAAAATATAGTTAAAAACGGCAAAATACCTTCCGCCTTAATGATGCATTCGTAAACCAAATCATTAAATAGAATCTAAGCTTTTTTTGAACCACTTTATGGTGTTGCTGGTGTGAAGCTGTTTTCCTTGTTTAAATTTAACTAAACAAGTTGTCTTGGCATTAATATTTTTGACATTTTTTTGAAGTCGCTGTCGCCATCATTATGTTTTTGAACATAATATCATTTGCATGGTTGCCATATGTTATTGTGCTTAAGTTGTTTGGTTTGGCGCAGATATCAGACGTTTGTAACTCATTATCATAAACTTCTGACTTAACGACAATCTATCGCTCATTTCTCCTCATTTGAAAACACAATGTCCCCATATCGCTTATAGACACAAGTTATATGGAGTCCAGTGTCATCCTGCTGGAACATTATTCCATTCATTTCTTTATCCATGTAATAGTAAAGCATTTCCTGTCTGTCTGTGTCTTTCTTTTTTTGTGTTCGCATCACGTAAAAACAAGTGGATGGAGTTTAATAATTTAATAAAATTTTGGTAGAAGGTGCCTTAGTATCATTGTTTATAAAGGTTTATCCGTTATACGACGCTATCTATGGCGATTTGTCTTTAAGTTTCATAATCAAAAGCTTATTGCATTTTCAGTGCAGATACTTTCAGGACAACACTGCTCTATACCTGTTGTCTATTACATGTCGATTAACTAATATTAGAATGGTCTTGACAGCCATTTAAAGCAGACGTTACCTGCAACGAAAATGTGAATGGTTAATTAGGTATGCTGATTAAACATTATTTTTGACATGCAGATATTTTATATTCCTAAACTCCTTTGTGGTCGTATCAACATAAATAACGCTAAGCGTTTAAGTCACCAAAAGGAAATAGCCCATGGAGAACGGAAAATTCTAGGACATACTAAATGGTTATGTGGACGTACTTTTGCTTATCTTTAACCGAAAGTCCATGTAGAAAATCTAGGTCTATGCAAATTAAGTATTTTTGATATCTACATTAATAGGAAATAAAGGTGACAAGCTGAACTAAGTGGAAAGTCAAATTTTTTGAATAGTGAACAAATTTTAGATATAAAGGTTGGCTGATACCAAGTAGCTGTCCCAGCCAATTAGTGGAATTTCTGTTTTCAACCCGGTATCAATAACCGCAATAATTTATGCCAGCCGATGTTTGTACTTAGTTTTAGGAATCCGTGTTGTTTGTATGTTTTTAATTCCCTTAGAATGCCATATATCGATATGATCTCCCGGAGGCAAAAATTGTCAGTAGGTGCATAGTTAATCAAGTGTGCTGTTGTAGTCTCAACAGAAGGAGTTGGATGTTCTCCAACCCCTAAACAAGACGTTTGGTTATCGGTCCAGGCTTATAAGTTCTATAAATAGCTACTCATTAGCCTACGTATTGTGCACTATATGCTATTGTCGCTTTATTGTACGTGTATTGTGTAGTATTTATATGGTATGGGTGCTGGCCTTCACATAAAATTTCAACCGGTGGTAAGAACAGCGGCAGATAACATCCAACTCGGCTAGGTGTTGTCGTTAATCTTGATTACGAATATCGATATGATCTTTAGCCTTTATTTGTTTAGATTAAAAATCCATTTTTGTTTTAAAGGACCAATCTTTAAATTTTAATGGAAGAATAAAGAAATTCTGTAAATTATGCAAATTAAGTGTATAATATGATTATACTAAAACATCATTGTTCTTGGACCTCTATTTAGAGAATGTGTTTACTAAAAACAATCGGTTGATACATATTTGAAGAACCTCTAATTATTGTAATTGACTCCCAGTTTTAAAAAAGGGGCCTCCTTCTTTTAAGACCACACTATCACAAGAAAGCACTAAACTTGCAAGTCATAAAAGCTAACATTGAGAAAGAAATCGCCAATTTGCGGGCAATAATTAAAAATGTTATAAAATGAGCACAACAATACCTCAGCTAGCGAGGCGGTCATTAGACCGCTATAACCCTTTTAACTAGATCCGCTCAAGTAGAAATTCCTACCTACAAACAGTCATAAAAAGCAATGATATATCTTCTTTCTGGGCTGGAGTAACCTGGAAAAAGCATACCTAGTTCTTTTCACCAGGTGGTATAAGGTGGTAGGTTTTAATCCTACTAAGTGCATTGTTTTTAATCTAAAACTAGCAAGAGAGGTTTCCTACGGCTGCAGGAATTCTATTGACCAAATTTTACGTACGTATGTACTCTTTGGTGTGAGACATTGACAAGAGAGTTTTATAGAAAATCTCTTGCTAAGGTCCAGAGGTGTGCTTCGAACGGCATCCAGACGTAGTGAGATTTAGACTATAGGTAGCACTGGACATCATTCTGTACCTACTTCGCATTGATAACGATCAGAATTACGATCAGAATTTTCAATACACCTAACTTATTTAAGGGTCATTAAGCTTGATTTCAGCAGAAAAAGTCCATTGAAAGTTGCAAACATTGATGATTGGCTAGAATCTGGTACACTGTGTTCGCAGGTTTTAGAGATATTTCAAAGGTGTTTGTATTTAACGGTGTGGATTCTCACATTTCAACATCTAACATAGTCATACTGGGTCTCTTCTAATGCAGTACATACCTAAAAGATACTAGCTCTTCTAAGGACCGCGGAATTGGTGTTTGGGCACATGTTAGAAGGTAAGGAGGTTACCAAGTGATGCATAAAGATTTTCAATGTTCTAATAAACAACTATAGAGTCAGATTGTGTTGACTTCCAGTAGCCCGCAACTTTATAGGCAACCAAATTGGAAAACTTACAAGACTGGGATTGGGGGAAATAATACAGAAATATCAGAATCGGTCAAGCTATCGATTAGTAACTACTATCAGTCGATCCTGGAGGAGTTTGGAAAACTGCAAGTTCTCACGGATCATTTTGCTGATATTTAACTCAGCAAAAAACCAAACTATTCCTAGGTTTCTACTTGAAAGTTTTAATAGTCATTATACTCTGTAGATATGCAAACGAACGATGTGCGAGGGCGTAGGTATTAGAAATAGTTGATCACATTATGCAACTTTGCCCGTTATTATAAAGACACAGGATGATTATACAAGAAAATGGCGTCGGCCTCACTTGAGGAGGTAGCAAATAGGTAACATGATGCAGCTAGAGCCAGCTATACTTAGAAATTTGAGGGAATCACATGAGATTTTCTAGATCTCCGGGTGAAGGTGTAATTTTATTGACTAATCTTTTTAACCTAATGAAAACAGAGCGTAGTTTTTCATTTCATATAAAAGCAAATGGTATTTAAATTCGCCAGATGACAATATTTAAGGGACAGCTATTTTTTGTTCAACAAATTTTTATTATTTCGCAGTGTAGTTAAAAAATCCTATATATTTTTTTCATATCTACTAAAAACAATAATCAGCTTCAGGTCACCACTTTCCTGTTCCAGTTTCTTTAAAAATATTTCATTCCTTAAAACTCTGCCTTAGAGTCATTGTTGGCACTTGTATTGTGTTTCAGTTTCCCTTTTATTTTTATATTTGTTTGTTGTTTATTATTATTATTTTTTCATTATACCATTTTAATCTCTTAAAACCCTTTAACTAACAATACCCTACTTTTCCATTCTGCGCTCTCTGCAAGGGTGAAACAGTGAATGGTTGTAGAGACCATATACTTTATATTGTTACAGTTTGTCTTCTACTACTCTCTTTATTTTTTGTTGTAATTATGCTTTTTATTTTATATTATTTTCATTTTTTTTCTTCATTCATAGCAGTCCAATTCATCATGTTGCCAAAGCAGAAATGCTTGTTTATATTTTAGGTCGATTAAAAAGCTACAAAAGTAGAGAATAAGAAGAAAAAATTACATCAAATGTAGGCCAAATGTGTTGACTTACATTACTTACAATAAATACATACATATGTATGTATATACAAACTCATTGTATTTAGATGAAAAACATTTCAATGTGTACATACAATATATTTCTCTATATATAGAGATGCATATGCATGTAAATATTAGAATATGGTTGAAAAATAGACACCAACAAATAAAAAATTAAGAAGAGACACAGGCATTTAAACTCACACATACATATGCTCATGCACATACCGACTTCTATTTATTCCAACACATTCTTTAAAACTGGGGCTAAATCGTATCAGATGCTTTAGATTTCCAAGTACTAGACAGCACATTCTATGAGGGACTGGCTGTTTCCAAGAGTTTGTAAATGTGTAGAAAATAAAAAAGCTGTTGCTTTGAATGCCGGCAACTGTGTTAAAATAACCAGGACTTTTGAATTCACACTCAGGCATGTGTGACAAGATAAAACTGTGTATTTGTAACTACACTTCCTTACTCACATACGAGTATAAATAAAGTTTTCGCATTTCGATGAGGAGTACTAACTAGCATCATGAATGGTTTTTTTATAAAAATTTTAAAAGCAGCTTTATAGGACAACAATTACAACATGGAACATGTAATCAAATGTCAAATGATAGAAAGCTAGAAAAATAGAAATAAAGCAGATGTTAAAAATAACGATAATAATATAAATTTAATGAAGGTGTCAAACTCTCAGATATCAAAGGGAAAATGAAAGGATATTAATGTAGGACAATTTTAATAAGTTGCGGAAAAAGCTCCATATGTTAAATGCAGCTCAGAAGTATGAAAATAATAACTTATAAAGGTTGTTAATACTTGAAATGAAGCTAGTTGGATTTGTGCCGCCAGTAAATAAAATACGGACGAGCACGTTCCATGTCAGAACATTATTATCAAACCACATCTTAGATAGTACCGGAGTTTTTTTTCACCACCTGTTTATCTCTACTCTATCTCTTATCCAAAAAAAAAAAATAAAACAATTTCATTGTCTGACTATTAGCTCTAATACCTACAAGCCTGCAAGCTATCAATTTGGGAGGTTGCAAGTTTATTTTCCACCAAAAACTCTGGGTTTCATTATAACGACTGAAAGTTTGTATTTTTATGCTCGATAAATAAAAAGAACATAAACTGTAATTTTGTTGTAACATTTAGGCCCATTATTAAAACCTGCCAATAGCTAAAGTTATCGCTCCGATAAAATCCTAATCGGAGCGATAAAATCCTAATCCTTAAAAGAAAGCTAAAAAGAGCTTTTAACTATCACGTGCTTTAAAGGCAAGTTATAGTAACGAGCCATACCATCGTTATAATAATGAAACACTATTCTCCACGCTAAAATCTTAACTTTAGCTATCGACAAGCTATAATAAAGGGTCTTAATTAATAATTCAAAAATACTTATCTTTAAAAAACATATTGTAAACTTATCTGGAACTTAAGCTAAAAAATTAGCAAAAACTTCAACTTGGAAAAAAGGAAGGCAGTTAAAAAATACTGCACTAAAACAATATTGCAACAAAACTAAAATCGACACAGATTTCAAGCAAAAGTTAATTAATAGAAAAGAAATGGTTTATTACTAACAGAACTTGAAATAAACTTAAACGTAACCATAAGGGAACTAGAACTAAACAAAAAATTAATTTAACGAGTATTTAGAAGACGACGTCAGTTTACAAAGGCAAGTGCTCCCCATAACTGAAAGCTCTGTTAGTAGTTCGTTTATTCTTTCTTGGGATTTCAGCCGGTAAGTCCCATTTTATATTATGCAACTTTTGTCGCTGAAATTCGTTTTGTGGTCTCAATTTTAATAATGAAGTTTAAAATGTAAACAAATGTGTACACCCACACAAATTTGTGCAATAAAAATTGCACGATATGAACACAAATGCAATTTGCAAGAAGAAACGAGAAAAATTGCAAAGACAAAAGTTGCATAAATTAATTGGACACTAACCGACTCCTGCGAATCTGGCTCTGATACCACCTCTTGTGGAGCTCTGTGTGAACATCTTTATTCCATAACCGGGAATTTTATGTATTCCAATTTTCATAAAATCAAACAGGATCGTGAGAATGCAACAGTAAACGACAAAGAAGCCTCGCAAGAAGTCAAAAGATTAATCTTTTAAAAAAACTCAGGTTTTCAGTCGCCAATGAAAGAGAGCGGTAGGAATGGACAAGAAAACCTCACAAGTCATAAAGGCTTATTCTCTAAAAGCACTTCTAAGTCAATAAATAGGTCATGAAAACTTTAATAATCATCTGATCATAATAAAAATCATAGAAGGCAATAGTTGCAGACTGTGTCTAAAAGATTCTAAGACGACAGTCAACATGTCAGCTGAAGTCAGCAGAGGTGTCCTCAAGGTTCCATACTTGGGCCTTTACTTTTTTGTCTATATCTGTGGCAATAAGGAAAAAGTGCTTAAGTCTGATTTTTAAGTTTTGTAGCAGAGCAATTTTAAACTTTAAAATTAATTTCTTTTTTAAATTGCTTATCTTCAAACTTTACATAAGAGAGTCAAACGTTTGTTTTGGAAAAAAATCTTATATCTACCAAAAGTATGCTGGCGTTGCAATAAATAAGTTGCGAACGAAGTTTTTACGCTTTAGAAAAATAACTTAATAGTTTCTTAACCTTTTTTCCAAATGCAATTAGACATTGAAAAAAGATAAGGAGAAAGTAATTTCGCTATAACTTCCTAAAAAATGGTACAAAATAATTGAAAATTTGCACAGGGGTAATTTGGATTACGGAGATTACGAAGGTGCCAGTAACTAAAATTTTGCTTAAGTCGACTTAAGGACTTATTCCTTATTGCCACAGATATATAAACGATCTACCAGATATAATTAGTCACTGTAATGTACACATGTATGCAGATGATGTCCAAATTTACTGCAGCACTCCAATAGATAATATCCGCTCTTCTATAAAAAATATAAATGATGACCTAGATAACGTTAATAAGTGGGCTACTTGTAATGGTTTATGTATTAACCCCTCAAAATCGAAATACATACTCCTTTGCACTGATGTTATAAAACTCGAAGGAAATGACGATACATTATACAGGTAACCTCTTCCAAAAATTTGGGAGTTATTTTCAACAATAAACTTTCATGGTCTAGTCACATAAATTTTGTAGTTGGACGAGTGTACGGCATGTTTCGCAATCTTTGGACAGTGAAGTACTCTACACCTTTCAAAATAAGACTTCTGCTAGCAAAGACTTATTTAATTCCCACACTAATGTATGGAAGTGAAATTTTTTTAAATTGCGATAGTTCTGACTTCAAAAAGCTGAAAATTGCCTACAACAATATCGCCAGATACGTATATAATAAACGCCGTTACGACACGATATCGAATTTTTCATACCAAAGACTTTTGAAAATTATCTTAAATATAAAACCTTATTGTTTATGCAAAGGGTAATAACTACAACTGAGCCATCGTCTCTCTTCAAACGTTTAAAATTTGCGAACTCGAATAGAGGAAAAAAAAGATATACAACAAAAATATAAATGCCTATTATCTCAACGCCAGTTTTTTATAAACACTATTAGTCTTTGGTGGAACCTTCTCCCAAACCACATTCAAACAATCAACAACGCAAATAAGTTTAAATCTGAGTTAAAAAAGTATTTTTGTTAAAATTTTATTTTTGGTTACACTGTTTTAGTTTTGTTTTCTAATGATGTATTAAATATATTTTCAATTTTAAATAGATACTTTAATTAATTAATATTTCAATTCTTAAATTTTTTCATTTTCAAATATTGTTTCCTTTTTTATTATTTTTCATTTTAAAATAACTATTATTTCTTTATAATTGTGTTTTTTTGGTGAAAACTATGTCTTAAGTGTATGTTACTTATTATTAAAAAGCTATTAATGTCAACTATATGATAATTTTTGGTATATCTCACTAGCACTATAATTTATAAGATTCTTAATCTTGTTGTGCTAGACTATAAAAAATAAATAAAAAAATGAGCTAGTGGTATCAGAAATCGTAGGGGAACGAATGGGGTCAAAAATAGACCACCAAAATAAGTGTTCCGCTTTGGTATTCCCCAAGATATATTAGCTTAATTAATGTAATAAATACAAAAACTAAACCAGAATATCAAAATAACCAAATTAAGGGCCATATGTTCATAAGAAATATTTTCGGTTGATTAACGGTTTTTAAGACAAATTATCATAAAAAATTTTAAAATGATGAATTTATTTGAAAAACGTTAAGTGTTGATATAACACATTGTTTAACTTATATGTTAAACGAAACATACCCGGGTATGTTTAAGGTTTTAAATCCGCTATATCTCAGAAAGTAGGGATCATATTGATCTGAAATTTTATGATATCCTTAACAAATATGTTTTATACCATCTTCCCAAGTTTTAGTGGCCTTGGACAACTTAGGTTCGAAATATGTTCACTTTTCGAATCCTACCCTTTACGTCAACAGCTGCATACCTGCATATATACTAATTGTAGGAATTGTAAAATAAGCTGTTTTTAATT
Organism: Phasia obesa; assembly: GCA_949628195.1. Taxonomy (NCBI): domain Eukaryota; kingdom Metazoa; phylum Arthropoda; class Insecta; order Diptera; family Tachinidae; genus Phasia; species Phasia obesa. The sequence continues at coordinate 76,891,588 of OX451217.1, read as the reverse complement.
TAAGTTTTTAAAATATATGAGAACATGAGAACAGACATACATCTAAAGAAAATATGACATCTATTATAATCAAAGGTTCACAGTTTATAGCTCCAATGGCATTGAAGAAAATATTTTAGTTATGCCAAAAATCTCTTATTTTTTCTTCAGGTTGCGCCTGTTGTTTGAGAAGCAATATTCTACGTCATATTGTAGAAGCCAGATTGTTCTTTACGTAAATTATATACACAGGATAGGCACCCACATCCAGAAAATTATAAAAAAATTCAAAAGGCCACTTAGTTGTTCGCCCTGTTCTTTGCTTCTGCAATGCATTTTGAAAAGGCTATCTACTATTTTTTATTTTTTTTTTTTTGTTTTTTTTGCACATTGTAATTTTGGTACTAAAATCTCGTCCTTTTGAAATAGCAAATTTTGGCGGTACATTGTTGATAAAAAGTTGTCGCAATTAATGTTTCGTCCACATCCACGCTTAAGGTTGGCAAAAAGTTGTTCAGTAGTTTTTCACCGGATGCCGCCATTGCCGTGTAGATTTATCTCTTCAGCAAATAAGACGAACAAAAAGTCACATAACCACCACACTTTTATTTCGTATATTGCGGGTTTTGGTGGTATGAATTGTGTGATACCAGTGTATTTGATGACTTTTATTTTATTTCAAAATTTCAAGATATGTTTTCAAAAAAATCGGCTATAGAATTTTATGCACTTCAGGAGCCATATTCTGTATTCTTACAACAACACTCATAATTTGTTTGTGCATTTTTAGAATTTTAGCGATAGATTTAGCTACGAGCTTTACAGAATGTGTCATCAGGTCTTCAGGTCAAATTTGACCTGAAGTAAAAAAAATTGAGTTTCTGTTATGCTGCAACCTTGTTTCCCCTTATTAAACTTGCAGAACATTATATTTGTTCAAAAAAGGAAATCCCCGCAATATTTTCATATTTATGTTGTTCTTGTTTGCAGACAGTTACATTGTTATCATTTGTAAAATAAACACAGAAGGAATAAAACGTGTTAAAAGTTTAGAAGTGTATGGTCTGCTATTTGTTGTAAAATGAAGGATAGTGAAATAAAAATTATGCTAAATGCATTATCAGACGAGGAAGAAAGTTGTTTTTAAAAAAATGAAGATCATCTGGAATACGCTAAGCCGTCTGGCAGAGCTAGCGAGAATGAAAGTAAAGAATGACAAACAAAATTGGAGAAATAAGATATTTCAAGGAAACTTTCACAAATAGAGAAAAAGAGTTGGAACGGAGAACATTATCAAAAAGACGCCAGGCTTGACTCGTTATTATTGCGATCATGCCACTGAAAAGATTCAAAATTCTTTCGATAGTTATAAGATTTGACAATAAGGATACTCGCTGTGAACGACTAATTTAAAGAAGAAGTTTGCACCGATATGTTAATTATGGAGTTAGTGGGTTGACTATTGCCCAAACTCTACAATCCATCTCAAGATATAACTGTCGATGAGCAGCTGGTAGGATTCAGATATAGATGTCCATTCTGGCAATACATACCACCAAAACCAGCTAAATATGGTATAAAATTGTGGGTGATTTGCGATTCTGCTACTAGTTATGCCGGGAATATAAAACCGTATACGGGAAAAGAAGTGGGAACTATGCTGGAAAAAACCAATTTACGCGTGTAGTTCTCGAATTGACAGTTGGACGGAAAGGATATAATGTAAATGCTGATAATTATTTTACGTCATATCAATTGGGACAAAAACTACTAGAATAATTCTTGCAAAAAAAAAACCGACTTCAAAACAGACAAACTTAAAAGCATGTTGCTTTAAGACGGTAACTATTGCGACACCCTGTAATTTCCGAATTCAAATTTTATACTAGTTATAGCGGTCGTAGCAATACAGGTTCGTTGTAAATTTCAACCTTCTGTCTGTAACGGTTTAAAAGTTTGGTCATATACATCAAATTACATAAACTATTGCGACACCCTGTAATTTATAATTTTAAATAATTATACTTATTATAACAGATATAGTAATGGACATTCTGTCTAATTGTTAAGTGTTTATCAATAACTGTTTAAAAGATAGGGTCATATATATCAAATGACGTCACCTATTGGGACACCCTTTAAATTCAAATTTTAATATAAATACTTTTTAAAGAACACTTTGTTATACAGATTCTTTTTAAATTTTAACTTTGTGTCCATATATATCAAATTACATCAACTATTGGGACACCCTATAATTTCCAATTTTAAATATTTATACTTGTTGTTATTCGAGACATAGTAGTGAACATTTTGTCTATTTTTCAAGTGTTTGTCTATAACGGTTCCAAAGATGAGGACGTAATGGTCAAATAACATCAATAATGGGGACACCCTTTAATTTATAGATCCAAGTTTTATACTTGTTTTAATAGCGGACTAAGCAATATAGGTTCTTTGTAAATTTCAACTGTCTATCTATAACTGTTGAAAAGTTTGGCCATATATATTACTTTTACATTAACTATTGGGACACCCTTTAATTTCCAATTTTAAATATTTATACTTGTTGTTATACCAGACATAGTGGTGAACATTCTGTCTATTTTTCAAGTGTTTGTCTATAACGGTTCCAAAGATGAGGACATAATGGTCAAATAACATCAATAATGGGGACACCCTTTAATTTATAGATCCAAGTTTTATACTTGTTTTAATAGCGGACTAAGCAATATAGGTTCTTTGTAAATTTCAACTGTCTATCTATAACAGTTGAAAAGTTTGGCCATATATATTACTTTTACATTAACTATTGGGACACCCTTTAATTTCCAAATTCATATTTTACACTTGTTATTTTAGCGGACTTAGCAATACAAGTACTTTGCAAATTTCAACTGTCTGTCTATAAAGGTTCAAAAGTTTGGCCATATATATATCAAAATAAACCAACTAATGGGACACCCTTTAATTTCTAATTTTAAATATTTATACTTATTATAACAGACATAGTAACGACCATTCTGTGCAACTTTCAAGTGTTTGTCTATAACGGTTCAAAAGATAGGAGAATAAAGGTGAAATTAAGTCACCTATGGGGTCACCCTTTAATTTTTAATTTTATTTTTTAATTACTTTTTGTTGTTGGGAGCTACTGTGATACGCACTTTTTTTTAATTTTAAATTGGTGACCTATAATGTTCATAATACACGTAAAAAACATGTATGTTGTATGGGGACACCCTTTAATTTTTAAAATTTTGAACTTCTTTTAAAATGGGACCAATCTGTAGCCATAACCTTTCTAATAGTACAAAATTTTTAAAATCGGTTCAGAAATGACTGAGTTCTGCGGGCACAAACATAAAAAAAAGCAACATTCAGACGAATTGATAACCTCCTTCTTTTTTTGAAGTCGGTTAAAAACAGATCAGTTTAGTAGGAACTATGTATACGTAAAAATAAGACTGAATTGCCACCAGAGTTATTGGCAACTAAAGGCAGAGCTGTACTTTCATCATTTTTTTTGTTTCACCCAAGACACTACTCTCCTATCATACTTAAAAAAAAATATGTCAGTGAATCTTCAGTACTTTGCACCACAGCCCAGAAATAAGTAATCGCGAGGACAAAAAACCGCAAATAATATTAGATTACAATAAATGCAAAGGATAGGAAAGGGGTGGATAAAGTTGTGTCATGTTATTTTTGCAAAAGGAAGACTAATCGATGGCATCGAGTGGTATTTAGTAACATATTAAATATATCAGCTTACAATGAATTTATATTATTTACGCCGGCTAACCTTGGCTGGAACTCTTTTGCCAAACGTCGACACTTCTAAGAAAATTTAGTTTTCAAGCTTGCCACGCCTTACATAATCCAGCGAAAAACTTTGCCAAGAGCATCGTTTTTACGAGAAATTGTATTTGAACCAAGGTACTAAGGTACTTTCTCACAATTTTACTATAAATCATTCAGTAGTTGTTACTTGATGCGAACACTGTCAGACAGACAAAAATTATTGTTTTCTATTCCATTTCGATAACTATCTGATTTAGCAACAAAATTTAAAAAAAATATTTCATATACAGAAATGGCCCCGTTACAGTTTTATTATTTGTATAGATAAGTATGGATGATACAAAGGAAGACGTTTTAAAAATTAAAGTTCATGTTAATTTCTTGTTTTTATTTCTTTCATTAAAAAGGAAATTAAATTGTTTATTTTTTTTTTTTTTTTTTTTTTTTTTTGTTGGAATGCTTTAAATGTGTTTCACACAATATTCCTTCCAGATCATTCATTTTACTTAAAGCTTCATTATTATCTCAAAAACAATTTTTTTTCTTTTAAGCGATGTTCCTTTGCGAACAAATTGCGTGTCATTTTATCGATTTTTCAGTTAAGCGATTTTCCCTTTAAGCAATGCAAAAGTCTTAAAATTTTAACGAAAATAAAAGTTAAGAATTTTTAATTTTAATAAGGCAATTATTTCCTTTAACCAGATCCCTGATAATGAATAGCTGCGTTAGTTGAAATATAGGAAAATCTTTTCAAAATCTCTCCTAACGGCTTCAGCACTACCTTTACTAACACTTTTACTAACACACCTCACCTAAATGCGACAAAAAAAAAAAACTACATAAAGATAAAACTTTAAGTAAGCGTTAAAAATGCTGTTGTTTAAACTAAAATAAATAAAATGTAGAGCAAATGTCAAACACTCGCAACAACTTGTATAATTTATTATTTGCCCTCAAACCAACAACTAGAAATCGTGCAATCATACTAAAGAGGACAGACATCTCATATAGACATAGTTTTACAGTTTTTATACATACATATGTATGTACACATATGTTCATTCTTAGGAATACGTTTGTAATTAAGAGTATGTGTGATTCATTGAAATACAAAAAAAGAAAACTGCTTTGAGGTCAAGTTATTTTCGTAAAAACAAAAAAACCAGCCAAAAATAGAAACAAAGTTGTATTTAAAATGTCTCTATGTCTGCCTGGCTTCAAAAAAAAGAGGTCTTCTTTCACTTTATGCACTTAAGTATGTATGTATGAAAGTGTTTTTGCATTTGTTTGATCAAAGTAAGTACGTATTTGGGTCTTAAAAACAGAAAGTTGTAGACAATCGACAATTTCGTAGAAACGTGACGTTGTCTTTTTAAACAAAGAAAATTCAATAGAAATTTAAACACATTACTTGGCAGGTCATAGAAAAATATTGTATTATGTAATATATAAAGCACAGAAAGGATTTCGAAAAAAATTTAAATTTAAGAGTAAGTAAAGTTCTGCTTTCTTAAAAACAGATATTTACACCTTAGTATTGTGTATTTTTCGTCTTTAATTCTCATCTGGCTAAAAAAGAGATTTTTATTGAGGTTTATAAATCTCCAAACTTTTAAACTTCCCGGAAAACGGAAATGCAAGGAAAACGGAAATGAAATAACTTCCCATTAGCGCTGGAAAAAATAGAGATTTATTTATTAAAATTGTATTAAAATTTTATTAAAAAGTACAATTGAGACCGTCAGCGCAAAAATGATAAAGCCACAAATTATTTAATTAAAAGAAAATGGGGATTTTAAATTTGTTAAGTACTTATATTTTTTGATTTTAATTTCTTTTGTAAACCTCATTTTATATTTATAAAAAGAGCTTCCAACTTTTTTTTTAAAGAGAAGTAACTGTTAGGCAAATAATGCCTATATTAACTGTGTTACTTCCTTTGGAAAGGGAAAGTGTTATATTAAGTAAAGCTTCACTTATGGCAACACTGCAATTGCACGTTATGATTATATCTAGAACAGTGTTGCAGCACCTTTGGTTTTACGTAGGCGTATTAGGTTGAAGCTAGCTTAGCCAATTTATAATTATTTTACTTCGCCGGCGATTTAGTGCTATGTGGGAATACCGGTGAAGAAGGGCCCTTTGATATGCATTATTATAAAGAGAAATAATACATATTAGAAAAATTGATGTTGCCACGGCTGAGTATTGAACTCGTGAGCATGCTTTAGTAGTCAACGTGCTCATCACTTGAGCTACAGCACCCTCAAAATTTAAAACAGATTTGTATTTTTGTATTTATTAATTTAATATTATTGAAAAAAAAGTAGGTTACACCACTTTTGCATTTCTGATTGAAAATAGTAAAAAAATTACACCATTGAAGGGCAAGTTTATAAAGAAACCAATCAAAATACTTAGAACAAGAGCTATTCATCACCTCATCATAATAACTCTCTGATACTGCAATTCAAGTTGTTACAAAAAGTGTGATGAATGCGGGCCAGCGGATTTGGATTCGTTGGCCATAGCATCATATTGGTTAAAGGATTGAATTTTTAAGTAGAAGTTTGCAATTTAGGCTTCGGGTTGAGTTCCTGTCAATGATCCAATTTATTTGCACTTCATTTGTGTCAATTTTGCTTCAATGATACGTTTCCAGTTTAAGCTTTTTTCGAGACGTATACCGAGGTATTTGACCTCTAAATTTTGAGGTATGGTCTGGTTATTGAATTGAATAGGAGGGCATGAATGCCGGGATGAATTGAAACAATTTAAGAAGGAAGAATGTGATATGGTCACTCACTCTGCCTTTTTTAACCAGTGACTTCGTTAAAGTTGACATTTTATTTTTTTAGAGTACTTGTCAAAAAATGAAAATTTATGAATTTTTTGGTATATGAGCCACTGAGTTCTCTACCACTCCACATCCAATGAAATTTTTCTGTTGGTATTTCCATTGCCAGTTTTCTGGAACTCATTTTTTCTATTAGACCAAAATATTTATCCATAGTAAACTTTATATTTATATTAACTCTATAATCTATTTCTTCAATATTATATTCCAGGTGAGATTCAACATACTGACAGATCAATAACATCTTTATATTTCTACTTTATTAGTGGTCACAAAAGTAAAGCCAGCTAGATCAAGGATGTTTTCGGCGTACACCACTTTTGTTCTATAATTAAGTTATATTATGTTAGGTTTTCAACTTTTAAAATACATTATAGTTTTAAATTATTTTCTGATAATAATTTATATATGTATGTGTGTATATTTATATTTATTTTAAAACATCCATCTACTCTCTAAACTATGCCTGATAGATTGGTGGGCTTAAATTTTCTGTAGCTCTTTTGTAGCTTAGCAAATCATTAAACAAAAACATGAACATAACTAAATCGATTTCCCAATTTTTATTGGTCCGGAGTATATATAAAGTATGGGTCGGTAATTATTGTTGTAGAAATTTAAAATGGAATGACATGCATTATAAAACAAAGATCAATGTTCTTCTATATAAATATTTATAATTTTTATTTACTTCAATTTACATGCAAAATCGTTGGTGTTTTGCAAATACAAATTTAAGCCTTTTGGAAAACAACTACAGCTCAGCCTTCGCTTCCAGATAGAAACCATACCATCGTTGCTTACTTCGATTTTAGTGACAATTTGCTAAAACAAGCAAGATTAAAAAAAGATTGTTTTTCTATCGAAAATAACATCGACTTTTCAACAAAAAACAGAACTGTCGATAGTACCGACTGAATTATTGATTGTTAACCATCCTAACCTTTCAATAATTCTACCTAAAATTTGACACAAAATATGTTTAAATATTTTACACTTAACTTTTGAACAATAATAGGTAGACTCTTAAATTTTCACACAAAGTGTATGGCTGCTATAGCAACAAACACTAAAACTTATAGGGTGTTTCAAAAGTGACGTGTTATTTGCGTTTATGTCTTTATTTCCTGAGATGTAGAAGGCAACCACCTAAAATTTGCAAACAGTAATTAAACCTATGTTCGCTTTATAAACAAGTATTAAAAATTAAACCTTAAAATTAAAGGGTGTTCCGATAGTGATGTGATTTACATGAATAAGGAATAATTTTTGAACCATAAATAATAGACTCTTAAAATCATCACATATGGTATAGTACTACGACCTCTATAAAAAATAGCAAAAATAAAGGGTTTTCCAACAGTGACGTGGTTAGAATTTATAAGGCCTAATTTTTTTAACTATAATAGCTAGACTCTTGAAATTTTCACAGAAAGTGTATTAATATGGCATTTATAACAAATAGTTAAATAATTAAAGGATATTCCGACAGTGTCGTGATTTACACGTATTAGCCTTATTTTTTTTAACGTAATAGGTAGACTCTTGAAATATTTACAGTAGATGTTGTGACAAAGCCGCTATAACAATTAAAGGCTGTTCTGCAAACCATGTTTTTCAATTATATTGCCTTATTTTTTGAACCGCAATAGGTAGACTCCTGATATTTTCATAGAAGGTCCTTATATTTGAACAGTAACAGGACGACACTTAAAATTTATATGGACTATATTTTGCATTGTCTACTGTAATAGCATGAAACGAAAATAAATTTAATAAAAATAAAAGGGAATTTGAGAAATTTGAATTTCCCTTCTAGACTTTATAGGCAGAAGCTTGATATATATACAGGGTATTTATTACTATACTTTAGTATAAAAAATTATTTAAAATTAAAGTGTACCCCATAAGACGTGAAAATATAAAAACTTGTATTTTAACAGTTGTACTGAACGTAGTACGGAACCCTACGTGTGTGAGTCTGACTCGCACTTGACTGATTTATTTCTCTTTGTTTCTGTTTGAAATTTTTTTCTTAATTAAAAACATACTACAGTAAATGTAATTTATCATGTATATTTTATGCACTTTTATTCAAAGATTGTATAATATCCAAATGGAGTGATTTAATAGCAATGAATATGATAATATTAATTAAAATTTTCATAAGCAATGAATTTATTTATTTTTACTTTACGATACGTAGTATAAGGTATAGTAATCATGAAAAAAATCGAGGTCGGGATTTCAATGGATTTATACGTTTTGAGGTCTCCTGAATCCATTTTGACTGTTTTCGCGATGATGTTTGTGGGTGGGTGTGTGGGTGGATGGGTGGGTGTGTATACCACTATTTTTGTGGAGTTTGTACAGGTCATACCATTTGACTTATCAAAATGAAATTTAGTATGTGCCTTTGGTATATGGAGATGAAGGGCACTATAGTTTTTGGGCATAAACGGGAGAGGGCAAGGGGTAGTTTTCTTACCTCCAAATTTTGTGAACGGTCTACAGGCCATACCGTATAACATATTAAAACGAAATTAAGTATGTGTCTTTGGTTTATGGAGGTGAGGAGCTGTATAAATTTTGGGCATATTCGGGAAGGGGCAAGGGATAGTTTATTTAACACCCCAAACCAAAAATAATTGATTTTTCGATTCGAATATACTTTGAACTTTTGTTCTTTATGTAATATATCCATAAACATATCTGTTTCCATTAGGTATGGTAAAGTTAAGTGTAGGCCACTCCAGTTTTATAATTAATTAATTATTGAAGTCAAACGTATCTATCTGTCAACAAGCATTTTTAGAAGAAGAAAATTAAGAGCTCCATTAACTAAATTAAGCCACATTATTGGTTAAAATAAAACAAACAATTATTAATATTATTTATAAAATATTTTAAATACTTGAAAATTTTCATTTTTTGATTGCTTTGTTTGATCTATTTTGTGATGATTTTTGATAGGTATGTTTAATATTCAATCAGTCAAATGTGACTGATTTTAAACATAATCCGTTGAAATTCATAGGCTTTTAGTAATTTTATACTTCTGCATAAAATTACACAAATAATTTTGTTTTTGTTACATATTACCACAAAATCGATGTAATATTAGCCAATCCTAAATTTTAAGCAATATCTTAGAATGCCTTTATTAATCATATTTTCTCTATTAGCAAATACTACAGATGCTTTTCTATTTGGTTACTTAACCACTCATAAATATAAATCAAGTCCACTTAATTCCAAAACAAAAATTATGGTTACGGTGTAATGAAAATATTCGTTGGCAAGAATAAGAACATTTGCATTAGAAGTAATGCAAATATTATATTATATTAATGTTTTTGTTTTTTTAGTTTTAAATCAAGTATTTTATATAATACATAAAAAATAAATAAATTGTATTCATAGTGCATAACTTCATATGCGTAACTTTAACAGAAGGATACTTAAGAAAGTAATGAAGATTTATACACACATACTCCTACAGTATGCACATACCAGTGTTAGGATATGTGGTACAATTGTACCAAATTTGGTACAATCGAAACATCAGTGCTACACTGGTACAGTTCATGCTGGAATGCGTGAACCGATTTTGTTTCTGCAAAGTTTATATGAAAGGTGACGTCAATACCAAGGTTTTTATGTATAAACGGTCTCTGTATGTGTATTGGTTCATGAGTTATAGCCGGAATAGTTGGCGTGGTACCGCCCATACAAAGTAAAAGATTATTATCGCGTACCTGACGAACTACAATAGATAGCGCATTGAAACTTTGCAAGAGTAGCCTTTGTGGTAAGGAGCATAGTCTGTCAAAATACAGAATGAATTGGGACAGTGGACGTGGTACCTCCCATACAAAGTGAAAAATTATTGTTGTGTATATAGAGAATTATAATAGGTATGGTATTCAAAGTGGGTACAAGTAAACACAATACCCATGCGTATACTCTAGAAAAACATAGGCTGAATTGGGTCAGTGAGCGTCGTACCCCCCATACAAAGTAAAAAATTATTATCCTGTATCTAAAGAACTGCAATAGGTAGGGCCTATCAGTAACCCCCATATTAAGATAAATTGTGTAGAGAAACACAGACTGAATTTGAATGGAGGGCATGGTACCTCCTATACAAAGTGAAAAATTATAATAGTGTAGTTGGAGAACTACAACATGTCGAGTCTTGAAACGTTGTACAAGTAACCCTCATACTAATGCACATTGTCTAGCAATATACAGATTGGATTGGGACAGTGGGAGTGGTACCTCACATACAAAGTGAAAAATTATTATCGTGTGCCTAGAGTCTTGAAATTTTGCGCCAGTAACACCCTCATTAAGTTAGATTGTGTAGAGAAACACAGACTGAATTTGAATGGAGGGCGTGGTACCTCCTACACAAAGTGAAAAATTATTATCGCGTGCCTAGAGAACTACATTAGGTATAGTCTTGCAACTTTGCACAAGTAACCCTCATACTAATGTGCATAGTCTACACACTACAGACTGGATAAGAATATTGGGAGCGGCACATCCCATTAAATGTAAAAAATTGTTATCGTGTTAATACGTATAGTCTAGCAAAAACAGGTTGGATGGGAACATTTTTGACTTGAGAATAGCGTGCGTTTTCGCGTTAAAATTTGGTCATACTTTTCTTCCAAGTGTTTATTGTGTTTTTTGTGGATGGGTGTAGCGAAGCGCACCGGGGATAGCTAGTTTAATATAAAATTTATTTAATAAATTTTTTTATTCATTTAATATTTGTTTAATTTTTGTTACAATTATAAACATTTCTAATTTCATAGTTTTCCAACCCTGATATATGTTCAGGATTTTTTAATTTGATAACCCTATTATGTAAATATATATGTAATTTAGTTTCACGGCCTTTTTGCTGAACTACAGCGTTTGAACGATTTTGCATTGCCTTAATATGTTACCGGAAGTATTTTTTCATTATTTATAGAATTAATCGTAAGGTCTTTTTGGTACTTAGATGACATTTTAATTGTTCTTTCAAGCACTTGATAAATTGTACTGCACAAATACACAAATACATTTAAAATAAAAACAAAATGTTTGAATTTGTTTTTGTTTTAAAGGTATTTGTGCGAGCGATCGACATCGAGCGAGATTATGTTATGTTTTTTCTTTTTTTACTTAATGCCAAATTTTTGTACAATTGATGCTGATTTGGTACAATTTTATCATTGGGGCGGTACAATTTAAACATTGTCAGATCCCAACACTGGCACATACATAAATAAATATATATGTATATGTAAATAAATATTTGTTTTAAAAAAATCTATAGCCACCATATTGAAACTGTAGGTTTACTTTCGATACAAAAAAAAACTGGATACTTCCCAACAAACAATTCTATAACCGAAATGAAAATAAATAAACTGGAAAATAAGCTTACCGTACAAATGTTCTACAACTTTTTGTAGTAGTGAATAATATCAAAACTTTTTAAATTATTTTTTAATTTTATTTTTTTCTTGTTTGTTAATACTTTATCATCATATATGTTAAGTCCAAAATAAAAATAAATATACTTGTTAAGTCCAGCCAGTGCTAAAACAAAAAATGTTTGTTTCAAGGTAGCTGCCATCATTTTCAGGTCATCCTCCTGCGTACGCCCTTCGTTATAGTCGAATATAATCAGGATCATTTACGATGTTTCGGTCCAACAGATTTGGAGGAGTTACAAGCTTTTTAGAATACGTTACTGATTGTTTTGGTATTTCTGTTTTAACTGATGGCACGTTTAGATCCTTGAGGATGTTTGAGTCTTATTATATATTGGATGAATTATTTGAGGATAATGCTAGTGACGTTACATATTAATCATTTCCTTTGGAATACCTGCAATCCGCTATTTTTTGCCGATCAGTAGACCAATGGGTGGGTTGTTTCAAACAAAACACGAATTTGTCAGTTATTAAGTGTGATCCCCATAACGTATGTTTAGCATTGTAGTTGCCTACTATGAAGCGATGTAGAAGTCTTTGTACTGACTCTCTGCAGCTTGAAACCTAGGAGGTGAAGAAATTGAAGAAATAACTAAGTTTTTATGAAATTCCAAGATTTGATGAAGCAGATACTTGTTGCTTAAAGGTAAGCCTCACAAATATCAACAGTAAGTAATGTTTGCTTCGGGCCTTTATAAGTATTGCCAAGCCACCACACGCAAATCCACGGGGGTCCTAAGTATGATATAAAATATATGTTGCAATAAGGAAAAAGTGCTTAGGTCTGAGCTTTATGTTTAATGGCTTATAGTTTCTTAAGCTTTTTTTAAATGCGATTTGACATTGAAAAAAGATAAGTAGAAAATTATTTCACCACAACTTATTGAAATATGGTACAAAATAATTGAAACTTTGCACATGAGTAATTTGGAGTATGGAGATTACAAAGCTGCCGTAACTTAAATTTTGCCCAAGTCGACGTAAGCAGTTATTTCTTATTGCCACAGATATATCCAAATTATTAATTATATTAAAAAACGTACTTCTTGACATGTTTTTTTGAACCTTGAGAAAGTAACCGATTTCATTTTTTTATTGGCATAAATCGTTTGCGTCCCATAAATATATATTTAAAGAGTTCATATATTTTTAACAGTTTTGTATTTACCGTATCTTAAATATATTTGAACTTTCAATAATTACTCATATCTTAAGTCTAAAAAAAATATACTTGTTAAGTCCAACCAGTGTTAGACAAAAAAAGTATGTTTCACGGTTACTGTTATTTGCTGGTCATCTCTCTGATGTACGGATAACAAAAGCAGTGCCCTCCTTCTTAGTCGAATGTAACCAGTATGTTACGGGCCAGTGGATTCGGATGAGTTTTAAGCTCCTTTATATACCTTATGGCAAGTTTCGCTACTTCAGCTTTAGTTGATGGCACGTTTGGATTTTCAAGTTTTTTTATATACCAAGGAGTAGATGTAATCATACGAAGAATTTTATTTTGGAGCCTCTGTATTTTCCCTTCATTGCTAGCTAAAGCAGTGCCCCATAATTGAATGCCATAGCACCAAATTGGTTTTAGAATTGACTTGTACAACAGAAGTTTGCAATCTAAGCTGAGAGTAGAATTTCTGCCAATAAGCCAGTTTACTTGGACTGCTTTTCACTTCATTTGTGTTAACTTTGCTTCCCACATGGAAGCAAAGTTAACACAAGAAAGTCGCCGGCCAAGATGTATGCTGAGATATTTCACGTCTGAAACCTGTGGTATCGTTTGGTTATTAACGCGAATAGGGGGAATTGTTCAATTACCTTTATTCTCCATTTCGTCAACCATTTTTTAAATTTAATACGTGGTCTGTAAATATGGCGATGCTACTTGGGGTCTTTCGTGAATGCTTAAAAAGGCTGTATCGTTAGCAAATGTCGATGTGTGAACTTGGTTACTAGTTGGCATGAGTAAAGTATACAATAAGTATAAAAGGGCCCAAATACTACCTTGGGGCACTACGGCTTCGACTGGCTGGAGTGAGCTAAGAAAATCTCCTTCTCTCACAATAAAATTTCTTTCGGTTTAATAACTAACTAGCAGCTTATATAGGTTTACGGGTAAATTCAGTTTTGCTTATATACAAGGCTTTCATGCCGTACCTTATCGAATGCTTGAGAAACGTCGATAAAAATCGCAGAGCAGTATTTTCTCTCTTCAAATGTCTTCTTAACTTGTGAGTTTGTTCGATCGTACTATGTTTGTTCCTGAAGCCGAATTGATGGTTTGGAATACATCCTTTGTCGCTTGTAATATGATTCAGCTTAGTTAATAACTTCCTCTCAAACATCTTGGACATATTAGATTAAAGACTTATAGGTCTGTATGATTAAATCATGATAAATATTTTTTTCCTAATTAATAAAAGGTTTTACATTCAAAATTTACCGCAAACAAAGTTTTATTAGTATTCCACAACAAGATTGTGTTTTGTTCGTATGTAATATTGGTTTCAAAAATATTTTTGAAGTTTTGTGTTTAGTTTTTTTTAATTATTCAAATCTTACTTTATGTTTCAAAAAATTCTCGAATGGTTAAAAAATAAACTAATACAACTGATTGACAACAACCATAAAATTCAATCATAACATGGTTCTCTAGGATTATGGTTACCTCCATGTTTTTTCTCTGCTACCCAAACAAAGTGCATACTGCTGGAAATAGGTAAAAGTGTAAAAAGGTTGAAATGTTGCACTTTAATAAACCTTCTAATAAGTATGTTTAGAAAATATTTTATGGTAAGCTTCTTTTCTTCCAGTTGAAAAGGAGAGAGTATGTTTGTTTTGGAGCATTTAACTTTAGCAATTTTTTTTTCTCTTTTTATGCCAATACAACAAAAATTTAAAATGCAAAGTAATCGGTTTGGAGATAATGTACAAATATTTCATTTAATATATTTGTAAATGTGTTCGCATATTAAATGCTGTGCAACAGCGTTTGTGCGTCAACAGTTCATTTATATTAGGTTTTGTGGCAGCTTCAGTATTATCCGTTATAAGTTTAATCCCCTCATTTAATATTTTCCCCTTTTTTGCTACTTATAACACATGCATGGTAAATATAAACATGATTGCAAACAAATATAAATAGACAAGAACGCATTAGGAAAAAATATTTTCCACTTAAAGAACTTTACTCAAAAGAGTTGTAAGTTCTTTGTGTAAAATAATTATAATCTAATTGCTTTAAGGTCTCTCAGCCGAAAATAATTTTGTGCTGTTATATTTTTAAAAATTTTACAAAATTCCCTTTTATACATGTCCGTAAGAAAGTTTTTTTTAGCTTAAAAGTCCTTTTATCTAAATGGAGGTCGTCAACTAGTATGTACTAATATGTAAGTCTAAATTATACCTCTTTGTAATGTTAAACAAAAGCAGGCCTCTTGTTGGGGTATTGTCTAAATCAGTATGATGAAGAAAAGTCATCTCTATAAAAAATTACTCTATACTACAGTAGAACAGCACATACAAAACGGTGTTTGACTGTTAGGAGCTTTATTGTTAGAATGTGAACTCTAAATACCAGTTGAATTCCAATTTTAATACAGACTTATAAGAACACTGGCGAATACCGTGAGGATCGGATTTAAGGTAAAGTCGGTGGGAGATTGAAAATCAGTGGATCACGCTAATCTATTAAAAGGGTGCAAAAATATCAGTTCATAGCTGAGATGATTGTGAATCAGTGCCGAGAAAACTAAAAACTGCAATTTAGTCCAACCACGGTAGTGAAAATATCCTCGAATAGAGCTACCAAACAGCAAATGGTACAAGAAAAAATCTTAGAATGGTTGGATTTTATAAATCAGAAAAGGTGGCTGATGACAGAACACGGCTACTTCAACATGTCTATCGAAACAAAAATCGAGAAAGACAAGGTTAGTTTTATGTGCCTGCAAGAATTTTAGATGACTTTGCACATAAGGCATTTGATGGTATTAGACTCAAGGTAGAAATTACGGGGCTATTATCAGAAAGGAGTTTGAGAAGAGTGTTTATAAAGGCATCAATCAGAAATCAGTGAGAAAAAAAGTGCATTTAAAGGGCACTGAAAATAAAAGTATTTTCTCTTCAATATTTCCTCTAAAAAATGTTTTTATTACTATAATAATAGTTTTAATAATAATTACTTACTTAGGCGGTTATTACAAAACATTTTTTGCTGCAGGGGAACGTAGAATAGATTTTCAAACGCTTCGATCTGCTATGCTTTTTCTTCAATTTCTGGCACCAAGTATTGAGATTTCATTATCTACTTGGTCTTTCCAACGAAATTTTGGCTTCGATCTGCTATGCTTTTTCTTCAATTTCTGGCACCAAGTTTTGAGATTTCATTATCTACTTAGTATTTCCAACGAAATTTTGGTTTTCCCCTTTTGCGTGAACCGCCACCAAATACTTCGACGTCTGCTTTCGCTAATACCCACACGCAAAGAAAAAACATGGTTATTGTACACTATGTTCTCTGTAACAATAGATGTTTGCTGTGAACAAATTATAGTTATTTAAAACAATACTTTGGTCACGATAAACAAGTTTTTTTAATTAATTTTTAGTTAATCATTCAATGGTTATACGCACCAAAAAAGCAACATGGTTGATTTGAAACATATTAAAATTCAAACCACAACCAAATTATTTTTAATATTTAAAAATTATAACCATAATATATTATTATTAAACATAGTATGTTAGGTTTGACTAAAAATAAACAAATAATGTTTAGTTTTAAAAATACATATTTTGGTTTTGACATTTTTTCAGTTCAGAAATGTATGTATAAGCTATCGGTTCATCTAAAACCGTAAAAACATTAAATACATATTTGTTGTCAACAAATAAATTTGTTTTTTTTTATTATAAATGATAGTTTTAAATTAATTATATCAAACACAGATAAAGGTAAGCAGAAAATATCAAAATATGTATGTAAGTCTAAATGGAAATATTCGTGTATTTGTTTTTTTTTTGTTATTTATAAATATATTCATACGTTGTCACATATAACCATTTACATGTTTCAAATTATGTTATAGTATGTTTATATTACAAACATAACTATATTTGTATTTTACAATGTTATTTTTATGTAGACAATAATATGTTCCAACGACAACAATATTATTTTTATATATAACCATATAATTCAACCATAACATGTTGCTCTTAGATTATGGTTACCTCAACCATGTTTTTTCTTTGCGTGCATACATCGGAACCATATAACAGCACGGGCAGTTATAGTGTCTTGTAGAGAGTGATTTTTGTTTATCGAGAGGTGGCTTTCGCTTTGAACTTCGTCTGGAGGCTGTGCAAGGAAAACTACCGAAAAAGTCAATCTATTTTTTGGACATTTGAAAAAGGTTATTACTCCAGACTTATCGATTGATGCAGTTAAGTTGCCAACTGTCGAAGCTAGTGCTGCAGTACGCTTAAGATTTGAATTTAGTGATATTTGAAAGGCATTCTTGATTTAAACAACAAAAAAGCAACTGTTATTCGAGTTGCCTCGTATAGCTCGCCAAATTATTCTTTTTATTTTTAATGCCATTTTACGCCTTGAGTACTTTTCTCCAGATTGGAAGGTTTCGTTAATAACTATGATTCCTAAGCCTGGAAAAAACACACAAGAGTAGATTAATACTATATATATTTTAAGATCACCTGAGTCAATTGAAGCCGGAGTTCCCCAGAGTAGTATATAGGGACCTATTTGATACTTATTGTATGCTTCAGACATGCCAACTAGTAACCGAGTCGACATTTGCTAACGATGCGGCTTTTTTAAGCGTTCACGTTCTCAAGACCACGTATTAAATTTAGAAAAATCGTTGAAGAAATGGAGAATAAAGGTGAATGAAGAAAACTACACTCACATAACTTTTACAAACGATACCTCAGCTTTCAGACGTTTAATATCTCGGCATAGATCTTGACCGTTGCCTTACTTGAAAATCCCACATAGAATCAAAGATAACACAAATGAAGTTAAAAACTGCCCAACTAAACTAGCTTATTTGCAGAAATTCTACACTCGCCTTAGATTGCAAACTTGTATTATACAGATCAATTCTAAAACCAAATTAGTGTTATGGCATTCAATTAAGGGGCATACCTCAGCTAGCAATGTAGAAAAAATCCAAAGCGGCCAAAATAAGATTCATTTGTAGTATCTTATTTTGGCGCCTTTTTTGCTCCCTGGTATATAAAAAACTCGAATATTCACAAACATCTAAACGTGCCGTCAGTTAAAGCAGCAATAGAGAAATATGTAGTAACGTATTTGAAGAAGCTTGAAACATATCCAATCTGTTGGCCCGAAACCTACTAAATGAACCTGGTTACATTCGTCTAAGAAGGAGGGACATTGTTTCTTTCGTCTTAACATCAGAGGAATGCAAATGATCGCAGCAACCATGAAACATAAAATTTTTTAAAAGAGAAATGGCTGTGTTTTTAAACTGCTTACTCAGTCCAAAATAGCATCTATTGGCCAGTATTCTTTTTCTCTTTACCACAAAACTGATGTTTGGTTTCTTTATGTCGGTACGAAGGTAGATAAAATCGCTGTCTACCTAAAAGTTGTAGTTTTCAACTTCTAGTGTCTGCCCGAATCGACTGGACGTGTGCATTAATACCATCTACTTGGTATTATCGTCATTTACTGTCTGACCCACTTTGGTAGCAGCCTCTTTTTCGATAATAATAATTTTTAACAAATATTATTATTTTTATTTATTAAATGTAACGAAGACCTTTACCAGTTGTAGTAAAATACCCAAAGTCTTTGTAGTAAAATGAATCCATAACCGCCAAACAGTTGGACTTGCTCATAACCAACTATATTATTATTATGTTATTATTATTATTATTGTTGTTGTGAATGGCTTCACTCGTAAGGAATATTTTTTTTTATAAAAACTTCCGGTTGTTCTTTAATTACTTTAAAGAACTTCCTACAATTTAAGACTCCATTAAAATACATAAAGTCTTCTCAGAATATTCATTAAAAAAATTCTCTTAACTGTTAATCGTTAAAAACCAAAAAGCCAACGACTCCCCAGTTGCACTGTGTTGTTGCTGTTAAGTATAAAATTATGCAAAAATAAATTAAAAAAGCCGAATAAGCGTTTGTTGGCTAAAGGAGACAACAAGAAATTATCAAACAAAAAAGCAATAAAATACAGAGAAACAGCATACAAAAAATACAGCAGCCATAAAATTTAAATAGAAATTTAAGATTAAAAAGAAATTTATAAAAGCCTACAAAACAAACAAATAAAAAAAGCTATACACACCTACGCATAAAAACTACAATATACTCCTATATACGTTTAGTGCAAACGTTACTTACACCTACAAACAAATATAAAGCAAACAAGTATTCATAGACTGCCACCACTTTATAGAGCACTGACACACTACATTGAATTGTTGTTTGTTCCGTGTTTTTATTTGTTTAACCAGACTTTCATAGGTGGCCAAGTTGTCGTTGTCGAGGAATTTTCTAAAACGATTTATTTTTTATTTATTATTTGTTACTAATTTTCAACAACAGTCTAAATGAATCGTGGTAAAATGGTTTTCCCTTTTAACGGTTTTTCATTTAAAACCGAACTGAGAAATAGTGAGAATTAATGCGATTTATTAACTTTGTTCGATTAAAAATTAGTGAGAAAGTCTTGCAAATTGTGCTTTAACAAGATAAGCACTGCAGCTTAGTTATTAGTTTACTCTAGAAAGCTCTGTGTAATACCGGTTGTTGATGATGTCCCAAGACATGACCAACTGGGTTGTATTATTAAAAAAAGTATATAATAGATTCAAACTACATTCGTTCACATGAATGTGTTTGCATTAAAACATTCACTTTGTACTCGTATATTTATTTAAAACGGTAGTCCGAAATATAAACTGTACATCAAAGTGTTTAAGTCTATCTTAGGTGATTAAAAAAGCTGCCAGATAAGTTAAAAAAATATATATAGTTTTAAATTAAAACTATAAAACAGGATCAAATCTTAGACTCGTTTGCTGTAGTATATAGGAATCAAAATAACATTATTCCAGTATCTAAAATAAAAAATTTTCCCATTTGGATTCTGTAAAATTAATCATATTATTTATAAAAAATATTATTTCAACTTAGAGAGTATAAAACGAACTTAATCCTTACTTTAAATATGCATTTATGCATCGATTAACCCTTTAATTTGTACTATTTTGCTTGTTAATAATAATTGAGTGTTAAGATAGTTTTAAATTATTTGTGTAAATTGGCTGTCTGTATATTATGGTTTAAAAACATCACTATAACAACACCCTTTAGTTTTTAGTATTTACTGTAAAAATTTTAATTTTTTATCTATTCAGACAGATATTGTTGTAAAAACTGTAGGGTTAGGTTTTACCTTTTAGGAACGAAGCCCTAAAAACAATTACGCTATAAAAAAATAAAGCAAAGTAAAAAAAGATCAATACAAGTAACTCTGGGTTATCAAATCATGACATAAAACTTGCATACTTGCAATAATTCGTATTCCAGCAAATGCGAGACTAAAAGCTTATCCTGTTATTAAGCAAGTGAACAGAAGCCCAAGTGCAAGTAGCAAGAAAAGCGTAATATCTTTCTACCTAATGAAATATTTACAAATTGTTATGACAAATGTTGTTCAATAATTTTGTCAACTGTAGTACTTGGTGTTCCACATAAATTAGTTTGAGTATATACAGGGTGGGCCAAAAGAAACCAAGGGGTGTAAAAGTTTAATAACTTTTTTGTTTATTAACTTTTTTTTATTTTTTCTTTCAGATTATATAATATACAAAATGGAAATTTTTTTATACTAAGTATGAAAAATGATGTCTCTTAAATGACCACCGTTTTCAGCTTCGCACTGATGGGCTCTTTTTAGAGCATTTTCTTGAAATTTAATTGCAAAATTTAGACGTTGCCGATGATCTGCGGGTTTTAATTCTTGGACCAATTGCACCTTATATGGGTATAACTTTAAATCTTTTTTTAAAATGCGCCGTAGTGACGTACGAGACATTTCTAGCTGAGCAGAACGCCTTCTGCAAGATGTTTCTGGTGCTTCGTTAACACTTTGCTGTACTCGTTCAATATTTTCCGCAGAGCGACTTAAACGTGGTCTACCGGTTCGAGGCAAATCTCTTACGCTGCCATGTTGGTGATGACGATTAACTAAGCAACGAATCATCGCTTCAGAGGGCGAAATTCTGACGTTAAAATGTCGGCGATATGCTCTTTGCGTTAAAATAATTGATCTCTGGTTTAAATAATAAAATTCTATTGTTCTGGTTCTCTGTTCAGTTGTGAACCTCTCCTTTATAAATTCTCCAAGTGTTGTCTATATAATCTGAAAAATAAAAAAAAGTTAATAAACAAAAAAGTTATTAAACTTTTACACCCCTTGGTTTCTTTTGGCCCACCCTGTATTAGGTAGTGGAAGAAATATTTCTTCCAAAATTCTTGGCTAAAACCAACCAAAGTAAATAAAATAAAAATATGAAAAAATTAGATATGTAGTTATTGTGATAACAATGGTCAGCAAAAAAAGAAGTCGGTAGCTTGAACCTTGTTATATGATTTATATATTGATTCTTTCACGTAACCAGATATGGATAAACCTTTACGTTCAGACATGAACAACATGTGTTATATATATTTAAATTTTATTTTGAACTATTTTAAATGAAATAATTAATAATTTAGGCTTAAGTTCTTTGTTATAAAGAGATAACGAAAAATTAGACACCAGCAGAATGTAATGCATTTTCTGGATCGCTACATCCGTCGTTAACATTCGTAGTATCTATCTACTCCCAGTCAAATAATTATACTTATATTCAAAATATCTTTTTTTACCTTATGTTATACTAACGGTAGAGTTGTTGTTTTTGGCATACACATTTTCTTATATTTACTTTATCTTTTATTGTTGTTTGTTAGGTTTATCTTTGCACCGCATTCGTAATACCGTTATTTCTAAACATGCAAGTTGAAAATATCGTTTAAAATATTTATATGTGCAAAATGAATTATTTGACATCCAACTGGTCCCAAATAAATGTATCATCACATAAAGCGGAGAAATCGCTTCCTAACATATGGAGCGATAGTAAAAAAAAACATATTGGTTGAATGGGTCAATATTGAGATGTTTGTCCTGAAAAAACTGGTGGAGTCAATACCCCGTGGTGTCAAATTGGTCAGGATGCACATGAGTAACACAACCTCTTATTAACATATATACAACTTTTAGTTCGTAACTAAAATAATATGTATATCTATTAAATAAAATTTTGCACATATAAATATTTCTATGGAGATTTAAAGCTTTAATTTTTTCCATGTTAAAAAAATAGATTTTTATAATTTTGTTATTTTATTTTTACGTTTTTTAACTATAAATTAGAAAAAAATATCTGTTTCCAATTTCGATTGCTTCTTTTAATTGAAATTAAAGTTGAAGCATTGCACATATAATTATTTGTCTAAGGTACATGGTAGTTTCAATTAATTTTTCTGTTGAAACAAACTTATCAAAGAAATAGAATATGAGAATTTTTTTAAATTTTTATATTATATTTCATAGGTGATGCAGCTTTTTTGAATTGTTTTAAAATTTTACTATTTGTATGTTACATAATACGTTATATAATATCTTAATAGATAAACTTTAAACTACAATGTGTCTAAGTATCACTTAGAGCAATTTTTAGAATTCCTAACACTACGACGAGGTTTACTTATATGTCCATGTATGTATCTAATATAGCACACTGGCACAGAATCAAAATATTTTGGAAATAACTGAGATTGAACGAAAATTTGGCATGAGAATAGCAAAGGAGTATCTTAGTTTAAGTTTTAAAAATTATTGTAATCTGTAAATTATGTTTTATATTTTAAACAATTTTCAGCAAATTTTTTCTCATAGTTAGAGAACGAAATTTAAAATAATGTGGAAAAATTCTTAACTAGTCTGAGTTAAAAACTTAAAAATTCCAAAATTATTGAACCTTTGTGTATTTTAGCTTTAAAATTGTCATCAATCTTTATTTTTGTTTTTTTAATAAAAAAAATTTTCTTAAGGAATATATAACATTTTTATATCTGTGTGTAAGCTAATAAAACAAGTTTTTTGTAAAATTTATCAACCTATTAGAAGATGGAGGTCCTTCAATTTGACCTATATTACATCGAAATTTTTTATTTTAGTCTATATGTTCTAGAATCTCAAAGCTGGGATCGGAAAAAGAATACTGCCATAATAAAGCTATATATACTCCAAACTATTGCTGAAAATATTTCATGATCCATATGAGGACTTTGTGGCACTAAAGCCTAGCCCTTTACAACTGGCTGAGTTATTTCCAAAATATTTTGATTATGCCCCACTGTGCATAGTTACGTATGTTTTACACTTCATGAAAAATGGTAAGTTTAAAACGTTTTTCTTTATTTTTCCATATAACGTCAAAATCATACTATTTATGAAATAATTAACATTTTTGCTTTAATGTTACAATACAATTACAAATAAAATTCTAACTTAATTATCGAGCATACTAACGAAGACCTTCACTCGTTTTATTGAAACACTTTTTGGGAATCGCACCGACAAACTCCAGACTCATAGACTGACATACTACCTCCTAGCTTACGGGGGCACCTAATTCATATTTTAATTGCAAAATCGAATAATTATTTGCTCGATTAAAATAAAAAAAAAATTCTATAAATATAAGAAAATATCCTGGCATTTGCCAAGAGTATAAACCATGGTTTGAATTTACAAATAATATTTATTCAGTATAATTTCAGTTTGAAAAGTATATTTTCAAAAGCTGGTTGGTTCAATTAGAAAATCTTATTTACCATTCCCCAAGTATAGCCATTTTGTTAAATATATTGCTTCGCCGACATAGCAATACCGAATTGTTAATATAAATTAATATAAAAAAAATCTTATTTGGAATTATATATTTAACTTTTTTATGCGTTCTTCCTACTCTTTATTTAATAATTATTGCAAGAAATAATCATGAAATATTTATTTAAAAATATATATATAATAACCGAAATGAATACCATGTGAAAAGCATATATATTTAGCTATTTTGCTCACTTACATAAGTGGATTTTCCACAAATTTTCTGGATAGAACTTCAGATTCCTTATGCTTAAAACTTAAAATTTAAAGCTTTTAAATCGAAATAGATTCTTCGGTTTTTTGTTTAGAAATTTTGAATTTGCTTGCTTTCTACACTGATTGTACTTCTCATGTAGTTTATTAATTTTTATTTTTGAAAGTGGGATATTTTAAACAAAATTGCCCAACAGATGGCGCCAATTGAAATTTTTATTTTTGCTTTGTGGAATTACATTGTTATTAAAATATTTTAAACACCTCCTACAGACCTTTACAAAAATTTTTAGAATTATAGAATTATTTATAAATTTTGGAATTTTATCTACGGATGAGTACCTTTATATAGAGTAAATAAATAAACCATAACTGAAGAAGAGTCTTACAATCGGTGTGGACTACTTTCAAAGCAAAATCGAGCAAAAATATTGTCAGGACGCCCACAACGAGGCGGACGCAGCCAATCATAAATAAATTTCAATAGAAGGATTGGGTATAAATACAGATACATATCAGAAAACTCAATATTAATACGATTGTGGAACGTATTCCTACCCCCGGGGGTTCCAATTGTCACTGCAGGAATATGGCAAATGCTTTGACGCGGTCCACTCGGGGTAAATAGGGACACCAGACGCTAGGGTTCCTAGAGCCTAAATCTGGAAGAAAAGGTCTGCTGTTTTATAACACGGGTCCTCTTCGAGGCCTGGCCAGTGCCTAAAGGACTGGTACCACGGGAATCGGTAGCCCCATAGAGAGCCTATCCTCTCTGTGACCGGTTATTGGTGAGGTCCCCTTCGGGGGTACACGTGGTGGTTGTGGTTTAAGATCGATTAAAGCAGATGTGGTGCAAGGTCGATCAAGTGTGCTGTTGCACTCTCAACAGACGGAGTTTGGATAGTCTCCAAACCCCTAAGCAAGAGGTTATAATATGGATCTAGGCTTGCCTTGGAAAGGCTTGCCATATTGTATAAATTGCTACTCATTGTGACTGTATACACACAAATTGCGATTGGTGGCAATCGTAAAGTGTTGTTATACTACACAATGGGGGCGCTAGTCTACGTCTTTATTTCACTCGGTGTTAAGAGTACCGTGGGATAAAGCCATCGTGGCAGGAGCCCACGTTAATCTTGAACACATCTGTGGAAGGTATTCCTCAGCATTGGCTGTATTAGTCAATGTGCGAACTACATGAGCTACAGCAACCTCCAATTCTCATGGTCTTTTTTTACAAACTGTTCTCAAGTTTTGCCGAATCACCTAAAGTATTTGTGACCAATTTATTAACGGGGTCATGCATCTCAAAAAATCTTTACGTGAACACCATTTTCTAAGAAATACGTTTAACCTTTCCCATTTATTATATTTTTGTTTAAGGGACCAGTGTTAATAAACAAAAGCTGCTGATCTTACGCAGCTAATCCTGTTTAAGCTTTTAAACCAACACTGTGTAAAATATGACTAAAATCTTCAAAAAATTTCTTTTCAGATTTTTGAAGACTGTTGCAAAGAACTTTGTGAAGGAACAACTCTGCAAATTAACACTCTGAACACACACAAACAACCTCCAAAATACATAAGGTAAGTAATTTATTACCAAAAAATAAATATTAAAATAAATCACCTCAACTATCTGGCATCTCTTATTTGTTTATGATGATTATTTGGCTTGTTTTTTCCCTTATTTATTTGTTTGTTTGTTTTTAAAAAAGTAGAACGAGAAAACAAACAAACGACAACGCAGCTAAAAAAACAAAACTTTCTAAATTCTGGCAGTATGTGTTGATGTATTTGGGAGAAAGAGTTGGTAACGTGTGTGTAAATATTAGCAAAAATGTTTACATTGACAGTGAAAATGTTTTTTTTTTTTTAATTATTTTCTTTAGTCTACTTCTTGCTTCTACTAACATTTCTGGTAACGCAACACATTTGGTAGTTTTTAATTTATTTTTTTTTTCGTAATTCGTTTGGCCAAAACACTTAAAACGGGTACTACTTGCCATGAGCTCACACACATACACAATGTTTACAATCTTTTACATGTTATTTAGAATGAGAAGTAAAATATGTATCTGCTATATGCTCTAGTCCAATTAGAAAATTCAAATAAAAACAAGACATTGACAAAGAAAAAGGAATAAACAATACAAAGTGTTAATTAAATGTAATGTATTTTAACGTTTGTATTTTAAAATGCAAAATTAAAATGTTACTGAACTTCGTCATTTTCTTAAGTTCTTGAAACCCTTAAGAAATGTTTGTTTTAATATCAATATTTTCAAATATTTTATTATACTTTTTACCAAAGAAATACGTACAATTGTTAAGTCCAGCCAGTGCTAGACAACAAAAATGCTTGTTTCAAAGTTATTGATATAATTTCGTTTTAATATGTTAATGCGGGTTTCGCTATTTCTGCTTTGGACCGTTTAGATCTTTGTGGATGTCAGAGTTTTTTTATATACCAGGGACTAATTGTGATAATTCGCTGAATCATATTTTGGAGCCTTTGGATTTTTTCTACATTGCTAGCTGAGGCAGTGCCCCATAATTGAATCCCATAACACCAAATTGGTTTGAGGATCGACTTGTACAGTAGAAGTTTGCAATCTAAGCTGAGGTTAGGGTTTCTGCCTATAAGCGAGATTAGTTGGATGGCTTTCAAATTCATTAGTGTTAACTTTGGGTCTATGTGCATTTTCCAAGTAAAGCGGCGATCGACATAGCATAAATATTTAAACATGAAAACCCTATCGGCTCAATGTTCATATGGCAAAAATCCATGAACTGGGCCCCATCTACTATGTTATCCTTATTTTGATCCCCTGGAATATTTTCTTTTTCTAAATTTAAAGAAATTTCTGGATGGTAAAAGTCTTTTGTCAAATGAAGAGACCGTCACTCCAATAAAAAAATTTTTCGAGTTTTAAGAACACTTTCTTGAAAAACATATCACGCTGTTGTGCTGAAAAATTATTTTTTTCCAAAAAGTTACGAAATTATCAAATTTAGCTTGTAGTGTTAAATATTGAATCGGATACTATTTTTTGAATCCCACAAGCTTATTCATTCTGCGGAATTCTCACTAAAATGTCATTATTATTTATTAATTTGCAGGTTTTTTAAACACAATCAATATTTGTCTGCAAATAAATAAAAAATGAAATAAAATTATTATTTGCTGATCGTTATTTTTTGTCGGACAACGAACTTGTGAAACTCTGAACTCTAAATTCAAGTAGACAACGAAGATAGCTACGACACCATTGACCATAATGAGCATTTAATCAAATATAGGAACCAATACATGTATATGTGTCCGTATATATATATTAATAAGCCGTACAATTCATTTTACCCAATTTAAGGTTAGAATTATCTCCAGAGTCCGTTCGTTACATATTATATGTTAAATTAAACCAAAAATATTTTTTACTTTTCAAACATAAAATAATATTAAAAAAATCATTAAAATTTAATTTATAAAACAAAAAATAATAAATAAATCAAGTGCGCAACAGACCCACATAAGCAAGGTCTACTATGTACTATGTTCACTATAATACTTTTAAATTTCAAGATTTTAATTTTTTCACATCTTTTTTAGTGCCCATAAATGCTTAATATTATGAAGTAAAAACATCCTTATGGTGTGTATGTAATAAGCATAAAAGAGCCATCAAACTGATCTTTTATGGTTCTTACATGCACATCTAATCTATACAGATAATAAAATAGTAACTCATTTCCGTCTGTCTGCTTTTCGTTTGTGTTCGCATGACATAAAAACTACTGGATGATTTTAACAAAATATAATATGGAGGTATCTTAGCATCCTGGTTCTAATATAGGATCCTTTTTTCCTGCAAAAATATCTCATTTCCAAGAGAAAGTGGAAAAAAGCAGTGAAAGTACGCAATTTCGGTTTAAAGGTACTGAAATTTTCGGTTTAAAACTGGGATATTTTAAACACGGTTGCGCACGTTTTATTTTTGGAAAGTGGGATATTTTAAACAACAGATGGCGCCAATTGAATAAAATTTTTATTTATTTGTATTTTTACTTTGTGGAATTACATTGTTATTAAAATATTTTAAACCCCTCTTATAGAGGTTTGCAATCATTTTTAGAATTTTTATATACATTGTATTTATTTGCATTTGCATTTATTTCGCCTAATTTTTTAACTATAATATGTCTACTCATGAAATTTTCACAGAAAATGTATGGCCTTTATAACAAATAGTAAAAATTAAAGAGTTTTCCGATAGTGTCTTAATTTGCACGTATATAGCGATATTTTTTGAACCGTAATAGGTAGACTCTTGGTATATTCATAGAAAGGGAATTGCCATATCCGCTATAATAAATAATAGAATTAAAGGCTGTTCCGATAGTGACATGATTTAGGCGATAGTGACATGATTTTTTTGAACCGTAATAGTTAGACTCCTTAAATTTGTACAGTAGATGTTTTGCCATCTATTAAAAATTAAAGGGCGTTCCGCAATAAAATGTTTTTCACTTATTGCCTTACTTTGTTTTGTGAACCGCAAGAGGTAGTATCCTGATATTTTCATAGAAAGTCCTTATATTTGAACAGTAATAGGCTGGCACCTAAAAATTACACAGATTATATTATACAATATATACTGCAACAAAATAAACGAAAATAAAATAAATAAAAATGAAAAGGTGTGCCCTAGATGTCCCGAATTTGAGGAATCTTACCTTTTCTTCTAATAGTTATAGGCTGACACTTGATATTTACACACTATATTTATTACCATGCTTTAGTATAAAAAATAATTTAAAATTAAAGGGTGCCTCATAAGACCGAAGAAGTTAACAACTTGTATTTTTTAAGTTATGCTGAACATAGTACGCGTCCCTAAGCATCTGAGTCTGACTCGCCGTTGATGATTTATTTTTAACCTCTGAAATTTGCAACAAATCGAAGTTCGCCACAAAACATAGAGTTTCCAATAATATTTGCTTTCTTTATTTAGAAACTAATTGGAAATTTAAATATCTCTTTTTCAAAGCCTTTTGAGGCATAAGATGCGATATACTGCTAATAAAGTGGAAAACAATTTTTTTCAAATCGTCGAGAGCCTATTTCTAATCAACGTAAGATACTACACTGCCAGTAACTTTTAAAGAAACGAGTATCATTAAACCATGCATTGGAAATACGGATAACGTATCTGGTTTGTTATAAGACTATAATTGACTGATTTAACAAAATCTTGAAAATAACCCCACTTGCAGCATATGTTAACGAAAAGATTATTGACAGTTCCCATCAGTTGCAATTGTATATTTTTCTCTACATATTATATCCGTTTTAACATCGAATTTTTCCGGCTCGAGTAGAAGAACGATTAAACTAAACATAATTAAAATATATAATTTTCAAGAACTATTAAATTTAATAACAAAAATTTCAAAATTTGCAAGTAATTATACACATGCCATGAATCACAGCGTAACTGTCAAAAATTCTGCATTGATTATATAAACCACAAATCAATCACCCCTTAAATTTTGTTCAAATATTTCATTTCATTTAAATTTATCTTAACAAACACAAGCTACTGTAGTGTCTCATATGAATTTTTAATTTATTTTAAATGTATTTTTGTACATAAATATTATTTTTGTCATTCTGACATTTTTCTGCAGAGGTATAAAGACGACTTCGTAGACAGATTTTTCTTGCTCTTAAATTTGCATCTAAATTTATTCAAGACATTTAAATGGATCTGTATAAGAAGATATTTATCATGTCAAAACTACTTAAATTCATGTTTTTTTATTTGCAGTTGTGCGAACACTATTTTTTTTTTTTTTTTGTACAAATTTTATAAAGTAAAAAAAGAGTTTGTTTGCATTTATAATTCATTGAAAGGCAAAATTAAAAAAAGGAAAATAAAAACGTAAAAACCAAGAACAAATTGAAGTTTTTGGCAAACATTTTTGGCACCTTTGAGAAGGCAAAACTGCTAAAAAACAACAATTTGTTTCGACAGCAGAACAATTTGTTTTAAGAAAGGTTGACAACTTTCTAGAAATTTGTATTTGGTTGCAGTAAAAATAGATTGAAAAATGTACATTTGTGATTTTTATTCATTTACTTTTTGCTTTCAAAAGTTGTTAATAGTTTTTTTATGATTTTAAATTTACATACATGGGTTAAAAAATAAATAAAAGTATAAATGTTAGCAAAGGTGCGAATAAGAACTACTTTTTATGGAATCTTGCTACTAAACAGGTATTGCAGTCGGCTAAAGTAATTATATTTCAGAGAATGCTTAAATATGAATTTAAATTCATACTACTCCAAACAAATTAGATAATAAAATAATATTTATTTATTTTGATAAGTAGAACTGCGCAATATTACAAGTGATCACTAGAAAGTATAGTCCCTAAACCTGATCTGATCCGTAGCATTCGACAGAAATAATGGTAATTACCAGTGAGTATCTTCTAAGCTACTAATGCCATTGTAAGATAATAAAAACTAGTTATATGGCCCAATCTATATACATATAATAAAATAGCAACTTATTTCCTGTCTGTATATCCTGCTTCGCATCATGGAAAAACTACTGATACTGCCAGGATACCTTAGTATCCTGGATCCAATATAGGCTACTTTTTTCGCAAAGCTTTTACAAAGCTTTACAATAATTTTTAGAATTTTATCCAGGGATGGGAACCTTTCAGAAATTTCAGAGCAGTATACGAGCTACCGAACTATTTCCAAAATAAAAAGCTTTGTAACATAGTAACTGTGTAACATAGTTAGTATTATAAATTTATAAATTTATAAAACATGAAATTAAATTCCTTTGCATAAGAAACACGTCAGTGCGTTCTAAATTGTTATTGCTACAACAAACCTTTACACTTACACTTCTATACCTAAAACTTTGAAATTACTCCCTCAATATTGAATATTTCCCAGGTCTTCTAACTAACATCTTTTCCATTTTTTTTAATTTTAAATATGAAACAAAAAAATCACTTGATATTTACTTGCTCTCAACAAAAAAGCAAACATCTTAGTTTTTATTTAACTTTTGCTTTAGAAGAAAAAAATTTAAATGTTAAAAGAGAAAAACTTCAACAATGACTACAGCTTAAGAACATAAAGTGATGAAAAATAATTTATAAAGTTTCATAAAAATAACAATAAACACAAGGAGTCTTAACGATGGAACTTAAAAAGAATTAAATAAAAAAAAACCCAGTACAAAAATGTTCTTAAAAAAATTTACTTTGTAAGTTGCATTAACAAAGTAAACTAAGTTTAAAATAAAAAATAAAAAAGTCTTCAAAAAATTGTTAAGAAAAAAATTAAAAAAAGTACAAAAATGTAATTACATGAAGCCTTCAAATAACAGCTTAACAAAGCATTGAATCAAGAGATATACGAAGTTAATTTTAAAAGTCATTTGAAAAGTGAACGAGCATCAGATATAAGAAAAGTGCATAAGTAAACAGTAAACAGATTTCTCAATGCCCTCCAAATTGGCATTTGTTTAAATGTTGTCTCATTTGTTTCATCGAAATCTCTCAGCCATTTCTTTGAATTCAGAAACAGAAAACAGTAGGAAGTGGTTAAATTTGGAGACTTGGATGGAGTAGCAGTTAGGAGTCAAATTCATGTAGTTTTGTCATAATGACTACACACGTACGGCTTCGATGGAGCGGATAACTTTTTCATATCCAAAATATTAATATAAACCTATGATGTACGTACTTGGTTGATAAGTCTATAGCCTAAGCCACCTTACGAACTTTCATTATTCGCTCGTCTTTTGCGCGCAATTTGTGCTGGCACTAACGCAACATAACTCAGTAACCCAATTTTTTACCATTCAAATTAATGTTGCAGAGTATCTACAGTACTTAACAAGCGTTTTTTTGGTTTTAATAACAGTTAAGCAGTATAATTTACTTTCAATTTTTTTATTTTTGCTAAAATTCGCTTTTAATAACTGTCAGAAACAGACCAAGAGACGCATAATGCTTAAAATTCGGCAGTCTTCCTGCATTTGACATCAGTTCACGGAGCAGTATTGCTTTAGAAATTACAAAAGTTACTTATCAAACTGTCCTCGTAATTTATCGCATAGATATTTAACTAAATAGCAACGGAAATGCTCTAAACCTGCTACTGTACCGATAATTATTTATATTTTGTAGGAGCGATACAGAAGGGTGCATTTTCTCAATGATTTCTGGTATCCTACTGTAAATTTAAGAATGAATACCTTAGTTTCACTAAGCTTTTACTCTCGATTAGAGTTGTGCCGGTCATGTACGACCTAGTTCAGTTGAACGATTCCCGTAATTGAACGATTCTGACTAGGTCAGTGTTTTCTTTTTTATCGTTCATCGTTCGTTGCGTTTTTTTTTTGTTTTATTCAGGTACTAAAATAAAAAGATTAATTTTAAAGCTAGAATTAAGAAACCTGATAAATCAGATGTAAAATAAATAATAAGTTAAATATTATTTATGTTATTTATGTACTTATGTTATTATGTACTTACTTTTTGTAAACATTTGTTGACAATTTTGAAGTGTTGCCAGAATGATCTGATGTGTTTGATCTGTTTAAAATAAAGAACGATGACCGTAACGAACGACCTAGTTCATTAAAACTTGGTGTACGATCTGAACGATTCAGCGAAATGAACTATTATGCACAACTCTACTCTCGATTGTAGTGTAGTAAGACAACTAGTTCTTTCTGTATTGAAATCAAAACTGCTCATTATTTTATTTCTCAACTTATTAATATGTAGAATCTGTGTATGTGTGTGTTTATAGACAGAAATATATTGACTACTATGCTTACAATAGATAAGTATAGAAAATACGGGAACAATAATAATAAGAATTTGATTATGTTAACAAAGTAGTCTGTGCGCATGCGTATACATGAAGTATGTGTGTGTGTGTGTGTAAGTAAGACTATAGGTAATAATAATGCTTAGGTTGCTATACTAACTGAGTAGGCCATGCGCACAATACACATATGTACATGTTGGGTAGCAATCTCAAAGTAGAAGTATGCTACACGAATATACTGACTCTAGTAGTGATTTCAGACTGGTCGACATTATTCATTATTACAGAGTCTATGCTAATTGCTAACATTTGCTTAAGGCTAAGTCTCCACAGCATCTCCATATAATATGAGTCTACCTGTGGTCCACAGCCCTCTGTTTATGTTAGCCCTTTTCCAGGCACAGTCTACAAGTATCGTCTTACCACGATTTTTAACTTGGAAAGATAATACTTGAGAGTCCGTGATAGTCCTTGATAGGAATCAAACCAACAACCCCGGTCTGATAGACTAGCACACTATCTACTAGGCCAACGAAGCACCCTATTGTCCCAGTGATACTTTTGCTTTGAATATTTTAGGAATAAATCAGCCATTTACAAACGGTAAAATCTAAACTTCAGTATTAAAGCTGGGCACTACTTACTTATCAGGGCTGACGCTAAGTAATCACAAGGTTCATTTTTGGCAGAATCAAAATATATATGTACATACATATATAATATATATGGGACAGAATCAAAATATTTTGGAAATAACGCAACCATTTGTAAAGGACTAGGCCTATTGATCCAAATATTGACATGAATATAGCAGAGGAGCATCTCAGCTTAAGTTTTGGCGGTGACACTATGTGGTTTAAAAGTTGGGTACCTCGCCCCTGCATATTTTTTTGAGAGCTTGGTATTTCTTCATTTTTTTTATTTTTAAAATTATACATGGTCTTACAGGTCTAGTTAATGCCTAAAAAATGATGGTGATTAATCGGCGTAGCCCTTTACGAATGGCTGAGTTATTTCTAAAATATTTAATTCTTCCCCACTGTGCAAAGTAAAAAGGCATACGAAAAGTAATGTGATGGCTTAGAATTGGTTTCCATTAAGTTGTTGAAAACTTTATTAAATTTCTTCAAAGCTGTTTTAATACATGGAGATTTGGAAATAATCTTTGTGAAAAATAATACCAAGTTGTTCTTACTCCCAAGGGCAAGTATGAAAACTTCTAATGAATATGACAAAAAAATTAAGAAAATCTCCTTTTTATCTACACAAACAATTCAAAGTCCTCTAAAATAATAAATCTTCTAGTTTCCACAATGTAACTTATATAACTACATACTTATCTGAATATTTTCCTGTACTTATTAAAATACACATACATACAAAAAACGGCAACAACAAAATATTAAGAAATATATTTTATAAAATTTTTCTTCATCCTGCCTAAATCACAAAGGCTTTAATATCCTGTGAGTCTTGTTAAACAATTTTATATGAATAGAAATTTGTTATAATTTAATTCATTTTTATTTTTTTGCAACTTGTTTATAAAATTATTTTACATAAATAAATTTAAGCTTTAACATGCATTTGCTAGAAAATAGAAAATCGGGAAAATATTTGCAAAAAACATTTACAAACATTAAAACATTTTTACTAAAAAATGTAATGTAAAAAACAGAACAAAAAATAGTAAAACTGTATGTAAAATGTTAAAACGTTAAAACGTTATAAATTCCAAACACTCAAAAGCATAAAAATCCTTTTGATACACACTTATAGACCTACTCTTGTGCGCTTAAAAACTACACTACACTTCACTTCACTAAACTACACAACACTCTACACTCACTCTTACACTCACCACTATTTAGTTGTGTACCCTTCGATTGTTTCCACATCCATGCAGCAACCTTAAACGGAAAGTTGGTGCAGCCTTTAGTTTAAATAAAAATCCAACAATAATAAAAATCAACGCTGAAGTCTAGAAATTATGCATAATCGATTTAGAGTAGCTGTCGTTGGCAGTGAACTAAGAAAAATATCTACGAATGCTCAAATACACCGACTACTAACTAATTTTTTTTCTTATTCTTTCATATTTTCTTATTTTACATAAATCAAGGATAAATAACCCCTGGTGCAAGTGTGTTGGTGAGCTTTAGTTGCATTAGTCGGTATGTGGCTGTAGGTGTAAGTATAGAATAATATTTCAATGGCAGAAAAGGCTTTAAACTGCCCCTAATGAAATGTTAAGGATAGTTAACAACAGGAAAGCAAATATAATGTAACAGAGAAAAATAACATGCGCCGGGTTCCTAACTTTATACTGGTGAACTAATAATGGCTAACAGTGGACGCGTAACTGGCACTGTAATTTGTTTATCAAAAAATAAAGTGCATTTTTATATTAATCGCCCTTCGTTTTATTTTTATGTTATTATTTTGTAGTTGCACTAAATATGTGTTCTGAGCAATATTATTTATTAATAATATTTTGTACGATTATGCTTTATATAATGGTACCCATACCTGTATAAAATTCTAAAATTTATATAAAATTCTAAAATTCTAAAAACTATTGCAAAGCTCTGTAAAAGGTGTTTAAAATATTTTAATAACAATGTATTCCACAAAGTAAAAATACAAATCAAATACAAATTTTATTGAATTTGTCAGTAAGTAATTAATATTTTGTCAATAATTTAAAACAGCGCCATCTGTTGCGCAACCATGTTTAAAATATCCAGCTTTTAATGCCTTACAGTATGCAGTACCTTTAAATTGGTAAAAACTCGGCGTACTTTTACTGGTTTTTCTCTTTATTATCTCTTGGAAATTAATTTTATTCAATTGGCTAAAAAGTATCCTATATTGAAATAGGGATGCAAAGGTACCTCCTCACAATTTTTTTTTTAATTTATCCAGTAGTTTTTACGTGATGCGAACGTAAAAGAAAAGCAGACAGACAGACGGAAATTAGTTACTATTTTGTTATATGTATTTTTTGCAAAAATTTTATTTGTCTTTATATCGACGTATCGCCCCCAGGGGTTCTAATTTTCACTGCAGGAATGGCAAACGCATTGACGCGGTTCACTCGGGTAAAATAGGGGCACCAGACTCTAGGGTTCCTAGAACCTAAATCTGGAAGAAAAGTCTGTGTCTTAAAACACGCGGGTCCTCTGGACTGGACTCAGGACTGATACCACAGGAATCGGTAGCCCCACAGAGAGCCTATCCTCTCTGTGACCGGTTGTTGGTGAGGTCCCCGTCAGGGGTACACGTGGTGGTTGTGGTTTAAGATCGATTTATGTAGGTATGGTGCACGGTCGATCAAGTGTGCTGTTGCACTCTCAACAGACGGAGTTTGGATAGTGTCCAAAACCCTAAGCAAGAGGTTGTAATATGGAATCTAGACTTGCCTTGGTTAAGGCTTGCCATATTATATAAACTGCTACTCATTGTGACTGTATCGCATACATATTGCAATTGGCGGCAACGTCTTATCGTAAAGTGTTGTTATACTACACAATAGGGGCGCTAGTCTACGCTTGCATTTCACTCGGAGGTAAGATCACCGTGGCCGTCAACGCAGGTTAACTTTTATGAACTGAAGTCGATTTGGATCTACCGTAGAGGAGAAAATTGTTGTTAGAACAGGCTCCATTTGAATTTTTGTTGTTGTGTGCATACGATCGAACATGTTTTATCAGTTATAAATTGGTATAGAAATACCTCATATCGACCGTGACGGCATGTGAGCCAACTCTGTTGATTTACTAGAACTTCGATGCAATGTGGAGTGTGTTTCACTGTTTATTTGTTACTGTAATGAAATGCGTTCTAATGAAGTTAGAAAATTTGTTTCCAATACCAGCGCTAGTTTGTAAAAGACAAGGTCCCATTAATATCGTACATATTTCTGGTTGATGGGCCAACGCCTATTTTATTGCATGGATACTTTGTTCTTTAGCTGAAAAGTTCGGATTTGAATAAAAAGTGAATTAATTCTAAAATTTATTTCTATTATTTTAATTTATGACAATTTTAAATGGATTCCCACACACTTTATTCCCTCTATTTTAATTCCCATACCGTAGGGACCAACCTCTGTGTGTTGCACTAGTACTAAAAAATACATGTATTTTAAACTTGTTTAAATATTTTCATTTTTTCATTATTCTGCATTTATTTCAAATTTACAATAACCTACACACATGACTAAATGTGTTATATTTTTATCTCTATTCAATGGTATTCTGTCTATACATTTTAATTTATTTATTTTTGGCTGTAAAAACAAAGTTTAAAAACAAATTTAAATTGAATTTTTACAAAATATTTGCATGCAAAAGTTTTAAACAGTTTAATGCGCTACAAAATGCAAATAAAAACATATAATTTTCAATTTAAATCTAAATTAAATAAACTCAACTTTTGTACTTTTTTGTAGACCTCATGGTGGGTGATAGATACCAACGTAGTAGAAAAGGGCCGCATGCAAGGAAAATCACCCAGAAATCTTCATACAGAATTGCGTAATATTTCATATGAAAACTAGCCCAAACATTTTGGGTGATTTTTCGTCGTTTATAGTATAAGGAAATTTTTCCAAAACAGTTTAAAAAAAATTGGGTTTTAGCTTAAAAAAACTATATATTATATGAATTTTATTTGAACTATTTTTGAATTAATAAATTAATTATTTAGGCTTAAGTTCTTAATTAATAAAATAATAATGAGATAAAGAATAATTAGATACCAGCAAAGCAGAATGCATTTTCTAGACAGCTACGTCCGTCATCAGTACTCTTTTTATCAATCTACCCGGTAGTTTCAATTGTTATTAATTTTCTATTTAAACAAACTTATCAAAGAAATAGAATCTGAGAAATTTTAATTTTACATTATATTTCAGAGAAGATAGAGCTTTTTGAAATTGTTTTACACTTTTATTTATTTTCCATATTATACTACCAAGCAAACATTTTTCTTTATTTTTAATTCTCTTTATATATTTTCTTTTATTTGAAAATGGTATATATCTGTCTTGCTATTAGCTATCCTTTAGTTATCTGGTATCTAATTATTCTTTATCTCTTTATAATTAAGAACTTAAGCCTAAATAATTAATTTATTAAAACTCTATATTTTTAACAAAAAGTGATCACTAATAATAAGTAGCTTCGAAGTTTGTCTCATACTGCAGAATTGTTAAAATTAGAAATTTATCAGAATTAAAACTGGAAAAATTAGCAAGTTAGTTTCTGTATTTTCTGCTGCGCTCGTCAAGCGCACTAAAAAATCATCCCATCAAGACAGTCTTCACCAAAAGGTATGACAACAGTCTATTTTTTAGGTTGTTTATTTTTTTTTTTAAGTTTTTAAGTAGGCTGGGCCCTTTTTGTCAATCTATACATCCTTATTTTTTAGCAGTGCCCGCCATATCTGTTGTCTTTTATTCAGTGACACAACAAGACTAAGCATTTAATATAAATTATATTAATTAGTTATAATAATTCTGTGGCAATAAAGAATAAATTCTTAAGACGACTTAAGCTAAATTTAATCTCCGTACTTCAAAGTACCCATCTGCAAAGTTTCAATTATTTTGTACCATTTTTTTTTCTCGCGAAATTACTTTCTGCTTCTCTTTTTTCAATGTCTAATCGCATTTGGAAAAAAGTGTAAGAAACTACAAGCTATTTTTCCACATCATAAAAACTTATTTCTCTGGAACGCCTGTATACTTTTAGTAGATATGTAAAGTTTAAAGATAAACTATTTGTTTTAAAAATAAATTCTAAAGTTTAAAATTACTCTCCTACAAAACTTAAAAATTAGACTTAAGCACTTTTTCCTTATTGTCATAGAATTAATAATTATTCATATCTAAGTTCTTTATTATAAATTATTATGGGGTACCGCAATAAATAGCAATGTTGCACCATTGTTATTAATATCATACCCATCCCCTTTGTAGAGCAGTTAAAATGTCTCTAAGCTTTAGCTTACCTTTAGAACCCTTCGTTGCTACGGAAGAACACATCAGTAGATTATCCACCATTTTTTATTTTTAAAATATACCCACCATACTACTCCCCGAAAGTTCCCGCCAACAACTCGAACATGGACATAGAATCAAAGAAGATAACCGGTTCCCTAGGTACAACTAGTTTAGTCTCTCAAAGTCTTTATCATCTACTACTTTACAAACCCTGTATGCCCCGAGGATTAAGGATTTTTTCATATAGATAATTGGCCGAGGAAAAATATCTCCTTTTGAATAAGGTTTTGACCCCAAATTATCTTCTCGTTTTTTATTTTCTTTTCGATTTTGTATACCCTTCACCACAGGTGTAAAGGGTATATAAAAGTTTGTTATTCCGTGTGTAATTTCTGCAATATTCATTTCCGATCCCATAAAGTATATATATTCTGGATCCTTATAGATAGAGAAGTTAATTAGGCGATGTACGTCTGTCCGTCTCTTCATGTTAAATGTCATTTGCCAATGCACCAGACAAGGTACAAAAATGTATGCCCACCAATCTTCCAGGCACAGTTTTGCAAATTTTATGATTGCAATTCAGCAAGATCAGACCATCCCAAAAAATCCGGACAAAAACCACGCTCACCTTATTTTTTCATTTTTTCGATTGTAATAACTCTCTTTTGCTTTTTGTGTTAAATAAATATTAGACAAGGAGATCGCAAGGAGTGCTTACAAATCTCGGGCGATCAATAAAGCCAAGCGAGGGCAGTTTTTGTGTTTTTTTAGATTAATAAGGGTTTTCCGCTTTGATTTGTATTAAACCCCTTTATAGAAAGCAATACATATAGAGGTAGCCAATGACCCACAGGGTACTCACTGGTAACCAGAAGCATTGGCCCATTGGGGGGGAAGGGGTCAGTATGAGGAAATGTATTTAAAGGATTTTTTTGCTTTATTCTGATCATTCTATCGCAATATAGAAGGTCCTAATTTTAACAACAAAATTTAAAAAAAAATAAGAAAATTTAAAAAAAAAATTAAATAATAAATTTTGCAAGAAATTTTCAAAATAAAATATTACATAAAATTTTTACAAAAAAAAAATTAAAAAAATCTCAAAAAAATTTTCCAACAAATTTTCAAAGAAACATAATGTTACCCATAATATATAGCATTGCTCTATAGTGAAGAGTATATAAATATCGGTATGCCCGAATTGTTTTTTAATTACAATTATTGTTTAATTTTTGATGTAGAGATTGGATTAATGCCAACTTTTTGCCAAATTAAACAATTTAAAAGGGCTATATTGCTTATTCTGTACGAAGATTTGATCGTGATTTGATTACTTATGCATGTCCGAAGTAAGTGACAGCCAAGATCATGAGAATTGACCTTGCTTTACTGTTTCTGGGACTTATAGCGTAGACAGCTGACACAGTTAATATGCATTAAAAGCTCACTAATTTGAATTAAAATTTTACCCTGACAGAAGACAGTTATGTGCATTTAGCATTGTTTGTCAAGAACATTTATTTATCATTTATACATACATATATGTATGTATGTATATTTTGATTAAATGGATAGAAGACAGGAGGTACCATTGGCAGCTATGCTGTTGGTGAAAAATCAGCATCTCTTTCAAAGAAACTTGAGAAGACTTTTTTAAAAACTGCTCCATAATTGAAATTTTTAAATTTTAAATAATTTGTCATTAGTTTGATTGATTGACTGACGACTGTCTTGCCATATTGAAATAGCTACATTCAGTATAAATTCCAAAGTTAATTTGAATTAAGACTGTTAATGCACATTAAGTCTCTCGTCTGTCTACGCTAGATATTATATTAGTTTGAGCATTTTTCTAGTTTGACCATCTCTGGACTAATAAGACACAACCGGTTATATGCTGCAGAGCCATTAAAAATTAAAACTATCGGGTCCATGCTACACAGAAAAATTATTTTCACCAATTAAAAGTTTAAATTAGTTTTAAATTAAAGTTCTATTAATTTTTTAATTGATTAAAATATATAATTGTTTAAAACAGAACGAAAAAGTTTCTTATTAATCAAATAATTGTTAAATATTTAATTAAATTTTAATCTGAAACCAATTAAAACCTTTAATTCGCAAAAATATTTTTCTCTGTATACCGTGCGAAGTCTTAGCGAATGTTTAAAAAATATCCTATGCATGCTATAAACACAAGCTTTTAAATAAAAAAACCATTTGGTTAACACAACACACATCTGTTTTATTTTCTCTCACATGTCCTTTTTCCTTTGTTTCATAAAATATCACTTTAACTAAACAGCTGCTATTAAAGTAAAACAAAAATTTAAATAAAAAAGTCCAACGTATCGAAATAAACTCAAAAAATGCAACAAAGAAACCAAAATTTGCTAAAATGACAAAAATTAGCTCATTTATGGAAATACTAGAAATTTTATAAGATACCATAATTTTTAAAAATTATAAGAGAAGTCTAACTGATGCAAAATAATATTAATAAATTGTAAAGGCCCTCAAAATGTTTCTTCTATTTTTGGTTTAAATTCTTAAAATCGTTGCATACGAGTACATGTTATGCAAACAGTTCTAAGCTGCTTTCGTGTCAACGACCTTTTGAGGTGTTTTTCCTTCACATAATTTATGTGAAATCATTTTGCCAAAAGTTGTTAAGATTTATGTCTTTCGTTTAGACGATAAATTATTTTTTTCGTTCGAACTTTGCTACTTCTCTGTTAGTAGAAAATAGAAAAATAAATCTCATATCACAAGGTAATTTTTTTATTCTTTATTTTGTAAAGTTTGCATTTTGCTAAAATATGTATCAGAAAATATTTGTGTGAACAATGAAGTTTAAAGTAAACAGTCTACAGCAGAGGCAAACAATTATGCAATCCTTTTGTAAGTGTAGTAAAAAAATTTTTCTAACGCAGGTTTGTCTCGTTAGAAGTTACAAAAAGGCAAAGATTGTTGAAAAATAATAAAAAAAAGTTATTTATTAAAAATTTTAATAACAAAATAACGTTTGCTCTAAAAAATCCATTAGTAAATTTAATTTAATTTTTATATTTTAGTATGTTTTTTGTTAGTGCATCGATTTGGTGTTAAATTTTAAATTTTAATGTTTGCTTTTGTCAATTTCGCATTTTTATATTTATCCGATGATCAGTGGCCGAAATTAAAAATTTAATATTATTTCTTTCTTGATCTAATTAACCTCTAACCTCTAAATGGATACCTAATTTTAAGTGACACAAATTGTCACTTGAGTCTGGCTTTTAAAAATGTACAGTAAAATGATATTTTATTTTTATAAAAAATTGACAATTAGACCTGAGCCCGAACATATTGATTTAAGAGATTTTTTTACTTTTTCTTTGATGTAAATAAAATATGCGTTATTTAAAATCATATAAGAATGATTAGATAGATACAATAACCTCACCAAAACAAAAACATGAATAGAAATTGCATTTTGCACATCTAGTACGCAGCGTCAAGATAAGGTTAAATAGCGTTATTTAGACTCAGTCTTGCTACCTACAAAACTCGTAAGGTCATCAACATTATATAGCCTTATTTCTGGGTGTGGTCTAACCACAGGGTTTTCCTTTGCAGTAGGTTCCCTAAGACGCTCTATACTGTAGTCTATGGGATTCCAGCTGGATCTTGTATATGCGCTGGGACGACATCTAGGGCAATAATAAAAATAATTGCGTTCAACTTGCCCCTCCATCATAGTTTATCGCTGCTTTTGCGCTAGATTTAACCTGAATTGGATTAAGCCCTACGTTGGAGTTTTTTTTGTAAACAAAAACCATAAAATTAAAGAAGAAGAATGCATAAAGTTATGGAAAAAATATATTTGACATTACAAACTGCATTTATAATATTTATTACAGTTGGCTGAGTTATATAAATTTTTCCGTGAATTTTTGGCATTAAAAACAGAGTTTGAAAAAAAACACTAAAGTACGCTACGATAGTGTTCTGTACTGAAGTTTTTGGGATCAGTACACAACACATTTCGTACAGAACAAATACAAAATACACAAAAAAAATTTTAGCGTAGAGTATTTTTTAGTGTTTGCGTAGTGTTCTTTTAGTGTTCTTTTAGCGTACTTTTAGCGTACTTTTTAGTGAATTTTTTGTGTATTTTTAATGATCTAGAGATCTTGATTTAGAGATCTTGTAGAGTATTTTTGTGAACATTTTTTGCACTTTCGGTTACAAGTGAGAATTTATAGATGCATTTTGTTATTTATTAATAAAAATATTTAAGAAAACTATTATTTAATTTGTCTTTGTCTTCTTAGTATTTGTGATATTAGGATTTTTAATGTACATATGTATGCAATTCTATTATAAAAAATCTTGAAACAAATATTTAAAGAAAGGGGAAATTTAATTAATTTTTTATGAAAAATATTTATTATTTTAAAATTAGTGTAATACTTGTATATGCGCTGGGACGACATCTAGGGCAATAATAAAAATAATTGCGTTCAACTTGCCCCTCCATCATAGTTTATCGCTGCTTTTGCGCTAGATTTAACCTGAATTGGATTAAGCCCTACGTTGGAGTTTTTTTTGTAAACAAAAACCATAAAATTAAAGAAGAAGAATGCATAAAGTTATGGAAAAAATATATTTGACATTACAAACTGCATTTATAATATTTATTACAGTTGGCTGAGTTATATAAATTTTTCCGTGAATTTTTGGCATTAAAAACAGAGTTTGAAAAAAAACACTAAAGTACGCTACGATAGTGTTCTGTACTGAAGTTTTTGGGATCAGTACACAACACATTTCGTACAGAACAAATACAAAATACACAAAAAAAATTTTAGCGTAGAGTATTTTTTAGTGTTTGCGTAGTGTTCTTTTAGTGTTCTTTTAGCGTACTTTTAGCGTACTTTTTAGTGAATTTTTTGTGTATTTTTAATGATCTAGAGATCTTGATTTAGAGATCTTGTAGAGTATTTTTGTGAACATTTTTTGCACTTTCGGTTACAAGTGAGAATTTATAGATGCATTTTGTTATTTATTAATAAAAATATTTAAGAAAACTATTATTTAATTTGTCTTTGTCTTCTTAGTATTTGTGATATTAGGATTTTTAATGTACATATGTATGCAATTCTATTATAAAAAATCTTGAAACAAATATTTAAAGAAAGGGGAAATTTAATTAATTTTTTATGAAAAATATTTATTATTTTAAAATTAGTGTAATACTTGACGAGTTGATGAACAGGATAATAAAATAACAATTTCAGGTATTTCTTAAAATACAGTCATGTACTTAACAAAAATTTTTTTTAATGAAAGGGTTTTATGAAAAAATCGTTGTTTAGAAGAATAGTTTAAAATATGAAGAAAATACAGGTAATAGTTTTTAGCATCTGTCTAAGGAAGGACGAAATTTCTGCATTTACATGAAAAATTGTCCTTATGAAATAATAACCGAACGTTGAAATTCTCTTACCTGTCACAAATGGGCTATGTGTGCGTATGTAAACACATAATTTAGTCCAATTATTAACATCAAATTCAAGTGAAAGAAGGGTTAAGAGGTTGTAAGAATTCCTGGAACACATATGTACATGCAATTTAAGAATTAAATGGGACTTTTTCTAATTGAAAAATCAAAATATGTATCGACAAATATAAGTAGTAATGAATAAATAAGAACCAAAAACGACAAAAGAG
The DNA here is from genome assembly GCA_949628195.1 of Phasia obesa. Lineage (NCBI taxonomy): Eukaryota > Metazoa > Arthropoda > Insecta > Diptera > Tachinidae > Phasia > Phasia obesa. Next base: position 76,846,629 of record OX451217.1, on the reverse strand, counting down.
TTAGATAGTATTTAAATTCGTTCTAACAAACTGACGATGGATTATGAATGCGCTGATGTAAATACAAATTGTGTTTTTTTTTATATAATTTTCCTTAGATAAATACAAGTCTCAGGTATAGCAGCTGCCGTGAATAAAAATATCTCACTTAAGAAAAATCTGCTTATAAGAATTAAGATATTTTTTGTGTAAAACATATTTATTGTAAATATAATTATTTTAAATTAAAGCATTTTATTTTTTATATATGTATGTAATTACTTAAAGAAACTAACTAAGAAACAGTACAGGTATATATTACATTTTTTTAATTATATATTAATACTAAATTATCGTTATTATTTTTTAGTGTTATTATTGCTTTTATTTATGTTAATATACTTAATAAACATGTATACATAACATAAGAAACAATTCAAAAGCTCAATTTAATTAATTTCTAATAAACCTGAGAGAAAAGTATTTATTACTTTTAAAGGTTTTCACCGTCTACGTTTATATAACTAATATGTAATCTATTATTAAAAAAATCAACAAGGTAATCTTAAATTACAGCCATGTAAGTACATATCAATAAAAAAAACTTAGATATACCCTTTCCACCTGTGGTGAAGGGTAGAGAAATGTTGATTGAAAAAGGTTTGGGAAAAATGCATTGTCAATAAGAAGAGTATATTATGTATATTATTTAGAAAGAAAAATATTTTAAAACCAAATAATTTTTTGCATATTTCCCTTTTTTACTTTTCAATTTTAATTTAAAATTGAAAAGTATTTGTATGGACGATTCTTAAAGAAGAAGAGGATTATATTACTACTTTCCTCTTTAGTATAGTGAAAAATTTGACTAGCAGGGTCCGAGAACAGGAAGATAAGAACCCTCGAGGTCTGACTTGTGCCCAAACGACTCGTACCATGGGAATCAGTATCTCCACAGAGTTATCCCCTAACACCTGTGACCGGTTATTGTTAATGCCCTTTAGTAGTAACGTGGTGGCAGGAGCGGCGCTCCGCAGTGTACATTCAACAGTGTCTCCAACTCCTAAACAAGGGTTCAAACCAGCCGTATTTTTTAATTGCTACTTGTTGTGTCTTATGCGCAACAAGGCTGTTGGTAATACCTAATCATAACAACCTGTCGAGGTTAACCGCTTCTGCAACACTTCATATGCAAGGATCTCGACTCCAATAAAGCTTCCCTCGAAATCATCATTAGCTACACACCAGCAAGATCTTTAATAATAACTGAATTCGTGTTAAATTTATTTTATATTCAGTCTAAATAAATTCAAAGATTCATTCAAATATCTTAACTTTTTATACACAAAAATTAAAAAAAAGCCTATAAATGTTTGTCGAAGCACAGATATTTACGATTTTTTTGGGGAAATTGAATGAAAAGTCTTCAACACACTTTAAAAGTTACATAAAATACCCCAGATATATATTACCTAGCTGCGCCAACACACGTTGTGTGCGTCCTGACAATATTTTGTTCGATATTGCTTTGAAAGTAATCCACACCAAATTTCAAGACCCTTACTTATTAACTTTACTTAAATTCTAAAATTTACAGAAATTCTAAAATTCTAAAAATTATTGTAAAGTTCTTTAAAAGACAGACAAGAAATGAGTTATTCATTATTTTAAAACAGTGCCATTTGTTGCGCAGCATTGTTTAAAATATACTGCTTTCAAAATTAAAAGATGCCTTAAAGTATGCAGTAACTTTAAATCGGTAAAAACAATCGTCGTACCTTCATTGCTTTTTCTCCACTTTCTCTTGGAAATAAGATATTTTCCGGAAGAAAGTATCCTATATTGGATTCAGGATACTAAGGCACTTCCTCACAAAACTTTGTTGAAATCCATCCAGTAGTTTTAACGTGATGCGAACACAAAAAAAAGACAGACAGACAGGAAATGAAAAAAATAAATAAATAAATACATATTTTCTGTCATTGCTGGCTGATATTTACTAAATAAAACACATTAAATCTTCCCATCACACAAAGCTTACTAATAATAAATAAATTGCAATTCCTATAATTTTAAACAGTCTCAGTATGCATAAAATCAGCCTGTGTCAGACCACCCATTCATTTCTATCAAATTAAATTTATCTATTCTAATTTCTATTGTCCCAAAGCTGCAGGCATATTATTTGCATACAGTTGAACGTACAAAATAATTGATTCATACATTCATACATGTTGTGCAAGAATAATAGCAAACACATACAATATTTAAAACGATATTCAAGTAGTCATGGTCATGTCAAATCAATTTAATTTTCATTGAAAGTTTAATTTTATTAATTGCTTTTAAATTAGAGATTTGGAATTAGAAAAAGAGTATTTTAAAAGTATGAATTTAGTTAAGTGGTACGAATTACTTGTTTGAAATGGAAATTAAATAATTACTTCCCTGAATCTTTGCAATCATTATCAATTATTTTGTATGCAAGAGATTTATATTAACTATTATAAACTTTTGATTTAAAGTTAGCAGAGAGCCCAGAAAAACGCTGGGTTATGTGATGAGAAAGATGACCGACAATTGCCAGTCTGTAATTACAAAAGTCAAGAGTAAAAGGTAGCACGTGAATCTATGAAAGGAAAGTTGCTGTAAATTACACATCGGTTGCCTATAATCATTGAGGACGGAGAGAGGTTGAAAAGGGACCCATTAAGAAAGCGGTCTGCCACGATATCACCCCTACGTTAACAAAAACTATAACTGAACACGACAAAATAATTATATATATATAACTATAAAATATTTTAGTACATTGAGTGAGGTAGACTACCTATCCGGCAGAGCAAACTGGCTTATTAAAGTCCTTTTGTGTCCTTTTGTTGTACCTATAAAAACAAAAAATAGTTATATACTGGGTTTTCCTATACGCACACTAGATGCAGTATTATTTAGAAGCCTGAATACACGATTATACAAATATGGTGCATCTATTTGAAAAAACTATCTTTTATTTTTTGTACACATCTAGTTTTTTTTTAAAGTTTCTTTTTTGGTTATACGACCATTTTGTTGCTTTGAACGCTGGATTTTGCGTAGCTTAAGTTAAGGTTTAAAAACTGTTTTATAGATTTTGAGAAATATAATATAAAGCAATAAAGAAGAGCGAGAAAAGCGAAAAGCAGAAAAGAGAAACGAAAAAATGTCCAGTACCATAGTCATGAAATACACACTCTACCTCTTCAAACCATTGCAGAAAAATCTCGACTGTCCAATTGTCAAATGTCGAAGGGGACATATCATCATAGCTGATGTTTCACTGTTCAGCTCCTACGATTGATCCTTGTGTTGCCTCTGACGTAATCTGTTTTTCGTGTGTTCTCCCAGCATATTCATATATAAATACGCGGTCTCTGAGGTAACTTCTGACCATCCTTATGAATGATACGGGTGCAGAGCCTCTATCATGTCGGTCCACTTTGCACTTTTAGCAGCATTCCTAACATCCATGGTCGCCATTAACCCATTTGGCGCCGCTGTACTCAATTGAGTACAGGTAAACCTTAGGCGATAATTTTAAAATTTTGGTAGTTTTTATAATTTTTTTGTTTGTTTTAAACTGAAATGAAACCCGTTGCCCTTTATAATAAAAAAATGGTCTCTTAATTTCTACAAAACTGGTGTGGAGAGATAAGCAGAGACTTCCCCTTTTTTAGCTTTTACTGTAATGCAAATTTATTTTTATTTTAATTTTCTAACAGTAAGTATTCCTATTTATAAAATAAATAAAAAAATATGGTATTCCATTAACTTTAACAAAGTTATCGTAATGTAAATACAACTGTACTCAGTTGAGTACAGCGGCAGAATGTGGCAACACTTTTTTTTTGTTTTTTTTTTTTTAAAGAGAAGTAACACTCAGGCAATTAATGACTATATTAAATGTGTTACTTCCTTTGGAAAGGGATAGAGTAGATAAGACAGATGGTTAGTGTGATAGTAAAGCTTCGCATTTGGCAAAACATTTTTAGAACAGTATTTCAGCCCCTCTGGTGTTATTTAGGCGAATTAATTTGAAGCTAGCATAGCCAATTTATAATTATTTTACTTCGCCGACGATTTAGCTATGTGGTAATACCGGCGAAGGAGGGCGCTGTGATATGCATTATTATAAAGAAAAATTAATACATATCCGAAAAATTGATGTTGCTCGGCTGAGTATTGAACTCGTGACCATTGCTTAGTAGTCAACGTGCTAACCACTTAAGCTACAGCACCCCCTAAATGATATTCCTTGGGTTTTTCTCTCTATAAAATAAAGGATTCCCAAAAAATTAACGAACCAATGCTTCTAGTCGTAGCAGCTTTTAATAAAGTGCTTTAATGTTCAAAAGTATGATCGTTAGATTTTATGCAATTGAGCTTTTAGGAGCTGTAAAAGGTTGGTCTTCCATACAGCGACAAAAAATCTATGTCAATATTCTAAAGGTGGGTCAGACTTACAACAAACATGTGAAAGTAGATGAACTGGTCAGTGCCTTGGTGTGGTAGTAGATAGTGTGCTACTTTGTCAGTCCGGGGTTGTGGGTTCGGTTCCCATGAAACACTCTGGAATTTTTCACTACAAGTTGGAAGGTAAACTAAGAAGGAGCTTGGATATAATCTGGGTACCTACAAATGAATAACTAAAATGCGTTAGTAACATATCACGGACTGTCAAGTATGAGCTGGCCAAGTTTAAAATCGAGGTAAGATGATTCTTGCAGACTGTGCCTGGAAATAGGTTAACATAAAAGGGCTATGAACCACGGCAGATATCTATGAACTGCTGTAGGGACCTTAGCCTTAAGAAAATGTTAGCAATTACCATAGACTGTGTGATGAGGAAGAATGTCTACATGTATCAATCGGCATCCTGAAATCACTACAGTCGAGAGTAAAAGGGTAGTGATAGCACGAAACTCAATGAAAGTGAAACATTCGTAAATTTTTAGTCGGATACTAGAAATCATTGAGCAGCAAAGTGGGTCGAAAAGGGAATCATGAGTAGCCTGCTTCGGTATCCCTCTTAAAAATACTAAAAGTTGAACTGAACCAGTCTTTTTCACTTTATAGAATTGCAATTCGCGGTAAGAAATGGTGGTGGGCATTGTTTACCTATATAATCGATATGGCCATTGCAAACTTTTGGCGGTTAAATATAATGAGTCATAGCAATAGTATGTATCAACTTTTCTTCCGACGTTCCATTGCAAGAAAGCATTTACGCCATAATGCCCATAATAAAGCTCAACTTTCATCTTCATTAGTACTAGAGTTACCCCAAGTTCGCATAGGTCACTACCCCCAAAAGGTCGAAAAGCAATTAAGATGTTTTATGTCCCCCAAGAGTTTGATGGCAATGCAAGAAATATTTAAAAACATTAAGCATTGAAAAAAAATGTTAAGAAAAATTGCACCTGTAACCCGCCGCTGTACTTAGTTGAGTACACACTCTCTACTCCACAGATTTACTTTTTATTTTAACTTTTTTATTCTTTTACATCAGAATTGGGTGTATATGAAATTATTATAATTGAAATCACAAGGCAAATGCCAGACAGTCATTTTTGTTTTAGTTTACCGAAACGGTGCAAGATGTTATACAGAATGTCTTCCATTTAAACTATTGTAAAAAACTTCAGCTCATAAAATAGTTTGATTAAAGTCAACTGAATTTTTGTTTGTAAAATCGCAATATTAAAACAATTAATGTGAATAAAATATTTTATATAATGGAAAAAAATACAATTGAAGATCCTGATAAAGCAGGACCCAGTGCATTTGCAACATATGGCAATTAAATTGTACAAATAAGAATAACAAAAAATAGTATAAAGAAACTCATTATGCAATAAGTACAATTCTTATTTGTTCTACTACATATGAAAAGAAGACAAGCTTTTAAGGTGTTAAACTCTAAGTTGTTTTTTACCATTCTGTTCAGCAAAAGATACAAATATTTTACAGTAACAATAAAGCTGCGAGTAATCTTAACAATTTTTAGCTGAAGGGTTAAACAAGCTTCTGGTTATACGCAAATATTAATAATCTGCGCAAATTTTACATCATGTGGTTTATTGTTCTCGTTTTGCATTATTATTTAAACAAAAATCCATAGAGTATTTATATTTGAGGCAAACAAAAACAGGAAAACAAAACTATATTTAAAATTAGATGCTTTTCTATAAACATATATGTATATACCTATAAAAGTACTGAACAAATGTAAAAGGACTTAGCTCAGCCAATGTAGTATAAAAAAATAAGAAAAGCTGCAGTGGTTGTGTCGTAGTTTATAATGGGAGTTATGGGTTCGATTTCTGGCTAGAAGGCCAGAAAGATGTTTGGATATAATATGGGTGCCTTAAACTACAATATATAACTGCATTAGGTCATGGAGACTTCAAGTACTATCTAACCAATATAAAAGCCGAGAAAGGACGATCGATAATTGCGGACTGTTCTGGAAGAGGCCAAAATGATAGCGCACATTTCATATTAAATGTGGATGTTGTGGTGAACTTAGGATTAGACACATGGTTTGCTTACGAGAGACTATGTGGTGAGGAAGAAGGTCGACAGTTCTCTGTCGCTAGTCCGAAATCACTAAAGTCGAAAGTAAAATGCCAGCACTCGTTAAAAGTGAGTAATAATTAAGGAATGAAGGGGTCGAACAGGGACCCACAAAGTTATTGCTCTGCTTCGGAATCCCCTTACAAAAAAAAGGGAAACTGAAATTTTGATTTTAAGAATCCATATTTGTCTAAAACTTAAATCAGCTCAGTCGTCATGATCACCAATAGAAAAACAAACATACACAAATTTTTGTTCCTGCATTACTCACCCATACATAAACACTATGAACATTCACATGCATAAAGTAAAGAGAAAAAATGGCATAATGGTTTTGTAAACAAAAAGCCACAATGATGTCGCTATCACTTCCGGTATATATTTCATGCTCTTTTAAATGCATGTGTTTCTCCACTAACCGACATGTAAATATAAACTAAAATTTTCCATTTACTATTCGTTTCTGCTTTTTTTTTCTATATTTAAAATTATTTTTCTTAAGCTCACGTATACCCGTACGTACATGGTCATGTGAGAATATGCACTTTTTGCATATTTTTCGTGAACAAAAGAAAAAGTTGTATTTTATTTTTGTCAGAGAATTCTATTGTATTTAGTATTTTATCTGCAGACCTGCCTTTTTCTTAAAAAGTAAAAAAACACAAAATAAGGTAAAAAAGGATTTTACATGTGTGACAATTTCTTTTTGTTTTAAATACACAAATATTTTATTGTAGCAGCTGATATCATAAGTGTAATCTTACAGGGTGGTGAGCAAAAGTGGAAGATACAATCTTAAGGAAATTTTTTAAATCCAAAGCAACAACAGACAACAGTAAAATGTAAAAACATCCGGTATCTCATACTCGTACATATGGGTCTTGAATTTGGTAAGTCTTCTTAACACTGGCCATGTTGAGCAAATTAAGCCCCCCTCACTTTTTACCACCAGCATTTCAAAACAAAAAAAAAAAATAAAAAACAATATGAAAAGAATTACCAAGAACAGCAAACGTAAAACCAACAAAACAACATCAGCATTTTGTGGTGAAATAAGTGTCGTTGGTATTAAAAGTTAGTAGGTTGTATGGTGGGTTTGTTGGTTTCTGTTCCACTTATTTCCATTTGTACTTCTGTGTTTGTTGTTGTTTTTCTTTCGTACAAATTCATAAAGTAGACAACGTTTCATAGTTGTACTTATTTTTGTAATTAGATTGTTTTCTTTGATTTTTACAACAAAACAGCAAATAAAGAAAATTATCAAAAACCATTACCAAAATTATGTGATTTTACTATATTTATAAAATTTTTCATTTAAGGGTGTTATCAAAAAAATATTAAATAGCCGTTAAAAAAAGTTACAAAATCATTAAATAGCCGGGCTTAGCCCCGACTGCAAATGGTCCAGAATGTTTAAGAAAGTGTTATGTGAACAAAAATGTTCCCGAGGTTCCCGAACATTCCACAACTTTTTAGAACATTCCGGATACCCTGATCTTTAATATTTTAACTACAATATCGTATTTTAGTAGAATTGAAAGTTAATCAGGGTGCCAGGTGCTAAAGCACCTTATCTTGTCATGTTATCATGTGAATACTAGGATTACACTTGGTTCTAGTATTTACAGATCTTTCAGTAGGTGCTTGCTGGTTGTATCTTTTATGAAACAAAACATCACCATCATCCAGAATACTGAATCTAAACTTTTTCTATTAATGCCTAACCTAGCCTCAACCTGCAACTGCCTATGAGAAAGCTATTGATGATTCTTATGTTACTTTAGCTTAGGATTAGAGCTATTTTCAAAATATGTCTCATTTGCCAGATTTGCATGTGTTAATTCAGGGAGGTTAAACCAGTGGTGATCTCTGATGTTCTTAATCTCCTTAAGCCCCTTTCACACTATAATACTGAGTATTAAGATTTTCATTGGATTTTGTAAGATAGAAAGAAATCTAATGAGAATTGTGTGATTGTCAAAATATCTAACGTAATATTACATTTGTTTTTCACACTATCAGATTTTAAATAAAATGAAAAATATCAGCAAAGGAACAAGCCAAGACGAGACATTGAACGGCGTCGGCTGAGCAATTTTATGTGGATTCCAGAGGTGCCGGATGTTAAGTTTGTTTGGCAGTTCAAGTTTTCGATTATTAAAAAAATAAAAAGCAAAACAAAAAAAAATTATAGGTTCATTCAACAATTAAGACTGATGGCGTTAAGACTGCTGGGAATTTAAGGCAGGTGCAGGTCAAAGAAAAAATATCATCGGTGGCGGCGAACTATCGGCTGCGACTCCCTCAGCTTGGTTCTTTGCTTTAAAAAAACACAACCCTGATAAAATGAAAAATGTTGTCTTTTAGAAAATTTTCTATAAATGGTTTGGTATAATGGGATGTCAAATTTCTTTCCGTATTATTTCACATTTTGATAAGATACTGCTTTCACACTATCACACTTTCTCATTGGATTAAGTATTTGACAAGTCTTAATACTCAGTATAATAGTGTGAAAAGGCCTCTACAAATATATTTCCGGATTCTGGTCTGACCATGGGTAAAATTGTTTCCCTTTTAGTCAACCTGTCTGTTTGTTTATTGGTTTCCACCGCCATATGTCCGGGAACTCAGCAGAGAGTAACTTTGTTGGCGCTACCTAACTTGTTCAGTCTTATACTGCATTTCCAAGATTACTTGTAGGTTACCTTATGTAATCTAAGAGATTTGGTGGCGGCTCGACATCACTTGTAGCCCCTCACATCTTTCAATTGCATGTCTCTCCGCTTGATGATTAGGGTTTTTTTATAGAAACTTAGTAGTTTATTAGCTCCAGATCCTTCCAGGGTTCTGGATCCATCCATTAATTTTGGATAATTTTTTTATTTTAATATAGGATAATTTTTTCCGTAAAAATATCTCATTTCCAACAGAAAATAGAGAAAAAGTAGTGAAAGTAATTTTTACCGATTTAATGGTACTGTAAAATTGCAGCACCCTTTTTTGTTTAAAAGCAAGATATTTTAAAAACTATTAACAATTACTATTTCTCTACAAAAATATTACTCTACAATAGTATGATATAAATTTTAGAAATGTAATCAGGGTTGGAAAACTATATGTAAAGAAAATATATAAACCATTACTCAAGCACTATAAAAGTAAGAGTCTTACAATTTGTTGAAGATTACTTTTAAAGCAAAATCAAAGACAATGTTGTCATGACGTAGACGGCAAAGGTAGTAGGAAATATTTTGCTTTATAATAATAAATAATAAATAATAATAATAATAATAATAATAATAATAATAATAATAATAATAATAAATAATAAAATAAATACAATAAAGCTTGAATAGTTATTTTATTAGCATTTATTGTTCCTGTTATATTTTATTACATAAAATTTTTCGAATTAAAGTTTTGTTTTTATATTTTTCGGGATTTTTATTAAATTTTTTTATTTTAATTATATTTTAATCTGTTTTCATCATCTCTGTCATCTCCTTAAAGCTAATGATTTATAACAGTTGTCTGCCTTCGTTTAGCATTATTATGACAGTTCTATTTATTTCATTGTATTTGCAACATCATGCTGCGGTAAGTTTGTTGTTTGTGTTTTTTTCTATCTGAAGTTAATGTGAACAAAACCAAACACAAATATTTCTATAACTCTAAAAATCCGTGCTTGTGGCTTTTTTCCATATTTTTTTTTTGTTTTTTGTTTGTCAGCCCTGTTTTTGTGCGGGTATGCATCCTTTGCTGCATATCCGTTTCTATTACTTCTGACTCGGTGTGTACCAAATGTGCAGTGTCTTTGCGGTTGCTGTGGCGGCTGCTCTTGTTTATTGTATTTGATTATGAAAATATTTTTCTAGTTTCTTTTATTTAATTTAATTTCATATCTTTCAAACTCTTAGTCATTACATTTTAATTAAAAAGAACAAATTATAAGTAGAACACGATAATAGTAAAACAAATGTAGCGAGAAAAGAAGCATTAACTGAAAATGTTTATATAAAGAAAGCTTGGTTCTTAATTTTAATTAAAAAAAAAACAATAATGTGAACAATAAACTACATATGTAAACGACAAACAAGAGAGAATAAATAATATCAGGGAAGTAACATTATATCAATAAAAAAATTTTTTTGTTGTAGATAACCATTATATCAACCGAAAAGATTTTTTGGTTAAAAATAACCATTACATATTTTATTTAACACTTAAGATGAAGAGGTTGTCATTAATATATACATTTCTTGTATGAGTTTGCTGATTTTCTTGAGACAAATTCAGTAGCAGTAAATTTTTCATGTCACTTAGGTATCGTCTATGACCAAAACAAAGAAAATATTTTTTATAATTGTTATTTCCATCCAAAAAAAAAATAATTTTTTGACTAAATAGTTATTTAAAATAAAAAAAATGTTTGGTTGGTATAATGATTACTTATCACCAAAAACAAATATTTCTTACTTTAATTGGTTACGATAACTAAAATAATGTTAAAAAAATAATGGTTAAAACTAACGAATATTAAATAAAATGAATTTTGTTATATATAAAATTTTTGGGTAATTTAAATATTAATTATATAATATTATGGTAATTACACATAACGTTTTATAACAAAAATGCAATTTATTTTTTTTTTTTTTGTAAAGAGAAGTAACACTCAGGCAATTAATGACTATATTAAATGTGTTACTTCCTTTGGTAAGGGATAGGAGTAGATAAGATCTGGCAACACTGCAATTGCACGTTATAATTATTTTTAGAACAGTAATGCAGCACCTCTGGTGTTATTTAGGCAAATTAGTTTGAAGCATTGCCAATTAATAATTATTTTACTTCGCCGGCGATTTAGTGCTATGTGGTAATACCGGCGAAGGAGGGCGCTGGATATGCATTATTATCAAGAAAAATTAATACATATCAGAAAAATTAATGTTGCCACTGTTGAGTATTGAACTCGTGACCATTGCTTAAAGTGTGTTTACATTGAGTGTACAAGTCATATGTACTGTCAAAATTGCTATCTATATGGAATTTCATTTGTATGTCAAATTCAGTCTTTTACATATGGTTTATAATTTTTGTGTTCAAACGTATACATGTTACGTACATATGACACAACCTCCTGTTATTGAAAACAAAAATCAAATATTTATAAAACAGCTGGTCTTCAAAGTGCGGTTTAGATGGCTTATTTTTTTTAAATTATTAGACTATACAATAAAACTAATAATAATAGCTTATATTATTGGGACTTGCTGTAATAAGTTATTAGGCAATTTTGCATATTTTTGCCGCCATTTCATTTTATTAGAAACCCGCTAGTGATGTCAACTATGCAAAGAACTACCATGTTGTGTTATCATTTGGAAGCTTCTACAACAGTACAGAAATCAATTTATAAGAGACAAATTATATCAAAACCAAAAATTATTATAATAATAATTATTATCAAGAAAGAATTAAATTTCTTTACAATAATTTAGCCGTTGCTTTTGAAAATGCATTTTCCAAAGCATTTTATTTTATAAAAAGATTTGCATTTGAATGGCGTTAAAAAATTCACAAGCCGTGATAGACTTATTTTATATTTTTTGTGGTCTTATTGTATGTAAGTTTAATATGCAATAATAGTTATTCATTTTAGCTGAAAAAATGGTTTTGGTATGAAAACGTTGATTTTCTTATACTAGAATTTTTGTTTTTTTTATATTACTGTCGAGATTTAGGTTTCATTCATTTTGTCCACAAAATGGAGTTCTCTCATTTTAAGTTATTTGCATTAGTTTCGATACCCACAATACCTCAATAGCATTTTTTTTTTGTCCTACGATCTAAAGTTGTTAATTAGGTAATATTGCAGTTTACACAGTTTGCTTAAAAAGTCTTAAAAAAGATTAGAAAGTAATGCACTATAGTAAAGTATATTTTTAATTTAATTTGGTCTTTTTAAGTACTGGTAAACTAGATAAGCACACCTTGACTTTTATCTTTATACATAATATGTAATTGTATTCTCAACTTCTAATAAAATTGAGTCATTCGTATAAAAATGTCCCTATACCCTCCTGGCTTTAGTTTTGAAAACAGACATCCCATTTGACCAACCAAAACTAAAGATCTGTCTATGTTTTAAGTATCATTAAATTCGATTTAGCCGTGATTGACCTACAAAAAATCAAACTTGTAAATAGATATATAATAGATTACATAACTTTATTGTTAATATCACCTATGAGGTATCGATATAAATCTGCGAACATTAAATTACTAACAAAAGTTAGAATAGATATATTCGTTAATTTTAAACCTCTTAAGTTCAAGATAAAATGTATGAGCGGAATTTTTGAAAATAAAAGTGAACATCACTGAAAACAGCTGTTGTCATATAGTTTTATACAAGGCGAATCATACCAGATGTGATCAGTAGAGAAACAACTATAACAAAACAACAACTTTGACATTAGATTAGCAGATATGAAACAATGTATTTTTTGACAAGACATTAGCAAAAAAAAAAGATCAAAAAACAATCAGCTGGGCTATCACCTGCACCTGGTATGAATTCGCCTTGGTTTTATACATCACATAGAGCGTGCTTTTAATTGAAAACTAACATATGTTATGTTTCAAAAGGTTTACACTATGTTTATAGTTTTACATATGGAAAATCTGACATTCCATATGATTTGTACACGCAATGTAAACGCGCTTTTATTAGTCAACCACTTAAGCTACAGCAAGAGCTAGATCCTATACGTATTTCACTGGTTGCTGAGGCCAGATCATAAGAAAACCTTTTCCCTAATTTTAGAGGAACCAAAAATACTCTATAAGTAATAAAATTCTACAAAACACAATGAGAATATTTTCTATTTTATGTTTTAACAAACAACAGTTTCTATGTTGATTTATATAAACGAAATAACAAGACAGTTAATATAATCAAGAAGATATCGTTATTAAGAAAATGAAAAAGATGATTTTCAAATGATCATATAGGAACCTAAAGAAAACAATAAGAAATCCATTTTTTATACAATTCAGAAGAAAACCTAATAGAATCAAAAAGTATTTTCTTTATGTATTGTTTTTTTTTATCAAAAATGAGTAAATAATTGTAAATAACAAGTTTTCTTATTGATTCAATGGGATTTCATTCTTGATAAAATTAAAAAGGTTTAACTCATAAAAATAATAAGGAATCTCTTCGAAAAAAACTTCCTTTCCTTCTGCTTGAATACCCCTAAGCCTAAAAACATTTCATAGAGAAAATGTTTTTGATTCTATTACGCATTTTTGGCTCTGTGCAGTAATGAAAAAATGTGCATGAGCTATATAGCACGTAACCCTGTCCTGTTGAAACCACATGCCGTTGGTGTCTTCAAAGTTGGTTACTATCAAAATATAGTGCTCACCGTTAGTAGTGATGGTGATGAACCAATGGGGGCGTCATCGGTACATATTTCCTAAAATTAATAGTGATTTTTTTGTGATGCATTCATTTAATGTTTTTATTTGTATTATATGGTATTTTTGATACTTTACGTATAATGTTTATATTTTCTTCTTGAAAATTATTGTTCCCTTTAAAATTTTACTTTAGTTTCGATACCCGTCTAGTCGTCTGTCTCTTTTGCAAGAATTATTACATGTTGAATACATTCAATAGTTAAAACTTTTAGTGGCCCGATAGATTTATTGGTAGGGAGCTAGTCTATCATTCTGGGGGTCGTAGCCAAAGACAGGATATTTTCAAGGACAAGGAAAGTGTTGTCTTTATCCCAAAAATAAAGCAGGAACGATTTTTTCATAAATAATATTGGCTAAATACTCGAAATGTGCTGTTAGTTCTCATGTATCATAGAATCAGTTTTTTTTTGCAATAATATAGCAACGTTTCGGTTTTTTTTAACACTTCCATCTTTTATTTTCGGTTTTTCACACAATAAAGCAAAGGCAATAAACCAAACATAAGTACATGTAAAGAATAAAAATGGTACCACATTGTGTTCTCTGTAACAATGTATGTTATGTTAATTTTATTTATATATATATGTATATCCAAATAATGTTTATTTTTATGCATCGCGTTTGACAATATTTTATTTTATGTTTTTTAAAAAAATAAGAAGAAAAATAGTAAAAAATTGTGTAACCATTATTATATACAAATTTAATTATTATTTACAATAGAAAGTAAGTTTGTGATTTACTAATTTATGTATCAATGAAATCTACATAACGATTTCATTCATTCATACTTATAAATTAGCCAAACTGAAATCGTTGATAAAAATAATAGATAAGACAAGTTTATTTTAAAAATTGTCCATACAATAATTGTTTAATTTAACCATAATATTATAATGTTTAATAATAATATAGTTTGAATACAACCATATAATTAAACCATAATATTTTGGTCTTAGATTATGGTTACCTCAACCATGCTTCTTCTTTGAGTGATAAAAAAGAGAGCGCTCGAGGTTTGTTAGCCCGCAATTTATAAGCCTATTTTAATAACTTGCCTTTAGCTAAAGTTTGGATTTTGTTGGAGCGATAAGTAGTTTTTCGTTATAATAATGTGGATAATGCTCATTGCTATAACTTGTCCTTATAGTTCGTGATAGTTAAAAGTGGTTTTTAGCTTACTTTTAATAATGAAAAACTATTTATCGCTACAACAAAATCCTAACTTTAGCTAAATGCAAGCTATAATAATGGGCCTAAACCTTTTAAATTTTACTATGAAATAATAATTTCTAAAATTATTTGAAAAAAAAAATTATTTTCTCTAGCTACACGCAAAGAAAAAACATGGTTGAGGTAATCATAATCTAATTGCAACATGTTACGGTTGAATTATATGGTTATATTCAAACCGTAATAATATTGTTGTCATTGGAACATAATATTGTCTTATATAAAAATAATATTGTAAAATACAATCATAATTATGCTTAAAATATAAACATACTATAATATAATGTAAAACATGTAAATGGTTATATGTGACAACGTATGAATATATTTATTAAATAACAAAAAACAAATACACGAATTTTTCCATTTAGACTTACATACATTTTTTATATTTTCTGCTTACCTTTTTATATGTTTGATATTTTTAATTTAAAACTATCATTTTTAATAAAAAAAATAATTTAATTTATTGACAACAAATGTGTATTTAATGTTTTTACGGTTTTAGATGAACCGATAGCTTACACACATATTTCTGAACTCAAAAAAGGCCAAAACCAAAATATTTATTTTTAAAACCAAACATTATTTGTTTATTTATAGTCATACTTAACAAACTATGTTTAATAATAATATATTATGGCTATAAATATAATTTTATTTTTAAATATTTAAAAACAAAATTGGGTGTGGTTTGAATTTTGATGTGGTTCAAATCAACCATGTTGCGTTTTTGATGCGTATAACCATTGAATGATTATCGTGACCAAAGTATTGTTTAAAATAACTATAATTTGTTTCAGCAAACATGTATTGTTACAGAAGACATAGCGTGGTTGCTGTGACCATACAATAGCTGTTACAAAAAAATAGTTATATGAATAACTATACAAAAATGAATTTTGTAATGTTGACCAATTACTCTTTAATTGGTTTTTCTTCTTTTAATAAAAATACGACTTCTTTCTTTGACTTCTCTCATTTAAGTGAATTTCAGTTTTATTAGGTAATTATAAAAAGAATATTTAAAGTAGATATGCACATTTACATATTACATTATGATTTATACAAAACCGGTTTATATATAAGACAAATTTACATACGTATTTCATTGCAATTTTTATGTCGCTCTTTTTATGTTATAAACCAAGAGCAGTAAATAGATCATACATATATGCTGCTTTACATCAACTATTGGGTCTTTAAATGCATGTAAACTAAGAAATATTAAATTTAAATTCAATGTAGTTTTAAGTGTAATAAAAATATGTTAATTAAAAATAATTAAGGAAGTATCTTCGAATACATAATAAAAATAAAGAATTTAATTCAAACATACTCCACCCCAAGAACTACTGTTCTTAGCTGGGTAAAAGTTGAAAAAGTTGCCTACCGATGGAAGTATTTTAGTCGAGCCTTCGGCTCCGCTATGCTTCGACTCACAGCGAATAATGTAGGCTTAACTCTTCCTCTTTATAAATTAGTTTATTCTTCGATATCTTTGCTCATATGTATATTATCTGTTGGGAGCAAACAAATTTTAGTTATCGGTCGTTTAAAATCTTTCTGTTTGGTTCGAATTGTGACCACTCTAACTCGTCCATCAGTACCCGGATGAACCTCTTTAATTCTACCTAGTAACCATTGACCTGGAGAACATCTTTCATCTTTTATAATCACTAAATCTCCAACCTTAATATCAGCTTGCTGCTTGAGCCACTTAGGGCGAGATTGTAAACGATTTAAATACTCATAACTCCATCTCTTCCAGAAATGTTGCTTAATTTTTTCTATTACTTTCCACCTGTTCAAGTAATTTATATTTTGATCAAGAAGTGCCTCTTCTTGAAGGCAAACTGTAGGCTCTCCAATCAAAAAGTGGGCAGGTGTTAGTGCATCGTTGTCACTTGGATCAGTTGAGAGCGGGCATAGGGGGCGTGAGTTGAGACATCCTTCTATTTGACACAGCAATGTTGAAAGTTCCTCATAGCTTAAAACTCGATCTGATATAGTCCTTTTAAGATGGTATTTGGTGGACTTTACACCGGCCTCCCATAAGCCTCCAAAGTGAGGGGAAGCTGGAGGTATAAAGTGCCAATTAGTTCCTGAACTTGACAAGCTATCACGAAGTTCTGCTGGCAATGAATTTTGACTTTTTTGGTAAAGAATCTTTAATTCTTTGGATGCACCCACAAAGTTTGTTCCGCAGTCTGAATATAAATCCGTACATACTCCTCTTCGAGCTATGAATCTACGAAAAGCTGACAAAAATCCGTTGGTGGTTAAATCAGAGACGGCCTCTAAATGTATTGCCTTAGAAACCATGCAAATAAAAACACATATATAGCCCTTTGATATAACCGATGAACGTAGTTTTGAATTTTTTAGTGAAATTGGCCCAGCAAAATCAACACCACTGTGTTTAAAAGCTCTTGTGATATTTAATCTTACGGCTGTTAAATTTCCCATTACTTGTTGTGATGTCTTTGCGGTATATCTGAAACAGCGAATACAATTACTTATGATTCTTTTAGCTAACTGATTACCTGATATAATCCAATATTTACGGTAAACGTAGGACATTGTTAAGGTCAAGCCACCATGTAGAGTGTTTTCGTGAGCATCAATAATAATTAGTTTTGAGATTGGGTTGGATTTACTCATAAGTATTGGATGTTTGATGGTATAAGGCAAGGATGAATTTTGCAGGCGTCCGCCTACTCGTAAAATACCGTCTTCATCCAAAAATGGCATAAGTTTCATAATATGTTTGTTTTTGATGTGAAGTTTCGATTTAATATTTTTCATCTCAGATTGAAAATCAATTTCTTGAGATAATTGTATAAGCTTACAAAGAGTGTAACCTATTTGTACAGAATTCAGTGCACCAATTTCTCTAAATTCTTTTGCCTTTTTACAGTTATTATAAAATCTAAAGCAAAAACTACAAATTCGAACTAGTCTGTTAAACTTTGAATATCTAAAAAATATATCTGGGTACGTAAGCTGTGTACATAGGTTTGAGACAATTTTATCTTTACGTTTTTCTAAAGTCGTTTCTAGATTATACAAATTTTCGGGCCAACATGAAAAATTTTCTTTTAAAAAGACTGGACCGTGCCACCACATTTTAAAATTTAAAAGATCTAAAGGATACATACCTCTAGTCGCACAATCTGCGGGATTGAGCGATGATGGAACATATCGCCATTGAGCCACATTGCTATAACGCTGTATCTCTGCTACATAGACATTCCAAGAAGAGGGATGCTTTCTTAGCCAGCTTAGCACTGTTGTACTGTCACTCCAAAATACTATATTTTCAAATGAAATTTCAGTCAATGATTCGCGCACCTTTTGTGCTAGCTTTACCAAAAGCGCAGCTGCACAGAGCTCTAACCTTGGAATGGTCACTGTCTTCACTGGCGCAACTTTAGTTTTTGCTTGTAATACATTAACGTGTATTAAATTTTCAGTACATACCCTTATATAGACCACCGCTGCATATGCTGAGTTTGACGCATCGCAAAAACAATGAAATTCTATTTTAGATTGCTGATAACAATTTATCCATCTAGGAATTTTACACTTTTCAAAGTACTTCAAGGTACTTCTGTATTTACACCATGATTCTCTTATGTAAAGTGGAACATTTGAGTCCCAATCAACTCCTTCTAACCATAATTTTTGAAAAAGAATTTTAGAAATTATTGTAGAAGGCGCGAGCCAACCCATAGGGTCAAATAATCGTGCAGAATCTGATAAGATTTGACGTTTTGTTACTTTTATATCCATGGCAGGACTTACAATAAAGGAAAACGCGTCAGAACTAGGAGTCCACTGTATTCCTAAAGTTTTTACCATATCATTTTGATCAAAATTTAATGAAACAGAATTTTCCCTAAATTCTTCTGGGATATTTTTTAAAAATTCTGTAGAATTGCTAACCCATTTTCTAAGTGTAAAACCACCATTTTTGAGTAGAGTGCACAGGTTATCACATATTTGCTTAGCCTCCTCTAAGGAATCACATCCCGAAATAAAATCATCAACATATGTATCGGATATAAGAATTTTTTCTTCTTTTGGATATTTTGAAGCGTAATCTTCAGCTAGTTTTCGCAAAACACGTATAGACAGATATGGTACAGGTGTTGTTCCGTAGGTGACGGTATTAAGTTCGTAGATGGATATTTTCTCTGTCGTATTGTGACGCCATAATATAAGTTGATAAGGACGGTGGTTTGAACAAACCTCAACTTGCCTAAACATTTTTTCTATGTCTGCACAGAATGCGATTTTGTGCTTTCTCCACCTATTTATAATTTGTGGCAAGTCATTTTGCAATGCAGGGCCAGAACAAAGTGCATCATTCAAAGACGTATGGCCGTCTACATGACTGCTTCCGTCGAAAACTACCCTAAGTTTGGTGGTTGTACTACTTTCTTTCATTATGCCATGATGGGGCAAGAAAAATGAATTCTTTAAAACACCTTCTGGGTAGTTACCTACTCTGGTCATATGACCAAGTGTTTGGTATTCTTCCATAAACTTCTTATATCTCTCGCAAAACAATGGTTTATTAAGAAAACTTTTCTCTAAATGTAAGAATCTTTTTAATGCATTGGTAATGTTATTGTCCATGCTAATACTCGTTTCCCCTTTAATAATTGATTTAAAAGGTAAGTTAACTACATAACGTCCATCACTTAATCGCTTCGTTGTATCTAAAAAATATTTCTCACAAAGTGATTCCTCCTCAGTATATTTTCTCTTTACATCAACTTCTTCTTGCTCCCAAAATAACTTCAACGTTTCTTCTAAGTTGATATGATTAACAGTTATATTGAAATTATATTTATCTTTAATGGGACCAGAGAAGACCCAACCAAAGCGCGTTTCTTGAAAGAATAGGTCCAAGTAAGTAAATGAGCTTCCAGGAATTAAAATTGAGCTAATTATATCTGACCCTAGAATTATATCAATCTGGTCATTGCGATAAAAAAATGGATCTGCCAATGATGTTTCCACATGCTGAGGCAAAGAATATTTGTTAGAAGTCGCTTTGGGTATGTAATTGGTAAGTTTAGGAAGAACTAGTGCTGAACAAGAAACCACTGGTTTTTTATCCACAGTACAGAGCTCGACTTTAACCCAAGACTTGCAAATATGCCCTGTTGATTCACCTATACCCAAAACGGTATAATATGATTTGTTTCGTATTAGATTTAAACTTTGAACAGCGCTTTCTGTCATCAAAGTACACTGAGAGCCAGGGTCTAGTAAGGCTCTCAAAGGAAATTGACCACTGCTCGTATTAACCAACAAACGAATTGTCGAAAGAATCACTTTACTAAAACCATAAATATTATTCGACGACACTTCAGCGCTGCTTGCATTAGTCGCGTTAGGGTGTAGTGTTTTAGCAGATATATTATCAACGCTATGTAAAATCGTATGATGTAAGTTTTTGCATATATTGCAACGGTATGAGGATGGACACTCTTTATATTTGTGACCATTGGTTAAACAATTAAAACAAATTCCATTTTTGGTTAAAAAGCTTTCCTTTGATGAAGGAGAAAAAGATAAAAATTTAAAGCATTTCGAAAGATAATGTGGTTTGTTGCAAAGAAAACACATTGTGTTCTGCTTAGAAGTCACTTGATTAGTGTGAGCGACATTTCTTTTGGATTTAAGACCAGAAAATTTTTGGTAACTAACTTTGCTTGTAGAGGGTATTTCATCATGCAAAGATTCAAGAGTTCTAAATGCTCTTTCTAGGAACTCAAACATTTCCTTGAGTGTTGGAACTTCTGTTGACGATTTTAAAGATTGTTCCCAATCTCTACGAGTGGCCAAATCAAGCTTCTGAGCTATTATTGGAACTAAAAGCGGATTCCATGACGATGTGTCAATTTCTAAATTTTGAAGAGAAGTTACACACTCCTGAGTTGTGTCTAGAATATTTTTTATAGCCTGATATGTACCATCAGATTTTTTAATGTTAAAAAGTTTTCTCGTTAATGCATCTACAATCATTCTTTTATTATAATAACGAGCTTTTAAAATAGCCCAAGCGGAATCATAATTTGCTTCGGAGGCAGAGATATTTCTTACCATGTTTGCAGCTTCACCAGAAAGCGTACCTTTAAGATAATAAAACTTTTGAATTTTTGAAAGCGACGAGTTATTATGAACAAGCGACAAATAAATATCCTGGAATGGAATCCATTCCGTATATTCGCCAGAGAATTTGGGCAATGAAATTGTAGGTAATTTGGCATCAACGCTTGCAGTTGTATCTGCATGGCCGCCAGGTTGTGCAAATGTACTAGAATGATCAGGACAAATACTAGTATGTTCAGTTAGTGAATCTAGTATTTGACCTTTAAACGCAAGAAAAAAGTCAGAAAATTCATAAAAACATTCATCGTTTATATAAGGCACATCATCAGAATTTAGGGAAGATTCCCGAATTTGATTCACAATTTCCTCATGACTACTTTTAAACTGAGAATTAATATTATCAATCTCCTGTACTAAACTATTCAGAAAACCACGTGTTCGTCTAGATGTTTCTATAGACATGAATCGCATATGCAATTTAGTAAGATGAGGTAAATAAGCACGTTGCTTCTCAATAAGTTTGTCTAACTCACTCATGATAAAATCTCCACGATCCGGATTAAGTCTTTTCTTACCCAATTAATTTAATATTTTAGTTAAATTTAATTCCCTTCCCGGGTTTCGGCACCAATAAATCTTATGTTACAAAAAAATAGTTATATGAATAACTATACAAAAATGAATTTTGTAATGTTGACCAATTACTCTTTAATTGGTTTTTCTTCTTTTAATAAAAATACGACTTCTTTCTTTGACTTCTCTCATTTAAGTGAATTTCAGTTTTATTAGGTAATTATAAAAAGAATATTTAAAGTAGATATGCACATTTACATATTACATTATGATTTATACAAAACCGGTTTATATATAAGACAAATTTACATACATATTTCATTGCAATTTTTATGTCGCTCTTTTTATGTTATAAACCAAGAGCAGTAAATAGATCATACATATATGCTGCTTTACATCAACTATTGGGTCTTTAAATGCATGTAAACTAAGAAATATTAAATTTAAATTCAATGTAGTTTTAAGTGTAATAAAAATATGTTAATTAAAAATAATTAAGGAAGTATCTTCGAATACATAATAAAAATAAAGAATTTAATTCAAACAATAGCTATGTTTTTTCGTTGCGTGTTCGCATGGACTTTTAACACTTTCAAAAATAACATATTACAAGAAATAAAACCGGGATAAAATTTAAGTCCATATATTTATAGAAATAATGAACCCTGTTTCTGTCATGTCTAGAAATCGTTCAATTTGTGTATTATTTTTTTGCTTTGTTTATTTTTTTTTTTTATTTTTTAGAAAAACTTGAACAGTCATGGATTAGATATGTTAAGTATAAAAATAAGAGGTTGAGTGTAAATTGGAAAAACACTCTACCAAATAGTATATAAGAAGAACAATTTTTTAGAATAAGACACATTTGAATAAACATAACTTAGTAGCTCTAATCGCTGAGCACTAGGCCTAATTCAAAAACTTAACATGCCTATTTACTTTAACCAGGTGTGATCGATAGACCAGCTGATTATTTTTTGCCAATGTTTTCTCAAAAATACATTATTTGATATCTGCTAGTCGACTGTTAGAGTTGTTGTTTTTTTGTATTAATTGCCGTAGACCGCTCACCTTGTATCAATTGGCCTTGATTTTTCATTTTATTTGAAGTGTGAAAATGAAATGTTATGTTACCTCAGATCTTTCAACAATCACAACAATTCTCATTTGATTTCTTCCTTACAAAATCCAACGCAAATCTTAATACTCAGTATTATAGTGTAAAACGGGCTTTAGTAGTATCTGCTAATGACGAGCGTGCAATAACGTAGCAATAATCAATAATAGATAATTGCAATAAGACAGTTATTATAATTATTAGGAATGGACTTATTCTACTTTCAAAAGAAATATTTGTGCGATAGCATTGTACAGCAAAACTGTTTTTGTTTATTTTATGTCAGAATATAACTTTATTAAAAATGTGATTGTAACTATGGAGAGAAGGTGCTCATTAAAATTACCGTTAGCTTAGTTTTTTTTAAAGACTTATAACACTTAAATAAAAATATTTCATATCTTCTGAACCTTTAAAGTACTTAAATGCAATTTGTCAATTACCTCTTGAAAGCTATAAGTCCAAAAATCAAAACTTGACTCTTGTATAGCCATGTGAAGTTACAATGATTATAAACAACAAATTTATTTTTTTTATATTCTCAACTCTACGAGCAACGTTCTATTTTTAAATGCAGCCACCATTTAAGTAATTCCTTGTTGTAACTTAAAACACATTAAAAACTTTTGTAAAATGCAAGTAGCATTTCATGTAATTTAATGAATTATCTGCATTTTGGTTTGAAAACATTTTTTTTATTTTATACATATTTTTTTTTGTGCTAAGTAACCGCATCAAGCAAAAATACAAAGGTCTGGAATTGAAACAGAGTGGGAGTAGAAGAAACAAAATTAATTTTTTCTCTATCTTAACTACAATGGTATCATGTCGTTATTATTTTTGCAATTTTAAAACATCCATCCTTAACCACTTAAGGAAGAAATAAAACTTTATATTTGACATTTTTGTGCCAAAAGAATTTTCGGATTAAAGATTTTATATATAGTTTTTATTCTTTTGTCAGTTTTATTTAATTTTTTTCTCTTTTATCCTTTTTTAATAATTTACCTGGTTATAAAACTTGACTTCTTTTCACAAACATATACAAACTCACACATAAAAGTATATGGGTACACTAGAGTATAATGATTGCGCAGATTTATTGCCGTACACTAGTTGGAAACTACATGCAAAGAAAAAACATGGTTGAGGTAACCATAATATATATGGTTATGTTCAAACCATATTATTTTCATTCATTGGAACATATTATTGTCTTACATAAAAATAACATTGTATACAACCATAATTATGTTTATAATATAAACATACTATAATATAATGTAAAACATGTAAATGGTTATATGTGACAACGTATGAATATATTTATTAAACAACAAAAAACAAATACACGAATATTTCCATTTCGACTTATATACATATTTTCTGCTTACCTTTATATATGTTTGATATTTTTAATTTAAAACTATCATTTAAAAAAAATAAATTTATTTATTGACAACAAATGTGTATTTTATGTTTTACGGGTTTAAATGAACCGATAGCTTACACACATATTTCTGAACTAAAAAAAGGCCAAAATCAAAATATGTATTTTTAAACCCAAAGATTATTTGTTTATTTTTAGTCATACTTAACATAATATGTTTAATAATATTATATTATGGTTATAAATATAATTTTATTTTTAAATATTAAAAAAAATTAGGTTGTGGTTTGAATATGGTTCAAATCAATTATGTTACTTTTTTGGATCGTATAACCATTGAATGATTAACTGTTAACAAATACTTATTTATCGTGACCAAAGTATTGTTTAAAATGTTTAAAAAACTATAATTTGTTCACAGCAAACATAATGTGGTTGTCGTAACCATAACAATGTTTTTTCATTGCGTGTAGTTACTTCGCTTGCAAACTGGGGTTAATACTAATTACTTTACTAGTGGTATGAGAAGTTATTCTTAAGAATTAACCTGTCCTAGCTTGACTTCTAGAGTCTCTAGATTGAGAAGGGCAAAAAAGTAAGAAGACAATAGAAAAGTTTTTGGGTCTATAGTGTTGATGATTTTTGTTTTTTCCGTCTTAGTAGTACAATTCAGATCCTATAGAATTCTTTTAATGGGCACAGTGGTTTAAAAACATTTTATTTTTAAAATAATTTGGTAGCTTAAAATGGGACTTGGCAAGGTACCCAGGGCATATATTTTTTTAAATGTTACGAAAAGATTATTTATAACTTTAATGTTAAGATTTTTTCAAATTTTGGCAGTCCTCGAAAATATCTGTAAAACTGGTTGTCCTTTTGTTTGGGATAAAATTGACATTCAAATTCTTTTTTTGAATATATAGCCGTATTTTTCATGTCTTTTTGTCTGTGTTTGCATCACATAAAAACTACGGGATGGATTTTAATAAAATTTTGTGAGGGGGTACCTTAGTATCTAGATTCCAATATCTAGCAAAAATATTTTATTTCCAAGAGAAAGTGGAGAAAAAGCATTGAAAGTATGCAATTTTTTTATCGATTTAAAGGTATTGCATACTTTAAGGCAAAATATTAATTACTGCCAAATAGTCAATTGAATAAAATTAGTATTTTATTTGTATTTTTATTTTATTGAATAACATTAATATTAAAATATTTTAAACACTTTATATAATAATTTTTTGAATTTTAGAATTCTATATAAAATTTAGAATTTATATAAAGTAAATACGTAATAGTCCTAAAATTTGGTGTGGATTACATTCAAAGCAAAATCGAATAAAATATTGTTAGGACGCAAACAACGTATGTGGTCACAGCTAGTTTGGTAATAAATAGTTTCAAGTTTTGTTCTGATTTTGTTCTTGTGGTTAAAGAGTTACATGTCTCTGAATTGGGAAAATGTCCACCGAAAAATGTGGTAAACTTTTTTTGCTTATAAAAACTAAACTGACTTCGGAACTAGTAATTTTTTTGAATTGTTTTAACAAAGAGAAAAAAAGAAAAATTGGGTCATAAATTGTAACAGTTGTTCCTCCAGCCCAATCTAAAATTCCTCCGGAAAGCACCGATTGGCAAAAAAGTAAACACATTTTTAAAGCCTCATCCTTTATCCATAAATTATTTTACAACCAAGTGGTTAACAAATTCAGAGTAAACAATTTTATAACAAAAAAAATCTCAAATTTTTAAATATATATTTGCCGGTTTAGGAAATTAGGTGTTAAAATAAAACTGATAATATTTCTTTCCTACACTTTTTTTAAAAGCTCTCTTATCTGCATATGTTGGTTTACAATTTTGTTTCCTCCGCCAATTAATTTTATATGAAATTTCCAGTTTTAAGGGTTGTGAAACATTAATCTAGCAGTCATACACTATTCTCTGATATCAATTACTTGAATAACAATTATATCTATATTTAAGCTGTAGGAGATCCACAAACCTTGCACATAAACGATTCTTTTTATTTGCTATGTAAAAATACAAAATGTGTTTATACACACTTATATGTGCAACTGAAATTTTGTGCAATAATGTATATAAATACAAGCCCCTTTTTGCTCTGGGCGGCCTACCACCCGCATCTTAACTGTGCAGCGCAAAGTGGTTTAAATAGTATAATTTTGGAAATAACTCTTTAGCCAATTTCAATACATTTATGAAATTCTGGGCGATTTTTCATATGGTCATTTTGCGTCCAGCCGAAAATCTAACTTCAACATATTTTTAAAATTTATTAAAATGCATAAACTAAACCACTCGCAAACGCTTCTTTTTAATAAATTAAATATTTATTTTACCTTCAACACAACTGGAGTTCTGCCACATTTTTGTTAAATTTGTATGCATTGGGTTTGTGTGGTTTTTTTTGCAGTGCTTATTTTTTTTTTTTTTTTGTTTGGATTGAGTTCGAAACGAGCAAGTACTCATAAATAATTTATATTTAAAATACGCATAATTTGAACATCTTTTTTGTAAATTTTCTCATTTTGGCCCCAGCAACAATAAGAAGAGTTTTATGTAAAGTGAAAAATATTAACATAAAATGTGGGAGCCATAGTGCCAAAAAAATGTTTGCCATTAGATTAAATTATAATGCTTCATTTTTTAGTGTCTTTTTTTAAATGCAAAACAAAAAAATACTAGGAATAAAATGCTTTGCATAATTCGCTAATATAGATTTTTATTTTAACAGTAATTTAAAGGTCAATGTTATTTCCATCAAAATATTTTAATTTATAATTAATATTTTTATTATTTCATATTAAAAGGCCGTTTTGGGCATTGAAAAAGCCAATAATAGCTTATTTTCCTAAACCCTCCAAAATATATAAATATATTTTCTTCTAGGTCAAAAGATTTTGATGATTTTAGACAAAATTTTTTTTAACTGTTGTATAGTTGACTAAACTTATTCTCAAAAACAGAATTTTTCTAAAGGATCTCTCATGAACGGTAGATCAGGATCAGACGTGTACTCCGTTAAGCTAAACTTTTTTTAGTTTACCAGGCATAATTGTTTGGGTTCCTGCATGTGTTGGATCACTTGTTGGAAAAGCAGGGAGAATTTATCGCTACACTCCAGCAACAGTCGGTTACTAAACGCAAGCGAACTTGTACTTCAAATTATTGTTGAATGCATTTGAAATTTAACAGATGTAAAATCAATTCCCGAGGTACATCTGTTTAGTTTTAGAATGCACTCAACAATGATGTGGATTAACCAGAACCTAGAATTGCTCTAGGCAATGGCTTAGTATAAGCAAAGGTCCTACAACGGGTAGAACTTTTATACTTGCAGAGGCGGAGGGAGGTTACCACATGTAGACGAATGGAGTTCAAGGAGCTTCTTGGCAGTAAGGTTAGAAAGGTGCTTGGATATAATAGGGGTACCTTAAGTTGAATAACTTTCTTAATGGCAGGTTATGGAAACTACGAATATCATCTGGACAAGACAAAAATCGAAGAATAATAATACTTGCAGATTAAAGCGTAAGGTGGCTGAAGCGGCTGAGACGAAAGCGCGCAATGTCTTGTACTGTCTAGTATAATATATACAATCTATGTAAATACAAAGTACTTTATGATGAGGAAAAACGCCGGCAGATACCAGTCGTCAGTCTAAAATCACTACAGTCAAGAGTAAAGACTTAAGGAATTCTGGCTGTGTCCGCCACTTCTTCAGCGTCCAATTTACTTCCTTTAGAAAGCGATACTAGGTAAGACATATGGTAAGTGTGATAGTAAAGCTTAGCTTATGGCAACACTGCAATTGCAAGTTTTAATTGTTTTCGCCGGCAATTAAGTGTTATGTGGTAATACCGGCGTTTTTAATTCCGCTTTAAACTATGCTGCATATCAGTTTAAATGTTTTTCACTTAAAAAAAAAGAATGCATATGCGGTTAGTTCAACTGCATACTTTCACTGCTTTTTCTCGACTTTTTCTTGGAAATAAGATACTGTTGCAGAAAAAAAGTATCCTATATTGGGATACAGCATACTCACAAAATTTTGTTAATACAAGTCTATTTTATAAGTCACTTTCATCACAGAAAATGATCAGTTTCATAAATAACCTCCATAAATAGCCTCAATTGCATACATGTTCAGGCACTAATGTAAATCTATATCATGTATGACTCACTGGAAAATTGGCGTACAATCCAAAAAAGTAAGAGAAATTCTAACCGATGCTCGCGTGTTCAAATCGAACCATAATCCATAAACACTCTACTATATACTTATTTTATTCGGGCACAATGAACTGCATAAGAAGGATACATCTTTTGAATGCTTGCTAGATTAAAAGACTTGGCTAAGTTTAGGCTTATAAATAAATTTACCCCACTAATCTACAATAGAATTTTTGAAACTAAATTACTAAAATTATTTTAAATTTTATATGCGCAAAAAAAAACAAAATCTAAAATATTGTGGAAAAGTGCACAAAAAAAAACAATTTTATTTGATAAAAACTTTATAAATTTAAAAATTCCTCTCATCCTCACTTATAAGACGGCTACTGTCAAGAACGATTGCTTGTCGAGTTTTTAATGCTAAAGGCGGGAAGATTAAGTTGTACATAAATATTTGGACATAATAAGCTATACGGGTGTTGTAATTCCTTAAACACATCTACAGATGACTCCACTTATATTTTGCCATCTATTTGAGATTCTTCGCGTGGTTAAATTTTAAGGGCCGATGTTGAATGTGAACCACACCTAAAAGTCAAGTTTTTTTGCATTTAATTTGATATTTCTCAATTTGAGACTAACTCCATTTGAACCATGAAATCGTCAATGGTCAAAATGGTGGCAAGAAATGGCTACGTTGGATGATCAATTTTCGAAGAAAATCATCTTCAGTGATTTTTTTTCGCAATTTTTATTTATTGTATCTTCAATCTAAACCTGCCATCTTATCTTAAGTCTAAAAATAAAAATATACATGTTAAGTCCAACCAGTGCTGGACAAAAAAATGTATGTTTCATGGATAATGTAATTTGCGGGTTATCCCTCTGATGTACGGATGAGAGAAGCAGTGTCCCTCCTTCTTAGTCGAATGTAACCAGGTTCATGTAGTATGTTACTGGCCAGTGGATTCGGATGAGTTTCAAGCTTTCTTAAATACTTTATGGCAAGTCTCGCTATTTCTGATTTAGCTGATGGCAGGTTTAGATCTTTATGGATGTTCGAGTTTTTTATATACCAAGGAGCAGAAGTAATTATATGAAGAATCTTATTTTGGCGCCTTTGAATTTTTTCTTGCCATAACACCATATTGGTTTTAGAATTGACTTGTATAATAAAAGTTTGCAATCTAAAGCTAGAGTTCTGCCAATAAGCCAGTTTAGTTGGACTGCTTTTAACTTCATTTGTGTTAACTTTGTTTCTATGTGGCGTTTCCATGTAAGGCGCCGGTCAAGATGTATGTCGAGATATTTGACGTCTGAAAGCTGAGGTATCGTTTGGTTATTTATCAGAATAGGGGAGGCAAGATTCTCTACGCATGTGAAAGTTATGTGAGTACATTTTTGTTCATTCACTTTTATTCTCCAATTCTTCAACCATTTTTCTAAATTAAATATGTGATCTTGTAAATATCGTGATGGTACTTCGGGTCTTTCGTGAATGCTCAAAAAAGCTGTGTCCTCAGCAAATGTCGATGTGTGAACTCGGTTACTAGTTGGCATGTCTGAAGTATACAATAAGTATAAAAAGGGCCCCAATATTCTACCTTGGGGAACTCCGGCTTCGATTGGCTGGGGTGAGCTCATAAAATCTCCTTCTTTCACAATATATTTTCATTCGGTTAAATAACTATTTAGCAGCTTATAGAGGTTTACGGGAAAATTCAGTTTTAGCTTATATATTAGGCCTTCATGCCATACCTTATCGAATGCTTGAGAAACGTCAATAGAAAGCGCAGAGCAATATTTTCTCTCTTCAAAAGTCTTCCTAACAACATTGACTAACCTGTGAGTTTGTTCGATCGTACTATGTTTTTTCCTGAAGCCGAATTTAAGGTTTGGAATACATCCTTTGTCGCTTAGAATAGGGTTAAGCTTAGTTATTAACATCCCCTCAAACATATTTGATAAAAGTCTGTGTGATTCAATTTTTGTGTGGTCTTTTTCTGGGTTAGGAATCATGGTAACAAAAACCTTCCACTCTATGGGGAAGTAGTCAAGACGTAAAATGGCGATAAAAATAAAAAGAACGATTCTGCGAGCTACACGGGGCAAGTCAAATAACATCTTGTTACTGGTTTTATCAACGCCAGGGGCTTTTTTGGTGTTTAAATCCGTTATTGCATTTTCAATATCACCAAATTCAAATCTTATCGGTACTGCAGCACTAGCCTCGACAATTGATAACTCGACTATATTAGTCAATATATTTAGCGTAAAACCCTTTTCAAATGTTCAGCTTCCAGCTGAAGTTCACAAGGGAGGCTTACGTAAGACTGGCCTTTTAAGGTTTCTACAAGCACACCATAATGAATAATCTGATTGAGGAGTTGCGTCTAGGTCTCCCAAATAGTTTTTCAGGAATGCTACTCTTCGAGATTCCAGCATCTCTTAGCCGGTTCGTGGATTCTTTAAGTCTGCTTTTGAGTTGAGGAGATCCCTGTGATTGCCATTCTCTGCGATTTTTTCTTTTTTCAGCCAAGAGCCGTTCGATATCTGCAGAATAAATTTGATTGTATCAAGCTAGTTTTCGGGTTATTGTTGAATGTTGGGCTGCTGATTTAAGGTTTTGGTCAAACCTTAAATCAGCTCTGCGTCTTCAGGTGTTCTTAGCGGGATATTTTCCGAAGAATGAGTACTAAGATACTTTCGATATTTCAACCAATTAATGCTTGTGCTAGTCGTTGGTGATATGATGTTTTGTTTGTCCCATATATAGACGATAGTGGGTGAATGATCTGAGGATAATTCAAGTGACGCTTCAGCTTAAATAATTTCTCTCGTAATACCCTTAATCACGCCAAAATCAATAACATCAGGTGTTTATTTTAAAAAAGCTATTTGTTGTTAAGTGTGTCTCAGAAATCAGCATGACATCAATTTTTTGGTTCTTGAGGAAGTATTCGAGTTCGTTTTTATCTTGGCGTAAGCCGTTTGCGTTGCAGAAACATATTTTTAAACAGTTCACGGTTTGTTTAGTAGCGCCTGCAACATCATAGATTTCTTGCATCATGCTGCTCATAAAGCTCATAAACTTCTTTAACAAATGCACTAATGTCTCGATACTTGCTTCGAGACGATTATAGTTACCAGATGATGGTTGTTCTTTAGGTTTTGGGTGCAAATTTGGAGTAGAATTGGTTGTCGGTGTCGCTTTGTGTGCTGAAATATGATTGCATTTTAACATATCCGCGTATGAAACATGATGGGTTGTTGGTTGAGCTAACTGAGGGTAATGACCATTTGCTTGATATTGTGGCTGCCTAGCAGGAGTATTTGACTTCTGAGTTGACTTCCTTACCACGGAAAAACCTGGACAGCCTCTGTAGTTAGCAGTGTGATTTCCACCGTAATTGCTGAATTTTTTAACTTTTAACTCATTTTCACTTCAGTGGATTTGTCAATAAGCAGAATCGCAGCATTTGAGCGAATGATAATCCAAGAGTGATTGTAGAAAAACCAATGCACCCACAAAGAGTAATAGTTTGGTGCGGTTTATGGGCTGGCGACATCATCTAGTGTATTTTTTCCAAAATGAGGCCGGTGAATGGTGTTTGCTATCGTGAGATGATAGCGAACTTTTTATGGCCCGAATTGAAAGATATGGATGTGGACGATATGTGGTTGCAACAGGAAGTTTCCACTTGTTACACAGCTAACGAAACAATGGCTCTTTTGCGCGAGAAATCCAATGGCCGTGTTATCTCACTTGGTGGCGTTGTCAATTGGCTGCCAAGCTCATGTGATTTAACATCGTTGGACTTCTTTCTTTGGGGTTATTTTAAAGAAAATGTGTACGTCGACAAGCCAGCAGCAATTCAAGAGCTAAAGGATGAGATATTTCGGCACATTAACGGCGTTGAATCTCAATTATTCCTCAGTGTCATCGAAAATTTTGAACCATACCAATATTATAAAAATAAAAAGAAATGACAATAAATTCCTAAATAATTTGTGTTTTATTCAAAATCAACATCGGCCCTTAAAAATTTAACCACCCTTTATATCCCACGTTCAAAAATAAAAGGTGGGCAACCGTGTTTAAAATATCCAAGTTTATAAAACCCAGAGTTTAAAATAACCCAGTTTTAAACAGTTTAAAAATTTCATTACTTTTAAGCCGGAAATTACGTCTTTTCACTGCTTTTTCTTCACTTTCTCTTGGAAATGAGATATTTTTGCGGAAAACAGTATCCTATATTGGAATCAGGTTGCTTAGCTACCTCTTTAAAAAAAATTTGTTAAAATCCATCTAGTAGTTTTTACGTGGAGCGAACGCAAAAGAAAAGTTGACAGACAGATAGACGGAAATGAGTTACTATTTTATTATATGTATGTATGTGTATGTATAGATTGGATCATTAGTCTTACTTATTGGTTCGCTAATGAGAAGACCACGTTTTTTTGACATTTTTGTATACACCGAAATTGATTTATTTGCTGTAGCTGGTAAGGTAAAAATTGCTCAACATAATAAACCATCCAATTGTAGAAGGACAGTAAGGAAAAATAAAACTTCTCATTTGGCTTCTCTAAAATTAGGAGAAAGGTTTCCTGATGATCTGGCCTGAGCAACCAGTTAAATATGTATAGGAACTAACTCTTTTCCCCCAACAAATAAATTGCATTTTTATTATAAAACGTTATGGGTAATTAGCAAAACATTAAATAAATAATAGAATTTATTTTAAGAAACTGGGTGGGTACTACATATTCATAGAGAGGATTTTGAACTTGCACATAGAAAATTTAATTCCGTATTACATTTCATTTATATTGAATTTCGTGCCATCCTATTCAAATGACTAACCAAATGCTATATCAAATCTCGATTAAAAACCGACGTTCAAGATGTCTACTAAATCTTGAACGTCGTTTTTTTTAGTTAATAAGGAAGTAGTAAACAGCACCTTACCATAGAACGTAAACTTATATTTATAATTTTATCCTTAAGCCTTCAAATTTCTACAAAAATAAAAAGCGTCAAAATAAGATTCTGAAATGATGAGATACAGATTTTCGTGAGTGTCTGAAGTTTTGTCCTAACCATAGAGATACAACAAGTATCAATTTTAGAACATGGCTGGCCGGACCATACTCATACCCTTTGTTTAGGAGTTGGAGACTACCTAAACTCCTTACACACAACTGGTGTCTTTTTTAAAGTGTAACAACACACCGGAATAAACCGCTCTTCCTGTGACTTAGGTCCAGATCAGAGCCACCATGGTACTCTCCATAAGGCCTCACCAAGAATCGGTCACAAGGATTGAGGAATCCCTGTGTGGCTACCTTTCGCAAGCCTTGGGGATTGCTGCCCATATACTCCAGAAGTATTAGCGTTAAGGTGTTAAAAGTCAACAAGACAATATGGGGGAACAAACTCGAACATTAGCTATTAAATAGATGTTATTTGAACAAGAAATCTTAAATTATGAGCAAACTGATTTGAAAAAGGTTGAAACCGACTCAACCTGCTGGCCCGTAATATCCCAAACGATCTAAATTTCGATATTGTTCTTTTGGCAAAATACCAAAGAAATAAATGCAAATTGAAAAAAAATTTTATACTGAGCACAACACACAAAAAACTGTAACGCTGCTTATACTGCCATGCGGAAAGGAGTATGTGCTTCATGGTTTGCGTATGATGCTATTTGATATATGTACATAAGGTTGTATGTGCAATCATTACATATTATAATTTTTATTACAATATTATTCCGTTTTCTGCGTATATGAAAACTAAAAGTTATAAAACCCTGAGTTGCCATATATTTTTCTTGCCATTTTATTTTTATTTCTGTTGTTGATGTTTTGTGGTGGAGTTTTTATTTTATTTTATTTTGTTTTCCTTTTTCTTTATTTATTTTCTTCTTGAAATACGTCGTCATATTTTATATTCATTGAACCAATTACAATTTTATTCATTCTATAGTCAGTCTTGGGGAGAAATTCCACATATCAAATATTTGTCTGTGGTTGTGGTGCATAAATTAAAGCACAGCAGGAGTTGAATATACAAACGACTTGTTGAAGTTTCTTATAATTCGACTTCTTAAATGTTTAAAGTTTTTTTTGTTTTCATTGCTAAAACATCATAAGTATTCGATTTTTCTTTCACCTGGCAAGAAAGGACAATGGGATTTTTATTTTAATTTTATTGCATAAGGAAATATTTCTGTTTACAAAACGTTAGATTAACATAACTTTTGATACTAAATTTGTTATTTCTTCTTGAAAATAGGATTTTTATATATGTACATATGTATATACTGTGAGCGTTAAATGAAAGTAAACACCGCATTTTATTTGAAAAAAAATTTATATTATATTTAAATAACAATGATGAACATTCAACACGTCAACTTAAATTATTTAAAATTATTAATATTCTGCAATGCTTTCCACAGTAGGTCAATTGGGTTAAGGTCTGGCGACTGTGCTAGATGGTCAAGCGTTTTCGGGGTGTGAAAGAGCAACCTTGCCTTCACAGGAGTACGAGGCTTGTTTCCGAAAATAATTCTATTAAAATATTTAGTTCTCTACTATGCATAATTTCTCTACGCTCGGGGCAACATTGTATTGTGGAGTTCTTCTTTTTTCATTGTTGACTCTAAAAACATAAGATTACCGACCCTCGATGCCACCATACATATCCAGCCTATTGTGGAGCTGCAATCGTGTTTTACAATTTTTACCACGCACTTATCTGTAAATGACACTTCGCCATTTTTTGGGCGGTTTTCCGACAACCCATATATCAAAATTTTACTTTCATTAGCACGCAATGAAAAAACGTGGTTGAGGTAACCATTTTCTAACAGCAACATATTATTAAATTACATGGTTGCAGTCAAAACATATTATTAAAAATGTAAACTATTGTGTGGCCGCAAGTGGGGAATCTCGCCAAAGGCTATTATATACTGGATTTACATAATGCAGCCCATAATAACATCTGCGATTTGGTGGCTAAAAGCCTCTCAGAATACAATTAAGCGTAAGTTGAATGGGGTTCAAAGGATTTCCTGTATGAGTCCAATACGCACCGCTCCAACACAGACAATATAAGCAAATGTAAGAGTGCTGCCGTTGGACATATTCATTAGCTCAACGGGTACAATGTCACCTTTGCATATGAAAAGCGATGCAATTTGGCATAGCTTTGGGCCGAACATCGGGCATAAGATCATTCTGGACCTAGTTGGTAAGGAGGTTAGTGAACACTAATGCCGACGGAATGCATGAATAGAAGAAAGGTAGTCGAAAGACTGCATCGGTCACAGGATTTATTAACAAACTAACTGTGCCCGCTACTTCGTGGGCGTCGTGACAATATTTTGCTCGATTTTATTTTGAAAGTATTTCACACCAATTGTAAGACTCTTCTTTTATAGTACTTCAGTTATGGTTTATGTATTTAATTTATATAAAAGTACTCATGCCTGGAAAAAATTCTAAAATTTATTAAAAATTCTTAAAATTATCGTAAAGCTCTGTAAAAGGTGTTTAAACAATTTTAATAACATTGTAATTCCACAAAGTAAATATCAAATACATATCAAGTACAAATTTTATTCAATTGGCGCTTAATGTTACGCAATAGTGTTGAAAATATTTCAGTTTTAAACCGAAAATTTCAGTACCTTTGCACCGGAAATTGAGTTTTTTCACTGCTTTTGCTCCACTTTCTCCTGGAAATTTGATATTATATTTTTGCGGGAAAAAGTATCCTATATTGGAATCAGTATGCTAAGGCACCTCCTCACAAAATGTTTTTAAAATTCATCCAGTAGTTTTTACGTGATGCGAACACAAATGAAAAGACAGTCAGAGGGAAATGAGTTACTATTTTATTATATGTATAGATTGATATTTAATTTATTTTTGAAAACAAAAAGCAATAAACGCCAAAACTACGAATAGTATGTATAACCCTTTAGCTTTACGTTATGTTTACCTTTTATTGTAGCGGACGTAGAAATAAAGACTATATAAATTTTAACCATCTGCCTATTACTGTTGAAAAGACATTTTTCAATTACATAGATAAGCCATATACATCAAATAACATCACCTATTGGAATATCATTTAATTTATAGTTTTAAATTGTATACTTGTTATTATAGCGGCCTTAGAAATACAGCTTTTTATGTTAATTTCAACTACCGGTCTCTATTGGTTCAAAAGTATGGATATATGTATATTTTAATATAATTTTGTATTCCGCATTTTGAATAATAACTTTCGTCTCCTCCAAGATCTGCAGCCCGCCCTATATATTCGCATAGGAAGTCAGAATTCCAACATTCAGGTTTTCTTGCTCAACTTAAATTGAGTTGCGGTTCTTCACTAATGAATGACTTTGGATTTAAAATTTTAAGGTTTAAACGATTATAAAACATAGGAATGTGCCTGATTCATGCAACCACTAATAGCGATATTGTAATACAGCTATTCAAGTTAGGCCAATCAGTCTATGCTTAACAACGTCTTCTATGTAAAAGGTTTTATGTTGCAGTTTATATAAATAACAAGCCGGACCACAGTTTTCTTCTCGCAGAATCAAGACAAAAAATGCATTTTAATGTAAAACCACAAGCGAATTTTATTCAAACAATCAGCAGATACAAATGCATTCATAAAAACTAAAACACTGTATCATCATCTCCCACTCAAACAAACAAACACACTCACACACAGATATCCAGCTACAATAAAAGTAAACAAATATAT
Organism: Phasia obesa; assembly: GCA_949628195.1. Taxonomy (NCBI): domain Eukaryota; kingdom Metazoa; phylum Arthropoda; class Insecta; order Diptera; family Tachinidae; genus Phasia; species Phasia obesa. The sequence goes on along the minus strand of OX451217.1, from coordinate 76,809,108 downwards.
CAGCAGTTCGTTCGTTCGTTCGTTCAGTCATCATCAGCAGCAGCAGCATCAGCATCAGCCTGATATAAAATGCATAAAAGTTAAAAATTCACACAAAAGATACTTACACTCACTGACTTCTTTATACTCATAAATGTATAAAAAGGACATGCATGAAGGAAGTTTAAAAGGCAACATATACATACACACATATGCATACGAGTAGAAACAATTGGAAAACTAGTGGCTGCTGGCAGGAAGTTACAAGATGAAGCCACTTACTTCACTATACTTCCTGATTCGTTTTTATGCGCTTTTAAATTTTTCTATTTCACTCCGCTTACATTTTTTTCGTCTATTCCATGCGGTTTGTTTTTGATTAAAGTGTTTGAGCGACATTGTAAAAGTTTGTACCAGCACATACTTCTATTTTTTTATTTCTTTACACGAGAGATCTTCATATACATATATTTTATTTTATACATATTTTGTATATTTGAGCTTTTCAAACTCTCTTGAAGTATGTTTTTCATTTTTGCTACTGCTTCTTATACAAACGAAGTGAAGTATTCATTTAGAAAAACATTCTAGTTAATAAAGTTATAAAAATGCTTTATAGTGGTTTTTTCAAGTGCTTTAACAATATTTTGTTGTTTTTTAGCTAAAAAATTTAAGAATATTTGAAAACTTAAAACAAAAAATGATGAATGTTTTAATGTTTGTTTTATTATCTTTCATTACAGGTAAGCTTCCATAGGGGATAAGGCAGCAGCTAAAATTTTGCAGAGTTTTCAAATATTTATGCGTTTAAAGATTCTTATTGTAAAACCTTATACATTAAAATGTAATATCCAGGAAACCGAATGAAGGTATTGTGTCTGTATATGTTTTCATATTTTTTTATTTTTATTTTGCTAAACTCGATTTCGTCTTTGGCCAATATTTTGGACGAAATTAAAAATGAACTGAAAAGGTATTTGTTGCTTTTGGAAAGGAATAGGAAATAGTATGTCAATTGTAAAGTAGATTAAGTTAGAAAATATTTTTTTTAATAATTTTACCCATGGGCCATTAAACCTACCCATTAGGTAGGTTTAAATTAAATAAGGCTAGATTTTTTGCTCATTGAAGCGCCAGACAGTTCATTAACTTTAACGATGTTCTTTGAGACTCTTGGTATCCAGCTTCTAAAAACCTTTCAGGATCCACCATAATTTCTATCATACTAGTCGGCGACCCAGTTCAGAGTTCAGTTGCTAAAAAACATTAATATTTAAGCGTGCGTTAGAGCTGGTCACCACATTCGATCATTTCGATAGTTTATTGTAAAACTGTCGTTACTATCGTATCGTATCTTCTCAACTTAAATATAGAAGAAGACAAATCTCTAAACACCTAAAAGAGATGCTGAAATCACAAAGGCCTTGAGCAAAATTAACAATCGAAATATTCGTTACGGCGTATAAGAAAACATAAAAGACCTGTTCTACGTAAGCGTCCTTTTCGTACTTCATGTGGAATTTGGGCAAGAAATGATACCGAAAAAGACAATTTATTTATTAAGCATTTATTTATTAACCATATTAAAAAAGTGTTCTAATATAAATAAGGCCTTAAGTAAATTATACTTTTAATTTTCAAATTATTTTTATTTTTCACTTTTGCTTCAATTGTGCTTTTGTCAGTTATATTGAAAGAATAATTAATAAATAAAATATTGCTTAAATACAGCTGGAAAAGATATGTATGTACATATTTCCGCCGAATATTCCTACCAATAATTTGAATTGCCATAGGTTGATGTTAAAGCAGTAATCTCTATTAGATTTGAATTAAGAGATATTGAAATGGCAATCGCAAGTTTAAGGCCTAAGAACGCCTTTTATTTTTGACAAAAGAAAAAGATGCTAATGGAATTTCCCTACGTAGCAATTAAAATAATTCATTTTATTATTAATGCCATACTACTCCTTCAATACTGCCCCAAGACTAGAAAGTTTCTCTGATTACTGTTATAACCAAGCCAGGAAAAAATCACACGGAGGTAGAATCATAACGAACGATTTTTTTGAGGAATAATTATTTATTAACCTGAATCATTCGATTTAAGAAGGCAGCTCAGCAGGTTTTTGAAAATATTGTTCTGCCTTTTGCATAGACGTGACACTAGCGTTCGAGCAGTTTCTAAATTTACACTTAAAAAAGATATTATTTAAGCTCGTATGTGGGGGCCTTTATATTTTATACACATCAGATAAGACAACAAGTGAGTAAATACTTAAGCATTTGCTGACTACACTGCTTTTCTATGCATCTCCGTAAACGCCCAAATAGCATCCCGATATTTACATGACCCCATCCTGTAAAATAGGAATTTACTTAAATTTTGTGTATTTTATCATGAACCGTTGGATGTCGTTGGCCAGGGAATAATAGTAATACTTGAGCTGTTTCAGTCAAACCATATTGTTGTTAATATTATTTTATTTATTTATTTATTTGATATCCTGCGTAACACGACTAATGTCTTAACAGGGTTACATTGTAGTAAAATTCACATTATATTATGGTTAAACTAAACAATTAAAGTATGATTAAAAACTACAAAATGTCATATGGGAATATTTTCAAATTTTATTACTTTTTGAAATGTATGTATGTAGAGAACAAAAAAATTTAGTTTAGTTTTTTAAATAAAATTCCTTGGCACAGGAAGCATCGCCAAAAGGATCAGCCTTCCATCTTATACCCAAATGAGCCGTGTTTGACGTGATTTCTAGCAGTGATGAGACATTTTTTCTACCAAAATTTTTTATTTATTATTTCCAATATATCAGAGAGTCAATCAATGTATCAATGAAATCGTCATGTAGATGTTATTGATACATCAATTAGCAAAACTTAATGCTTACTTTAACTAATAATAAAATATGTATGTATATATATAATTCTACAATTAAATTTTTTTAAACATGTTTTTTATCATTTTTTAATATTTTTTTTAAAAAACAAAAATTTGTCAAAATTATATATTAGTTTTGAATTTTTGGGTGTAGTAACCATTTCATGATGAAATCTTGACCAAAACTTGTTTATCGTGACCAAAGTAATGTTACAAATAACTAAAATTTGTTTATTGCAACCATACATTGTTAAAGAGAACATAAAGTGGTTCCTGTGGCCATACCATAAACATGTTTTTTCTCTGCGTATGTATTTGTTCAATAGATTGTAGAATCTTATCAGTTAAGAGAGAAGCAAATAACTTTACTAAGATTTTTAATTTAAATAAATTTATGTATATTTGGTTAAAATTGTTGGTCACATTTATGAGTATATTTCTTTAATTATTTGACTATAAAAATATAATTTATTTTGTGGCGTATTTTACGCTTTGGTATACTCAGTGTCAACTACATTTCGAACTTAACGATACCCATGATTTATTGAGGAATTTGGTTAGTGGTTTATTGGTCTAAAAGCAAATACAAAACAGGATGAAAAAACTATAAAGGGTTTCAGGCAAACACATACATACACACACCTGAAACTTTCTCTCTGTCGCTTACACAATTGCACTGACACACATACACACATAAACTATACGCAATGCATTGATATCATATAAAGTATTTTCGTATAAATATTATACAACCATGGTTTGGTATTTTGTGGTTTGTGTTGCACATAGAGTTTAATTCATAATATTATCAAGTTTAGATAGTTATAAAATAAAACTTTAAACAGGGATTGCAGGTAAGGTAGTTGTCAAAAAAACAAGTTTAAAATATAAAAAGTAAACTCTGGTCAATGTGGTATTTTTAAAAATTAAAAAATGAGAATTGTTCATACTCTATTCATAAAGGGTGTCCCAAAACCAGCGCAACGCTTTTCAACCAAATAGAAAACACATTTTTACTTTTTAATTTATATATTGGCGATACTTCGTTTGTTAACAGCCATCGGAAATCGGGATCACAAAAACAAATAAAATTTAATGGTTTGGAAAATAATGAAGCATTTCTTTTATCTTTGTTATTCCTTAATAATTCACCCCTTGGGGTAAATTTATCTTCCTTGCGGAGTACAAATACGACAAACATCATGTTAGACATATCATATTCACCCAGTGGTATGATTCATGGATAATTCTTCTCAAATTTCTTTTAATATTGCCCGCTAAACAGATTTGTAGGTTTGCAATCACACATTAACGTACAAATGGGGGCAGCTTCGA